>CM074733.1:12155530-12358030 GCA_037367245.1 Phrynocephalus guinanensis | reverse complement strand
TGGATTTTGCCTGATATGATTGCACAGAAAAGCATGGCTACCACTTCTAAAAATACCGTTTCTTCTGAGAGTCACACAAGCCTTCATTTTGAAACTTGCCCAAAGAAGCAAAATACCCATTTGAACACCTGGAGCGAGGGTGCCTGGTGACTCTTGGAGGGGAGGGTGTCCCACCTTGGAGGGGAGACCACTGTCGAGAATGTTGACTCCTTTTCAATACCTTTCAGGCCTCTGTCAGGGTTAGAACCCTCAGCTGTCCTGCCAAGGATGCATGGGTGACTCAAGCAGTTCAATGTAGGGTTGTGTTGTCTCCCCTTTCACCATTTGCTTAGGCCGGTGTACATTTCATTTGGTTTTTCCAAAAGCTCCCAGTGCTTCTCCATCCACGATTCAAAATGGCCAGATTTTACTTCACAATATCATGCCCAAGTCGCCAGTAAACAAAAAAGGATGCCAAGCTTTACCTATCAAAGTGCAGTCTGAATGCTGACAACACCAAGAGCAGCAAACAATATGGCCTTGGAAGTAGCCAGCCCCCTCAGCCATCTTGGCCAAATAGAAATGCACCCTTGGGAATCCTAAGTATTGTGAGTCCAATCCTCTGGGGATGAACAGAGGGAACAAAACCCCATCAACTATTTCTCATTTCTTATTAATTTCAACAAAACACTGAAAGGCATAAAAGAAGAGACGAGGACCGTTTTAATCCTCTGGCTGAGCTGCTGAAGCATTTTCTCAACATATAAGCTATGTTTACCTTCCCATTGCTTCACATCATGATTAAAGAGGGGGATGATATTTTTTTTAAAAAATGGTGATTCATCATGATTTGTGCGTCTGTGAAGATTCTCAGTCATCCAGGTGCGTTTATCTGGGAGTTGAGTCATGGCTACTGGACTTCTTTTTTGAGAGATAGAAACGTTTCGCTGTTCATCCAAACAGCTTCATCGGTCTGACCGATGAAGCTGTTTGGATGAACAGCGAAACGTTTCTATCTCTCAAAAAAGAAGTCCAGTAGCCATGACTCAACTCCCAGATCATGATTTGTGATTCATCAGGAGTGACGAATTGTCAAATTTCTAGTGATGAACTGATGAATCAGTGAATTGATTCATCTCACCTTTAGCATGCTATAACCCCTTGCCATCTAGAGGCCCCAGATTTTCAGGGATGCTTCCTCTGCCTTTTCTCTACAAGCTTGTCAAAATTGGTGAGACTGGGGTTCTGAAGTCTGAGCTACTATGTACCTCCCCAGGGAAAGTGCCCAAGCACCTAGGGGTGCCGAATGTGCAGAGAGGCTTCTCACAACTCTCCTCTACAATCCCTTTGACACTGATGAAGACTGATGAAGCTATCTGAGTTACACAACTACAAAGTGGGGGGGGGGCTGGGAAAGTACTGCGTTGGGGAAACCCAGTCTTCACCAAACTTGGAGAGATTGCAGAGGAGATTCAGAGGAAGCTTCTCTGCATGTTTGGTGCCTGGGGAGAATGTTACTTGGTGGCCCTATTTGGGGTTCCATAACTCAGACATCAACTATCCAATCTCTACAAAACTTGGAGGGAATGTGGAGGAGGGTCAGGGGATGGTTCCCTCCAATTTGATGTTTGTATGTGTTTAGGGCATTTTATAGCCCATTGAATTAGCAGATAAAATAATGAAAAATTCATCAATTAGTATTTCTTGAGGGACTCCGTTTATGACAGATACAAATTGATGAATTTTGACAAATTGGCCAAATTCATCAGAAGACATGATTCGTTTTTCAATTTGTCCCCATCTCTAATCATGATTACCCTGTGACTTGGCTCTTCTAGTAAAGATTAACCTTGTATCAGTTCCAGTCCACCATCTTCCTATTCTTTGATGATTTTATATTATGTGTCATTTTCTACTAATACCTCTGTAAGCTAAAAGTGTGTGTGTGTGTGTGTGTGTGTGTGTGTGTGTGTGTGTGTGTGTGTGTGTGTGTGTGTGTGTGTTGTGTCATTACAGTCATGACCGACTCTTCGTGACCCCAAGTCCATGGAGTTTTCTTGTCAGGAATACTGGAGTGGTTTGCCAGTTCCTATTCCAAGTGCCTACAAGCACCTGGTATTACCTGGTGGTCTCCTATCCAGTTACTCACCAGGGCCGACCCTGTTTAGCTTCCAAAATCAGGCGAGATCGGATGTGCTTAGAGCACCTAGGCAGCTAAGCTATGAGTAATGACAGCTAATTCAGAGTACTCCACCAAAATAAGCAGTTATAATGTTTGTTGGTTATCATAACTGTATGTGTCAATGCTTTCACATGACTGAGTTCAGTTGCTTTTATCGCCCTTCTTCTAGAGGGCACATATTGCTGACTAGTCAGTGGTTATGTTCTTTTGTTACATAACCCACCCAACAAACCAAAACATTATTTCTCACTATTATGTTTTGTCTCTCCTGTGTCGAATGCACTGAATGGGAATAAAATCAGAGAGCTTTAAAATAGTTTCTTGTGGTTTGTAGCATACCAGTGGAACTCCTTAGGTAAATTCCTCAGAACAAAACCACCATTTTTCATTGGGCAAAAGAATCACCTTTGTTCCTATGTGTGAAGGCAGCTGTATCAGTAATCTGAAACACAAAGAGACAAGGTCTCTTTATTATTTAAAAAAAAACTAAAGATAGAATGAAGTAATCTTAGCAGATATACCCAATGTACCCTTTACCACAAAACATGTCTCTCTTCATTTAAAGAACTTTTAAAGGGTGTGTGCAAGAAAGGAAATGGTTTCCCAAAAGCATTACTAATGACATTGCAAAACTCTAATTACAGAGTGCTCAAACGCTCCTTAATGTAATGTATCATGTAGCATAAGTTCCAGACGGACACACTCTAAATGGAACATGCACGTGTGGAACTGATACTGATTTCATTATGCATAAAAACTGCAGAGATGGCCATTGTTGCCCTTGACAAATTTAGGGTGAGGATTATTACACCCACAGCAGTTCAAAGCCAGAGAAGACCTTTCTTAGCCCTTCCAGTTGCAGGAAGGACGGGGTAGCCTCTTCACTCTCTCCTCGAATGCCTGGTGTGTAGCTAAGGCTGCACGTAGGGAGCCAAGAGAGGAAAATATGATTTTCCTAGTAGAGCCAAAAGAGCTCAAGAGGGTGAACTGGAACATGCAAGTCAAAGAGGGTTGAAGGATAAATGGGCATGAACCGACTCGTGCCACTTCATAGAAACGTTTATATGTGGCACCATAGATCTGCCCCCCTAACCCCCAGCTGGCTGCCCCACTCACAATCCAGGGTGTCCCCCCCCCTTCAAAGCTGCTGAGAGACAATACTTTCACTCATCTTTCAACATTTCCTTAGACCGGTGTATATTTTATTCAGGTCTCCCAAAAACCTTCCAGTTTATGAATGTGGGGTATTGTGTTTCTCTATCCACAATTCAGAATGCCAGGAAATGGCCTGACTCTGCTGTATGATATTGTACCACCACCACCACCACCCACTGCTAGCAGGAAAAAGGATGCCAGGCTTGACAGAGCCAACTACTCAGATGTGGAAGTAAGGTGGGGGTTCCTGATGCACAGATGTTGAATGATTGGTTGCCGTAGGAGGCGGGGAAGGGGTGCCTGAGCTCCTGGCTGGACCAAACAGACTCCCAAGGAGGACCCAGGTGGGGCTCACTGGATTCTGAGTGGGGCAGCTGGCTGGAGCCTTGGGGGGGGGGGGAGGAAGCACATGGTAGCACAAATCAAATCATGCACATCTCTAGTTTGAAGGCTCTCTGGCTGGGACAGAGACTGTACTCCCTGCTCCTCATGATCACTACCATCCTGTAAAGAATATGTTTCCGCTCTGGCTTTGGAAAGAACCAAGTTATTTGCTGAATTGGGGGGGGGGAGGCAAAAAGTTTTATATTCTAAGCCCAAATTCTGAAGCTGCCTATGTGGAATTTATCCCATCACTTAGAATCATAGAACTGGAGAGCTGGAAGGAAACCGAAGGGTGATCGAACTCAGCACCCTGTCCAAGCAGGAAATCTGTAGCTAAACCATCTTAAGAACACAATTGCCTTCAAACAAAAGTTCCTAAAAGTTACTATCTGGGGAAACAGTTCCCCCAGCCCCCCAGCCAGCACAAGCACCAGGGATTCTGAGTGTTGTTTCACACACACACACACACACACACACACACACACACACACACACACACACACACACACACACACACACACCTTTCTGAGCCTTTTTTTTCACATCAGTGCTTATATGGGAGGTATTCTCATCCTAATATCACTGCCATCTAGATAGCCCTTCCCTGATGACTTATGAGTGACCTAAACATACAAATCACATGCTGGATTCTGTTGGTGCTTTCCCTTGTACACAGCTGGAACATCTCTGCAAAGGCTAGTGCTGCAGCTGAGATTCAACCAATGTTATTTATCTATAGTAGAACCATAGCAAGAGGAAAGAAAAGAGTACATTAAAGCACAGAAAAGCTCTGAGGATGGGCTTAACCATTATAAAAATCAAAGTCTCTACCTACTGCCCACCAAATAACTGTTGTTGTTGTTCAATTGTTCAGTCGTATCCAACTCTTCGTGACCCCATGGACCAGAGCTTGCCAGGCCTTCCTGTCCTCCACTGCCACCCGGAGTTTTGTCAAATCCATATTGGTTGCATTGATGACACCATCCACCATCTCATTCTCTGCCAGTCCCTTTTACTTTTGCGGAGGGTGGGCGGCTGTGCCATGCGGGGCTCCCCCCGAGTAGCGGCGGCGGCAGGGGGGGGGGCTGCCAATGATGCCAGGAAACAGTTGAAATCAGTAGAGCCATTGCAACTGACAGTCCAGCATCAGTGCATCGATACGCCGTCGGTAGGAATTTTTTTAAAGGACGGATGGGAAATAACGAACGTTGAAAAGTGGCATGTGAATGCGAAGGGAGCACGTGAGGTTGTGCTCGAATCGGTCCTAAACCTGCAGCTCGTGAGTACTGAGAAACAGGGGCGGGAGCGAAGCGAGAACACGTGACCGCCACGTGACCGCCTCCGAATTCAAATCGAAGGCAATATCACTGCGGAGCGCCGCGCCTCGTGAAGTAAGGGCCTTGGTTGCATCGGTGACACCGTCCAACCATCTCATTCTCTGCCGTCCTCTTTTCCTTTTGCCTTCAATCTTTCCCAACATCAGGGACTTTTCCAAGGAGTCATCTCTCCTCATGAGGTGGCCAAAGCACTGGAGCCTCAGCTTCAAAATCTGTCCTTCCAGTGAACATCTGGGGTTGATTTCTTTCAGGATAGATAGGTTTAATCTCCTTGCAGTCCAGGGGACTCTCAAGACTCTCCTCCAGCTCCACAGCTCAAAAGCATCGATTCTGCGGCGATCAGCCTTCTTTATAGTCCAGCTCTCACTTCCATACATCACTACTGGAAAAACCATAGCTTTGACTATCTGGACCTTAGTCGGCAAATAATATTACTTATCAGTTAATTTCACCAAGTAAGTACAATAATGTTTAGTAATGGAGAGTAAGGAAAATTAGTGATACAGGAACATTTTTAACCTGTAGATCCAGCCTTCGAAACCTGGAATGAGTAGAGGTGCACTTGCTGAAAAACATCCATGATCATTGCTTTGTGTTTGGGTGAGAAGTGGTGAACTGATGAAAAAAGGAGTCAGCTTCTGGGATTTTCTCCTTACTTGCTATTTCTTTGTGAACACTAGGGAGCCCAAGAGGGGGTCCTGTAGACCACCCTGACTGTTGACACTGGTATCAACAACATAACCTTTGCTATGTAAAGCTAGCAGTCCTTTTCCCTTCTGGAAAGGCAGGCATGGCATTGCAAAACAATGAAAAGCAATGACGGGTATAATTTCTTGTAATTTTGAGTCAAGGATACAAAAGCAATATGTCCCATACACAAACCCGAGTTGTTGTTTTTTTTTTTTTTGAAAGATTGAAATATTTTTTGAAAGATTGAATTATCTGAGCACCCTTCCAACTTTTATAGAGGAATCACATCCACACTCTCATTTAAGAAAATAAGAAAGTTTATGTTTATCATAGAAAAACATCTGTGATGGTAAATATGGTAGATCTAGTTCTAGCCAACTAAAGTGGAACTGTCAGGATCTATGGCTACCTTTTTATCTCTTCTTAAGATGTCTGTTTCTTGGTGGTACAAGACAAGGATACAGAGAAAAAGTGACATCAGGAACCATAAGAAGAGCAATTGAAGGTTGAAGAAAAATCACAGCAAGTCAAGGAAACCTGAGAAGTTCCTTCTCTCTCTCTCTCTCTATTCCTTATCTTAAAATATGTTTCTTCGTGAGTTTAAGCCAAATCGCACTGAGTTTTAGTTCAAGTTTCTGTTGGAATCTACTTACAGAGGTTGGCCTCATGTCTTGACCGATGCTACTGATTTATGGGAGACATTCTGGCAGCTAAATTCAATGCCATTTTGTTGAATAGGCCTACGCTGGTGTAGTTTAAATACCCACTCAAGGTGACCAGATTTCCAGTCAATGTACTCTCATTGGCAACATCTCTCGGAGGAATTTGGCAGGCCCAACAACAACAAAAGAAGCACTGCTTTCTGAGCTCTTTAATAGTTACACACGTTTCTGAAGATAGCGTAAGAATCAAAAATGTAAAACACAATTAGGGAAGCCCTAAATGGTCCCAGGCATCTTGTAAACATCTTGTTTTGCTGATTTTGAACTGATCAAGAGGTGCTGCCATTCTGTGGCAAAAAGGTCTCTCTTTTTTTCAGTGTACAAAAACAATGGGCACCTACACAATAGGATGCCCTGTTCAACCTGCCCATGATGAGCTGATGGGAGGTATGGCAACACGAAGGAGGGGATTACAAAGGAGGGGGTTCACAGATTGAAGTGGGGGATACCTCAACCCCAAAACTAGGGAGACTGTCTTTCCCACCTTATCACAAACCATGCAGGCACCAAATGGGCTTCCCTCCCTTCTTGCAAACGCTCCAAAGGGGAATTGTAAAAAAAAAAAAAAAGCAACTTTTAATCAGAGCTTGGGAAATGTCTGTCTTTTTTTTTTTTTTTTTTTGCTTCCAAAATTCTTAGAGGAAGCTGACATGAGTTCAAACAGAAACATTTTCTAAAGGCTTTCTTTGATCCGCAGGTGTCTGTTGAGCAGGTGGCCACGGGGATTGGGGGACCTGCCCAGGAAATCACGCAGGCTGTCTCATCACTGACCAACCCAGCTTGATGGCACTATATGAAAGGCAAGCCTGAAATGATTGCATGGGTTGACCTTTTGGTCTCTTGGCAGCTGCATTGACTCAAATACCAAATCTCCCGAAAAACAAGTTTGAGCACCATACTTTCTTTTAGGCTGCTAGGCTTCTATGGGGGAGAAAGTGCAACTCTCTCTCTCTTTCTTTCTCTCTCTCTCCCTCATCACTGATGCATGATAGATATACAGTATATACTTGGCATTGACATACCTCCCATCAGTAGGTATGCAGATGGATAGATAGATAGATAGATAGATAGATAGATAGATAGATAGATAGATAGATAGATAGATAGATAGATAGATAGACAGGAAGGAAGGAAGGAAGGAAGGAAACTATACATTTATTATCTCTCTCTATATATAGATACACCTGAAAGGGGGAATCTGATTACTGAAGGAATAACAAACCTATTTACTGAGAGTCCTAATAACAAGGCTAAAACTAATATTTATTTATTTATTTATTTATTTATTTATTTATTTATTTATTTATTTATTTATTAAGCTTATATACCGCCTGGCTTCCCGTAGGAACTCCGGGCAGTTTACAACAAGAAGACATTATAACAATAACAGATAATAAACTCCAAAATGAGGGAAAAGACCATTGTGAGCAAGTTTCTTTTAAATGTTTGCTTAGCTAGCAATATAAAACATAATCCTTTTGCAATACTTACTGGCTATAAAATAATTGCGCAAAATCCAACTTATTTGCAAACATAAAGCTTCAGTGAATGGAATGGGGTGGGGAGCGGGATGGCAAGGGTGTCCTTCCCCTTCCTCCCTTCACTCCCTGTCCTAACAAAATCTGCCTGGGGAATGGGGAGAACACTTCTGGAGCAGGTTTGGGGAGGTGGTGAACATAGGTGAGCGAGCAATCACTCTAAATGTTTGATGGACAATTTCTCTGGCAAACTGGTTGGACCCTCCCCTTTGCAGGAACAGGCACTTCATTTCAAACCAGAAAAGATATGCCCATTGGGAGCCAAGTGGGGTCAGGGAAAAGGGAATAAGCTTTGATTCAGAATGGCATCTGAGAAGGTTGCCCTTTGAAGAGAATTTGCATGCTGCCATGTTCTCAGGTACTGTAATTTCATCTGGACCCAGAATTTTCTGCTGGTGAATACAGGCCCCCGCCTCCAACACTGATGCCAGAGAGAACTGAGGTTTGGCAAAAGGTAAAAGATCTTTCTAAAGCCCGCTCCAGATTATGTCACAACCTTTTAAGAGCATCAGTGTTTGATTCCCTTTTATAAGTCTTGCTTTCTTGTTGTTGAGGGCACCATTTTATTCCATCTAGCTTGCCCTGAAGTGTTGGGGTTTTGGGGGTATGTGTTTGTGGAAAATGTAGGTGCTGGTTTATATCTTAATTGTTGAACACTAGGTAGTATATGTGGCATCAAGTGACTTAGCAAATAGAATGTGTCCTTATCAAATGAAGGGGGGAAACCCCTGTTAGAAATTGTACTCTAAATCAGAGTTTTTTGAATGGAGGTACCACCAGAGGGATGTAGAAATAATTCGAGACAAGATGTGGGTTTTCATAATAATTATGAATTTACTTTCAACTTCAATCTCCATGATGCGGTGAGTCATCTTCTGTTGACCTTGCTTACCATGGATTACCCATCCTTCGGGTATCTTTTGGGGGGTGGGGTAGCTCACAACATTCTGCATTTCTCTGGATCCCTTACAAATGGCAAAACAAGAACAGAGTGGTTGATAACACATAAAATCTATCTCTAAAACAAAGCATGCTTCTATTGTGGTGCAAACCAGGTCTTATTTCCTCTGTGGGGGAGAGAGTCCAGTCCTGCAGCCAGCTTGAAGGTGGTTGTGGCAGCAAAGCAGAACTCTCTATAGTTAATTGGTCACATTGGGACGGCAAAAGACCAAGATGGTTACTTCATGTCCCTCTCATCGTGGTTCGCTGTCCCACTTGGGATTGGTACGAAAAAAGGTTACTCCACGTCCATTGCGTGACGGCAGGAGTTCGTCCCGACCACGCCCCCTGAACCAAGAACAGAGCGTGATGAGACATACCTCTCCCTGGCCTCAGGAATTGTCTTGTCTCGCTTCTTGTTTTGAGACAAGTGCCCATGAAGTAACGCTTGTCACACAACACACACATTCTCCATCTAGTGGCAGGAGTGCGAAGTTGCATTCTCCAGTACAATCCCAATGGCGTAAACAACGCATCGCAGAGAGGAAAGAAGGCATGAAACCGGGAGTTTTGCCACTTAACGCATGAAAGGCAAAGTTGCGGAGATTCAAAATATCATAAAACGGCAGCCCAGGCCAAAAAAAAAAGGGGGGGGGATAAACGAAGCCAGGAAAATTCAGTAATTGTCACGAAACAAGGACAAGAAGTAACAGTTGTCATGATACCATCAATCACGTCCGTGGGTAAACGGAAACAGGGACAGAACTGGGACAAGACCACATGACCATGAACAATGTTATCACGAAACGAACGTAATCTCGGAATGAGGAAGGACATGAAGTAACCATTTAAGTTATGGCTTGGAGCTGCCCTGAAGGGAGAGCCCTAGTCAGGAGGACTCAGCACAGAGCTGCAGCTACAGCAGATAGACAAGCTTCCTCAGCAGTGGCCTGGAATAGCGGCCTAAGCTTCATTGAGCCAGCTTAATGTCTCCACCATTACTTTTAAGGCTGGAAAACATATTGTGGCCCAGCAACATCCCTCCAATGCTCCAATGTGTCTCCTCATCAAAGACATTGCGATGACTGACATAGGGAATGCACCTCAGGGCTTTGGTGTTATCGAGATGACTTGGGGTTCAGTGGAATTACAAATACTTTCTGGGAGTTCTAGGGATGAATTCTGACCAGGGGATCTTACAGGGAAAGCACTGAGGAAAGAAACGGCCTTCTCCTTGAACTTGCTGCAAATCAAGGATCTCCATCCAGGTCTGTGACAGTCTACCTTTTTTTCAATAAGACACCATACCATAACCATTGAGGGCTCCCCTTAGAGCTTAGTGTCCACCTTTTGAGACTCAGAGGGAGACACGCGGGTCAGGGATTTCTTATTTGTGGCCTCAAATCTGTGGTACTTTCCCACACACTCACACACACACTTCTTTCACAAAATACTTTCCCTCCACTGATATCTGAGAGACAGATGAAGACCTTATTCTGACACACAAGAGAATCCAATTTTATTTCTGATAACACTGCAGGAGAAAACTCAATCGGTGTTGTTCATTATGACTTTCAGGGACGTTTTCAGAGTTTGGGGTTGTTTTGTTTTTCAGAAAGTTTAAACCATCTCTAGAATCTTTGAAATGCAGGATAGAAGTAAGTTAAAACAACTCAGGGAAAAGGGCTTTAAAACACTAGCATTTGTTACAGTTGAAAAAAGGGGAAGATTTACCCATTCATCCTGAACAAATCTATAAAAAGCTGAATGTAAATCAAGACAGGAAAACGTCTAACCTTCAGTTATAGCTGGGCTCCAGATCCCATCTAACTTTAGCTGGCACAGCCAACGGTCAAGCATTATGGGATTTGGAATCTCAGTACATGTTCCCCTGTGCTGACCCAACAACAACCTGTTACCAAATCTTGATCCTTTTTTCAATTGTAATCAACACATACCTGTCAAGTGTCCCGTATTGCCTGGGAAACTCCCATTTTTTTACCCCTCCTTCCCACTGTCTTCCTGGATCATTATTTTCCCGGAAATGTCCTGTATTTTTTTAAAAACCTGGTACCCACCAGGCCAGTTCTTCTCTTATTTCTCTTCCAAGATTCTTCAACCATCAGGAGAGTAAAATTGATTACTCTGCAAAGTTCTCTAAAATTCTTTGTTATTTTTCTTCAGTTGTGTCCACAGGAGGAGTCATAGCCATCAACAGTTGGCAGATTTAATTTTTTAGTTGTAAAGATTAGCTCCCAACACCTGGAAAGCAGCATTAGAAATGCAGATCTCTAGCTGCCTCTGCCAGAGAAGGGCTATTGTTTAGCCTGCCTATGTGACAAAAGGAACAACCTGAGAAGGGAGGGGGGGAGCAAAGTCCCCTCTTTGACTAAGAAGGAGGAGGGAGGAATCAAGCCTCCTCTGCCTAGACAGAGGCTACCTCATTCGACCTCTGCTTATGCTCAGAGACTAAGACATTTTATTACAAGAAACAACAGATGAAGTGGACATGTGATTGAAAGAATAAAAGATTCTAGTACAGTAATGGCGAACCTATGGCACAGGTGCCAAAGGTGGCACTCGAAGCCCTTTCTGTGGGCACCCGTCATCGCCCCTTCATAGCCACCTGTATACAGGTTAAATTACTGTATTGGCACTTTGCAAAAAAAAAAAAATAGTGGATTTTGAATTGCAGTTTGGGCACTCGGTCTCTAAAACGTTCGCCATCACTGTTCTAGTATGATGAATGTGGGCAGAAGAGCATTGTATGCCTTGTAAAGAGAAAAGCAGAATTTAGTTACAGCTGCTTGTTGAATTTATATCACATCAGGTTTCTTTACCTACATACATACAGATAGCAAGCAACTGCAAGAAGACAAAACTGACAGATTCTGGGGCCTGCTAGGGAAGGATGTGAGGTTCAGTGAGCTGCCAAGATTAATGACGGCTTTACTCTGCATTCGCCACAGCAAAGCCAGTTCTGAAAGGGTGTTTAGTATGGCGAGAAAGATTGTTACAGAGAATAGGATGTCATTAGACAACAGCACTGTTTGTACTTTACTTTCATGTAAAATCAACCACTTTGGCCCAGCCCACAAATATACTCCTTCCAAAAAATTGTTAAAGGATGCAAAATCTACAACAAATTTGTATAATAAGTCATTAATGATTGCCAGAGAGCCACGTGAGTGAACATGATAAATTAAAAGAAAATGTGTAATGAAAATAAAATGTAAATGTTTAACTTAAAGACAAGCAATGTGAAATAAACAGTAAATATGTAATGTGTTGACTACTATATGAACTAAAATGTAAACTTAATAAATGTGCTTCATATACCCTTTTTGTGTTTTCGTTTAGACTGTATTATAGGAATGTTCACAGCATTTCATTGTCAACAAAGGTAGGCCTATCAAATTCTGATCACAAATTCTGTAGTTAGTACATGGCTTATAAGTAGTTATTTTAGATTTCTTGTACACCTATCTTAAAATTTGAGAGCTACTGGAGCTTGGTTGTGGTGGTGGGATGGCTCGCGGCAGGTGTTGGAAAATTTCCCTTATTTTCAAATCCAAAACTTGATAGGTATGAACAAACAAGGCACTTTATATAAAGTCCAGAATGAGGCCACTCTCATTCTCTGTCACACTCCCATAAGTGGTATTCTGAGGTATACTGCCCCTGAGTTTAGAAGCTCCGTTTACCGGTCATAATTAATAAACATTGCTACTCTTGTCTCAGAACAAATGATGGGAAAGCACCACAGGAGAATTTAATGTAAAATATACCATCTGTCCAAGATAAGCACATGACTCATAAGGAGACAATGTCTGACACTGTCACAATAACATTGCTATGTTTGCTATGCCAGGCGCTGGGCCAAGCCACCACATCTAGCAGACATATAGCCTGAGGTAAATATATGTGACATCTGGTAAGCACCATGGATACAAAAAATAATAATAATCTAAACTACACGCTTTAAAAGAGAAACTTCAAAGATAACTTGCCTGAAATCACCCAAGAACCGTTCTCTGTTGTACAAAGTAAAAAGAATTAAGGCAGAAAGCTTCTTGGAAAACAGTGCCTTATTTTCATTCATTTTAGAGGATGCATGTTCTGAATTTTCCATTTTCCTTTCAAGAAAACTGATTTTTTAAACATCCATATGCTGGAATTGCTAGCTAGAAATTATGTCAAAAAGTAACTCGGCTGAGCTTAAGTTGCCTCTTTAATAATACTCGGGACTGTTATTAAGACATTTGCAAGAACTGTTCATATAATGCTTGAGAATGGCTAATGGCTATTATGTTGTTGCTGATGACATAGGTCAGTGATGGCAAACCTTTTAGAGACCGAGTGCCCAAAGACCAATTCAAAACCCACTAATTTTCTCGCAAAGTGCCCATACACCCATTTAACCTGAATACAGGTGGCTGTGAAGGGGTGATGTCGGGTGCCCACAGAAAGGGTTCCGAGTGCCACCTTTGGCACCCGTGCCATAGGTTCGCCATCACTGACATAGGTTTTAAATGCCAGGTTTGGAAGCTGGGAGGATATGACTGGTGGCTAAGGAAGAAAAAGGAAATCCAAGAAGCAGACTTGGAATAGATGCGTAATATGCTGCAATTATGGCCAAAATACTGCTGCAAACACAAAGCATAACTGGGCAATTATTTCAGCACTATATAGGGAAAACAGCTGATTCGATTGCTCTTAATGTACACCATTTTGCTCAATAGGATTTTTGCCTGTCATTTAGAGGGTTATGTGTTTTTTTACAAAATTTTGAATAAGGGGGTCTAAAATATGACAGGAATTCAAATCTCCTTTTTTAAAAAATGGGCAAACAATTGCAAAATTGGCACTTGAACAAAAGTGTTCTCTGCTCTCGGAAAACAACATACAATGATAAGAAATACGTATTTTCTGTTGTATGAAACTTGCAGTTCCCATAAAACAAAACATATCTTTCTCAACAAAAAACAAGAAAATGTAAAATTAAGCAATAAATTTGATTAAGTCTTTGATTCATTCTTGGATGAAAACCACCATCTTGCTTCTATCCCTCATGTTTTTCGGCTCTCTATATATTGCCTGCTGCCTGTGTGACTTGTTTGATAATAATTCTTTCTAAAGACTGTCCATGACACGGACACTTTAGAACTTGCATAGGTTTGTTTGTTTGCTTGTGAACTTCTTGACTTCTGATATCATCAGTTTGCATGTCAAAGCAGGTTCATGTATATTTTGAGACCAGTCCATGAGTTCTAAACAAATTTCTAGCCCTGCCAACAAAAATGAACTGTAAGGCTCCCAGAGGCAGCAGGACTGGTTTGTCACCTTCTGAAGGAAGTTGATACAATTTGGCCAGGCTTCCATTGCTTAGTGTAGTGAATTGCGCTACAGTAGGCTCACTGAATCAATGGAGATTTGGTGAGTGCCTGTCTCCATAAGTCCCGTCACTTCAAATGGACCTACTTTAAATGTGATGTCATTTAGCCTAGCAAGGCCGTCATCCCACGTTTGCTTTTGGGAACTTTTTCCTGTAGTTATAGGCGGTCTTTTTATTTACATCCTAATGGCTAGATGCCTTTTCATTCAGAAACTAGCTACCACGCCCCCTTTCACTCGTCTGATCACTTTACCTTGGAACACCACTGAGGGCTGTACTTTTCTCCAAGACTTACAGAGGCGCCTTTAAACAGTGACTCTTCCTTGCTGTGGACACTAAAGGGTGCCTTTTATCACTAAGGACGAGAGGACAGGTAAAGCGCCTTTTGGGGCATGCTACCATGTGACTGAAAAAGACATCGTTTCAAAATAAACGCCTCAAATCCAGCGTGAGATAGCAGTCCAAGTCACTGTTGGAGTAGGCCCATTTGAATTGAATTGGTGGACTTTACAGAGGTAGTGACTCACCAAATCCATATTGATTCTAACAGGACTACTCTAGTGCTATTTACTGTGCTAAACAACAGGATTTTTGCCATGCTCTTGTAAAGCTGGGGGTTGGGGTTGGTTAGTTTGCCTGTTTGTTTTAGTACTGGTTATATTCCCTACACTGCACTGCAACAAGCATCCTCAGCTATGCCAAACATAATAAGGAGGCCGACACTTATTCAGTAAGTCCACCATTCTAGGGACACTTGCCTGAGAGTATGCCGTTTTCTACTATGTGGGGCTTAACTTAGTATACCTGTTTAAGAAAAAAAAACTGCACAGCAGCAGGCAACATACAAATTGCAGGCCAACTGCAGGCCCAGGGCATGTTTTTGTAGTCCCAGAATTGTCCAGGTTGCCACCAAACTTTGGTGACAATGCAGGAAACCCCAGAGGAGTGTGCTCCGGTTCTTCAGATATCACCACCATTTGGTGACACAACTTTACCTCATGTCTGAGCAGCATGGAAGGAGTGGAACCTGATTTTCTTGATATCTGAGAAAGCAATCCACTTGGCTTCCCACATAAAAGCATTTTAGTAGATTGGTCAAGTTCCCTATATTGCAGACCTATTGTTGTCAAGTGAAAGAAGCCAGAAAACAACGGTACCAGTTGTTAATGCATGGTGTTTCGTAAAACTAGAATAATGCATCCCTCATTTCAGTCTCTGTAGACTAAAATGATTAGTCCACAATGCTTAGTCATTGTGACTTCTTCCTTAACACCAATGTACCACTAGAGCAGGGGTCTGCAACCCGCGGCTCCGGAGCCGCATGCGGCCCTTTGGAACCTTTGCCGCGGCTCCGGGAGGTGACTGTGACAGGTTCGCCGCTCCGCTCCACAATGCCCGCCCGGTGACAGGCAATAGCGATGCCTGCAATGCAAAGCTCGTTTGGGAAACGATTCTGTGAGTTCAGAGAGGAAAAAAAAACACATTATCCTTCCCTGTCACTCCCCTGGCGATCGATCCATCACTATTGAATATGACTGCATTTGCAGGTGTAAGTCAGCCTGATCTTGAGATGGAACTGGCCGATATAGCTGACAAACATATATGGGTGTCCAAGTTCAAATGCTTGACCACTACTCTTGAGGATGTTGCCTGTCAGAAGGCAATTCTGGCTCAGAATCATAAATGGAGTGATATTGAAAACCTTCCCAAACAGGACAAACTTGTATTCGAAACATGGAATGCCATCCCCAACACTTATATAAACATGAAAAAGTATGCATTTGGAGTCCTGTCGATCTTCGGCTCCACATATGTATGTGAGCAGGTCTTCTCCAACATGAACTATATTAAAAACAAATATCGATCACGCCTCACAGATGACAGCTTGCAAGCCTGTGTGAAAATGAAGGTGACGTCTTACAGCCCTGATGTGCAGACACTGTGCACTGAGGTTCAGGAGCAAAAATCCCATTAACCAGGTAAATTAAATATTTTAATTAGCTATTAATTTGCAAAAATATATTTTACATTGCAAAGTGAAAAAGTCCTTTTTCTTCTTCAGATTGACAGCTGACTGCACGATCCTGTATATAGCATTAAGGTAAGAAACAATATATGCAGTGTTATATTTGTTTTAAATGTCACAATGGTTTTGCAGCTCCCAGTTTTTTCCCCCGTCAGAAACGGGTCCAAGTGGCTCTTTATGTCTTAAAGGTTGCAGACCCCTGCATTAGAGGAATAAAATTATCATTACAATTAATGTCACCATATTACGGATGCTAACCGTGTTAATATTATCCCAAGAGAGTTCTGTACAATTTCTTTTGACTATGTTGCTTTCTTTTTTTCCCTTTCATATGTGTTATACAGAAATTAACATTTCCTTCTTTTAATTACAGCAAATACATAACCCCCACCCCCAATACTGTTACAACCACTCCGCTAGATGTGGTCTGTTTCCATGCCTAATTCAAAATGTGAATTTGGAACTATAAAGGCTTAAATGGCTTGGGTTCAAGGTATTGATCAGGTTTCCCTAGGACCTAGATTGATTCACTTAAGCCAACCAAACAGGAGTCAGTAAAGAGAGGAAAGAAATTAGCATTGTTTATAGTTTGTTTGAATTCTCTTATTCCTGCACACAATGACATGATCTACTTGTTTCCCTTTCCCTTCCTTCTATTTATTTATTTATTTATTTATTTATTTATTTATTTATTTATTTATTTATTTATTTATTTATTTATTTATTTATTTTTATACTTGTTGACTGTCAAGCCCCACACACAGAACACACAGCAAGCCAAGTTCAGTTCTTTGCCAGGAACTTTAGTTGTAATCCAGATAAAGTACAAAGTACAGTCTGAGTCAATCCAGAATAACTTACAGAGCCAAATGCCAAGTTCAAGGGAAACAGAGAAACGTCGTAGTCAGGAAGCTGGTCCAAGGTCAGGAAACAGAGAACGCTGTAGTCAGAAAGCCGGTCCAAGGTCAGGAAACAAAGTCAGGATAACACACAGGAACGTGGTGGCAAGGTAAGTGACGCGTTGCTCCCACAGAGGGTTCAGGGTAAACTTGCTAGCTTTATCCTAAAACAGGGAGCACACCCATATCTCTGGCAAGGCTCCTGCTAGAACTCAGGGCTTTCAGATCTAATTCTACGCCTATCATTAAAGATCCTTTCCCTAGCTCTCCTGTTAGTTCTCCTTTGCAGGATCCTGCTCCTAGCCCTTATAGGGGGAGGAGATGTGCCCTCAGTTGCGTCCTCAGACTCAGCTGCCTGCTGAGTTGAACTACAAGGCTCCTCCTGCTGCTCTCCAGCATTTAGCATTTAACCCTTCACATTCGGGTTCCATGACAGGCAGGGTCCTGGCACTGACTGCCCAACTTTCCCTCGGGAACTCTGGGTGGTGTACAACAAACTGCAAAAACAATTTGCCCAAAGACAACCCCCAAAGTAGATAAAACAAGAATAACAATATAAAAACAATAACAACAATGATAATACAACAGAGATTCTGACAAGAAAAAAGCTGGGACAAATCAATATAACAACTTCCTTCCTTCCTTCCTTCCTTCCTTCCTTCCTCTTGATGTCTAGGCATTCAGTTCCAGCAGCCCCAGTGGCAGATGAAACAACTACATTTTTAGAGGCAGAGAAGGGGACTCTAGGGTGATTTGCACTGACTTTTACATCATGTATGTAGTCAATGGTAAAATAACGAGAAACAGACCATCTGAATTTGTCAATGTATTTTCACACTGAAAGATTGCATCTTCATACATGTGCCTCCCTAGGTTTTCTCAGTCCTGTTACCCTGATATATTATTTTATTTTAGAGTATTTTTACCCCACCTTTCTCCTTGTTAAAAGGATTCAAGGCAGTGTGAGGGGAGTTTCTCTGAAAGAAGGAGAGTGACCCCTGCACAGCACAAGAAGGAAAGGGATGAATGGCTGGAGAAGCAGAAGAGCAGGGAGAAACCCAAGGCACCACCCAAACTGGATGCTCAAGATAGAGCAATGTTGTGGAAGGGGTTCAATGATGCTCTTAAGATAATAGAGGAACAGAAAGAAAGGGAAAAGGAAATGAGCTTGGCTGTGGCAGGAAGAGTGGAGGAGGAAAAGGCGGGAAGGTCTGACCAATCAGAGGTGGTGGAGGTGGGGTTCGGAGATTGTAAAACGGGGCAGCCACATGTACTTCCCCCAGATTGGGAGTGGGTCTGGATGGAGGATCCATGGACGGGAAACTGGGAAAAAATGATGATGCCCAAGAAGGAGGCGGAGACTATAGGAAGGCTGACCATGCACACGCTTCCCTTGCACCCGCTCGGTGCATGCTTGCGCAGATCGACCCTTTTGTTTGCCCAGGCTGCTGGAAGACTTTTTTAAAAAGGTGCAGTTTCCCTACCAACCCACTTGGGCCTGACTTGACTCTACTTCTCCTCCTGTTTTCCCCCTTCTCCCTTCCAGCCCCCTCGCTGCCACTGCCGCCACCACCCATAGCTCTCACTCACTTCTGCCATGTTCTCTGTGCAGCTGGGATGGGCCAAGACAGCAGCGGGGCAATAACATCGCCATGGCGGCGCAAGGAGGAGGGAGTGGCTCAGAAGGGGAGCAGGAGGAGCAGCAGGTCACAGTTTCTGTGAGGCAGCTGTGGGGGTGGCAGGAGGAGGAGATGGATGGATGGGTGGAAGGATGGGAAGAAGGAATTCTCCAAGGGGGGGAGAAGAGGGGGACGTCACCATGCAAAGGAGGTGGGCACGCCCATGACCTTGCCCCTCGCTGTCCACTCCACTCCCCTTCCTCCGCTCTACACCAACAGCTCAATTGGTCACAAGACAGTGGCATGCCAATCATCTGGCTGGTAGGGAGAGCAGGGGACTGTGCCATGGCCCTTGAACAGCCCCGCTCGGCTGAGACAGTGGGCTGGCAGACCCAGAGCTTTGCTGGGGAAGCAGTGGTCCTTGGGGTGGGGGAGGTAGGGGTGGAGAACTTATCCCCTCACATTTTTATTGATGGCTGGCGGGCTACTTTTGAACCCTTCATGGGCTACTGGTAGCCCCCGGTCTACCTGCTGGGCAGGCCTGCTGTAGACTATGTTGCTTGGGAAAGTGTGGAGGAGCAGATGAAAAAGAGGAAGATCTAACATAAGATGGGTTGACTCAGTGAAGGAAGACACATTTCTGAGGAAAAGCCTAAGGTTAGCTATGATGGAGGAGGAATTCTGGGCGTTTTAGGTCAAAGAAGCCATTTCCCACATTCTCTGCCCATAATGCCCCATAATGGAAGACTCTCCTCCACCACACCACCTCTTCTTTCTTTTCCACTGGAGGCCATGGCAGGGTTAAAAACAATAGACTTACACCTGCTCTGTGGGCTAAGGGGAGACACATTCTGATTGGCCAGGATGTTGTGTTATGCAAATAGGTCTTTCTGAATTCTCAGAAGTTACACTTTTCATCTATAAGACACCCCCATGTATAAGTCAACTCCCACTTTTCTAACTCAAAATTACAGCTTTGTGATTCTCTCCTCAGCTTGCTTCTGTGTATAAGATAACCCTCAATTTTTAGCTTAGTAAATTCAGACAAAAAATATAGTCTTATACAATAAATGGAAAATACAGGATGTTCCAGGAGGGAACTGTGCTATTTTAAAAAAATCACAACTCAAAGATCCTTTCCCCAAGCATTCCCAAATTTAGCAAAGAGCAAGAACAGACCGTCTGCTGCATCTGTACCAAATTTGGTGCTGATTCATGGTCCACTTTCTTAGTTATAATGTTTTGTTCGGAGTGCTCTTTTTTAATTTGCCTTACAGAATGCTGAATACAGCTCATGCACAATATAATAATCCCGAGCTGTCAAGTCAGTACGACTTATGGATACTCTTTTTAAGGTTTTCCAGGTATACAGTATTCAGCACTGGTTTAGAGTTACAGTACCTTCTTCTGGGGTGCCTTGGGACGGTGCAGCTTCCCCAAGGCCACACAGCCTGGTTCTGTTCCCAGGAAGGCACAGTGGGGAAACTCCCAACTTCTGGTTCCAGAGCCAGATACCTAAATCACAGAGGTCTCCAGCCAGTTAGATGTCAATGCATTTCTGACTGCTAAAGGTTTTTGTCTGTCGATGAAAGGAGAAAAGAGAAAAGGGGCCAGCATTGTCTTCCCTACTAGGAGTGGCCAACGGGAAAGGTCCCCTCCACAGCCCCCTGCTACCATGGGTGCCTCCAAGGGCAGCAGGGCTGAGAAAGGAGCCCCCTGTAAAGATTCTAAAACCTGACGGTGCTTGTGCGGGAGAAGAACAGTCCATCTCCAGCTTAGTATAGTTGGCACAGACTGGCGGTGTCTCTCCTGGGTTTCAGAGAAGGGCCTTGCTTTGCCTGAGACCTCAGATTGAACCCGGGATCGCTTGTAGGGCCCCATTCACTGAGTTAGGGTTGTTCTCTCACATTCTTACACACACACACACACACACACACACACACACATACCCCACCTTCCTCTCTGTAGCACTGCTTCCCACACCCAGGTGTGCCACATCTTTCCTTTCCTGTCTTACTCATGATGAATGCTGGTGCACAGGATATGCACTCAGCAGATGTGCATGTGTGTCAGGCGTGCAGAAAAAGGGGAAGGCATCACTCATGCTCACGCCTGTGGCTGTGTGGGGTGGCCACAGGCAAATAAGAGCAAGCCTTCTACATTCAAAGCTGATATATGGAAAGGGGGCTTCCGACATGTAACTTTTGTGATAGTCCACACTCCTGAAATTCAGGCAAAAATCAAATTAAAACAAAACAAAACAAAACAAAACAAAAGACACAAAACATGTGGGACCTTAAAGACTAACTTTCATATTTTAATGTAACTTTTTGTGACCCAACATCCACTTCTTCAGACATATAGCAGCACAATTAGGTGTGAGACATAAAATGAGATGGGATATGCATTTCATACCCTCTCTGAAAATACTTCTTTGTGGCTTTTTAAAGTGCACTTCCACGGGGCCAACCTTCCCAAAATGGCAGCCTTCACCTGTAGCTCCAGGGCTAGGTGACTGGTTTCCCAAGCGACTAGGCAGCCAATGAGCCCCCTGTTCCAGCTCTGTTCTGCTGGCAGCGATCTGAAGAGGCAGTTTATGCTTGCAATCTTGACTTTCACTGATGGAGGTTGGGGGAGTGTTTAATTGCAAATTCTTAATGGTGATTCCCTTTGATTTGATAGTCGTGAGTACAGATGGGCACGACCAGGAAAAATGACGTTTCGAGTTGTCGTGTGTCGGAGCCGGCCCGTTTCGGCTCGTTTCCGTTTGTCGCAAAATTTCTCAAAAATTTGTCGTTTAGTTTGTCGTTTTTTCATCTGTCGTTACTACTAGTTTGGGGGGGTAGCGGGCTCCTGGAGGCACCTCTCTGGGATGGGTGCCTCCTCTGGCCCGCTATGAAGGGAAAGCGGGCTCCTGGAGGCACCTCTCTGGGGTGGGTCCCTCCTCTGGCCCGCTATGAAGGGAAAGCGGGCTCCTGGAGGCACCTCTCTGGGGTGGGTGCCTCCTCTGGCCCGCTACAAAGGGTATGCATAGCCAATTGGATATGCATACCAAGTTGCCGTGGCAGGCAGAGGCACCTCTCTTTCGGGTGCCTCTGTGACTCACTGCCTGGCATACGGTGCACTTGGGCTGGGGATGGGGAGGAGGAACAAAGTGAGAGAGGACCCCTATGGGCGCCCTCTGGCTCACTAAGAAGGGAAGTGTACTTGCTGTAGTGCAATGCGAGTACACAGATCTGTCTTAGGGTTAGGGTTAGCGCAAGGGCTAGGCTTAGGGTTACAGGTAAGGTTAGGGTGAGTTAGTGGGGTGCACCTCTGGGTGCCTCTCTGACCCACTAAGAAGGACAGTGTACTGGTGTATGGGTTAGGGTTAGGGTTAGGGTTAGGGTTCAGGCTAGGGTTAGTGGGCTTTTTATGCCCAACTGGCACATCCCAGAAGTCTTGGTCAAAACCTGGCCAAGTGGCCATGCAATTGGTGGAATGGCTCCAAAAATTTGCACGGTCCACTCCCATGGCCAGACCATCATTGCGCAGGTGTAAAAAAATAAAAATAAAATAAAATAAAATAAAATCAATAGAGACGTTTTGTTGCAAGAAAAACCCACTGCTGCTACTGTAAAAATTCAGGCAGTTTTAAAATAGCTATTTTCGCATGTTTCTGTGGTACCTTGGTGTGTTTTTGGACCACGATTTCAAAATAAATATTGCGGTCGCCCCATTTTAGATCCCCCGCCCGCACCGCATGGCATGGCGAGTTGGCGAGACGACGAGGATGCCCCCCACCAGAGCAGCCTAGGACAGGAGAGGGGGGGATGCCGGGGACCCCCCCCCCCCCCAGAAACCACCCCTCTGGTAGGTGCCCTCACTCAGGCAGGCATATTTTTGTCTGCTTTTTTGGCCGGGAATTGGGTGTTTTTTTATTTTTTAAACTTTTTTTCTGTGCCGCTTGGCATCGCGCGATCGCTGCGATGCCAGGAACGACAACGACAAATCAGACCCAATTTTTCTTTTTTCAGTTCGAGTTTGAGTTCTGGTGGAATAATTGTCGTTACCGTTTCCGTTGCGTAACGGAAACGAGGAACGGAAACGGAAACGAGAATTTCGCCAAGTCGTGCCCATGTCTAGTCGTGAGTGACAGTCCCCATGGTCACTGGTCCAGCAGGAGAGTCCAAAAATACAGGTAGTTCCATCTCTCTCGAGGGTATATTGAGTTACTTCTAGAAGCAACATCCCACCCTTCTGTCCAAAAGACACCCTGAGCAGCTTACAGGTAAATACAAATAAAATCCAGGCACACAGCATGAGAAGATGCAACACAGAAGGGGGAAAATATTGTTGTCTAAGGGAAGGGGAAGGTGGCTTAAAAGGTTATTTATTTATTTATTTATTTATTTATTTATTTATTTATTTATTGGATTTTTATACCACCCATCGGGCAGCAAGGTCACTCTGGGCGGTTTACAACAATTAATAAATTCAAGTATTTCATACAATAAAAACATAAAATACAGTAACATAATAAAATAGAAATAGAAAATAAAATAGAAAATAGAATTTTTAAAGTCTTCTCTCTCTCTCTCTCTCTCTCTCTGCTGATAGGAGAAATCAGTCCCCACCCTCATTTTTGAGGCATATATAGCCAAGCTTGGAGGGATGCCAGAGGGAAGTTGCAGGTTAGTTCACTGTCTCGGTCAATCATAGATCCCCAGCCCTTCAACCCTACAAAATTGTTCGCTGCTCCACTGTTGACACACGAACGTACAACACCTCATCCAAGTTCTTCCCTACCCAAAAAGAATCCACGTTTCCCTTTTATTTTTTTATTTTTCTGCTCCCCAAAGTGACACTCAGGGTAACCAGCAAGAGTAAAAGTCAAACAAACTTTCAAAATTGTTCTCTGTTCCGTGGAACTTACCACACACATGACTGTAGGAAACAAAAACAATATTTACGGGTTGGTTTGTTGTTGTTGGTTTAATGAAGGGGGACATAGGTGAGAACACTGCTCTTGGTCTTTGCATACATTTCATGCATGGCAGGAGGGATACCCTTGGAAACCTGTCCGGTTGGCAGCATTCTGCCAAGTTGGCAGCCTGAACAGAAGAAACACAGGAGGGAAAGACAACAATGGGAACTACAGTACAGTAGTTTTCTCCAATGACTATACATTATAAAAGGCCTAAAGAAGAGAACTCTTCTCCTTCATTCATGTGCCTGGGTTCCCTGACTCTATGTCTAATCATTTTCTTTTTTCAGGATGTCATGAGATGTATGAGCTACGGCTATGGTCCCAAATATCTTATGATTGGACTGCTTATAATTCTAGGCACTCCTCGGTCTTTTGGGCTATTGCACCCTGAAGTAAGTCACTGTGCCTCTGAAAATATCTGCTATTCTCTGGGGGTGGGGGTGAATAAAAGTAGAATATATAAACACAGGAGCTTCTTCCCAACATGTCACTAGTTGCTACTTTGTGAAATATGGAAATATATTGATAGAGATCTCTGCATGCATTGTTAATTTGCCGGTACATATAAGAGAATTACGATGATGGATGTCAGGTAAAAAATAAAATATAAATATAAATAAAGACAAAAATGTTGTGGCACCTTATTGCTATATATATTTCATTGTTAGCTTTTGTGGCCAAGATCGCTTTGTCAGACATTATGGATTATGGACATGAATTAAATGTTCCCAATTTCTAATTTTATGAATATATTACCCTTGTCACACTGTCGCTGTCTTCTTTTAAATGCCTTTGGAGAGGGTCACAAAATAATTCATTGGCCAATATCCATTATGTTCTTTCAGTGAACAAAACCTGTTTTCTCCATCATGAAATGTTGGGTCTCCTTAATATTAGGGGGTCATCAGATGTTTCCAGTTTCTGTGGAGTTCTTTTGGGACCATCCTGCCACTTGGGATAAGGGAAAGAGAGGCCTGTCAATTTGAGCCTTTTCAATGCAGAAAGCCTGGCAGCAGTATAGGTAGTTCAAGACCTGAATATAAACACCCTATATGCTGTTAGTGAGCTGTCCATCAAGTCCATCCAGCCATGTCATAAAGGCTAATCCCTGTGATGTCACCATGACCCGGCCATCCTGCCTCAGGTTTTGGTCCTGAAATTGAAAAGGAAAGCTGTACGTGGAGCAGAGAACATCGTGTGACATGCCCTGAACCAGCCTGCTGCCCTCAGGTATGGTGGGAGGATGCTATCCCATATTTAGTGCCAAGGATAGTTGGATGGTTAGACCGATAGGCTTCCAATTAACACGTAGAATGGGGGAATGGTCCTTTTCCAATCTGTCACAAACTACGTGGGTGTTTTTAGGATGGTTTCCATCATAAACAAAGAACGTGCATTGCTGCAGATTCTGATGGATGGAGACTACCATTCATTTTGGCCACCAGTTCGCGGGTGTTGAGGAGCACTAGGCAGCTCCACCACTTCTGTAGAGCCATATGCTTCTCAGCCCTGGTTCACGCTATTCAGTTTTTAAAAGTAAAGGTAAAGGTTCCCCCTGCACATGCATGCTAGTCATGTCCGACTCTTGCTCATCTCTATTTCTAAGCCAAACAGCCAGTGTTGTGAAAGTCTGTGGCCATGTGGCCGGCATGGCTGAACACATTTCTGTGCACAGAACTCTGTTTTACCTTCCCGCTTTTTTAATGGTGGTACCTATTTTTCTATTTGCATTTACGTGCTTTCGAACTGCTAGGTAGACAGGGGCTGGGGTTAACAGTGCGAGCTTACTCTGCTGCGTGGCATCCAGGATTCGAACCACTGAGCTGCCAACTTTGCAACCAACATTTCAGTGCTCTAGCCTGCTGAGCCACCACGCCCAGGTTCTACGGGCACTTGGGCAGGTAGAAAGGTCCTTGCAGATTCATGGAAGACTTCTTGGCAGCACTTTGGTCAACCCAGGACCAGGAAAATTATTCTGTGCCGCGCCCCCCCAGGCCCCAAATATGCTTACCCTGCTATCTCCATCAGCCAGTAGTGAGGGATGCTGAGAGTTCCAGCATCATTTGAAAGGCTACAAGATGTACTACGTTCTTCACTGCTATTTGATTAATCTGCTGCAAGAAGGCAGAAATTCTGCTGGTACATTTATGTTAGGTCTGAACAGCTTGACTGGTAGAGCTGCCCATAGGTAAAAATGTAAAGGTTTCCCCCTGCACTTGCATGCTACTCATGTCCAACTCTAAGGGCAGTGTTCATCTTCATTTTCAAGCCAAAGAGCCAGTGTTGTGCAAGTCCATGGCCATGTGACCGGCATGGCCGAACACATTTCTGCACACAGAACACTGTTTTACCTTCCTGCTTTATATGGCAATACCTATTTATCTACTTGCATTGACATGCTTTTGAACTGCTTGGTTGGCAGGAGCTGGGGTTCATGACGGGAGCTCACTCCACCGTGTGGCACCCGGGATTCGAACTAAGGCATCAATTAAAGGAAAGTTAACGTGGGGAGGGGTGGTTTTCCAACCCACTTGTGATGCTGCCAGAACCCATGTTGCTACTTGCTGTGAGCTCATCCTGTTTCTCAGACAACTGTACTTTCTGAAGAACAGAATAAACGGTCTGAATGCTGGTTTTCAGCACTCCTCTTTACAAGCCTGGGGATCAGATCAAGCTGCTGTGCGTTCCTTGCTAAGCTCTTTTGGAAAAGTTTTAGTGACATCTGGTGTTACAGCCAGGTATTGATCACAGGTCGGGAAGGGTGCATTGTT
Source organism: Phrynocephalus guinanensis (assembly GCA_037367245.1). NCBI lineage: Eukaryota > Metazoa > Chordata > Lepidosauria > Squamata > Agamidae > Phrynocephalus > Phrynocephalus guinanensis. The sequence goes on along the minus strand of CM074733.1, from coordinate 12,331,425 downwards.
CGTTTTTTTTTTACCATGCTCAGGAGCCAGTGAGAGTTTCAGGCCAAAACAAAGATGCAACAGAAGGCAAAGGACACCCTACATGCCGCATGGGGGCAGAGGAATTGAAGGAGAACCTTCTTTCAGAGGCTGCCCTCCAGCTGAAAGGGCACCCAGTCCATGTGATCCAGAGAAAAAGACACACTGAGTAAAATCTAGAGACCTTGAGGTTGCCTTTGCATTGAAAGCATTGGAATGGCAAACATGCCATGTGATGAGAGGGCTCCCTGTTTAGGCGAGATGCATTACAATGCTGTTTAAAATTATGAAAAATCTATTCTATTTTTGCACCAGTATGTTAGCATGTTTAATTGGACACAGATTCATTTCCTCTTTTGTTTTTGTTTTCTGTGTTTTGGGAGGAACAGTGAATATGCAAATCTCCCAAGGATAATAGAAGGCCTCAAATTACAAAGGTAACAACAGGTCCCCCATAGAGCAGGGTTTTATTGTGTGGAGTTGATCCCTCCTGCTTTAATGACCCAGCTACCTGTTTATGTCACGAACGGCAAATGGGTTCCCAGAATTTTGCACCTTTTGCTCTTCTGTTGCTGCCCTGTGGGTGGGCTTGGTGTTTCTTGGATTCACTGAACATGCAGCATCCATAGAAAAGATGACAACTCTGTGACCATCAAGGGAAAAAAAGAGGGTGTTTGTTCCACAAACCTATACCAGACTGTATTCCCTCCCTGCTTCTCCCTTAAAAAGGCCCCCTCAAATTGAAGTATATAGTATGACATCCGTATCCACTGATTAATTAATCACTGATTCAGTTATCCGCAGTTGGCAGAGGAAAAATTTAATAATTCAGCAGCCGCCAAGCAAGCTACAGTCACAAACAGAAGCTGTAAAGCAATGGTGGCCAAACTTCAGCCCTCCAGATGTTTTGGTCCACAACTCCCAGAAATCCAAACCTGTATTGCCAATGACAAAGGACTGTGGGAGTTGTGATCCAAAACATATGGAGGGCCACCGTTTGGGCAGCAAGCTACTGTCATAAAACAGCAGCCATAAAGCGAGCTACTGTCACAAAAGAGCAGGTTTTGGGGTTTTCTGGTGTTCTCTCTTATCCACGGTTTTCATTATCCACAGGAAGGCCTGGAACCGATCCCCAGCGAACACCAGGGTCCTACTGCACTGTATGTAGCAAATCCAGATGACATGAAACAAAAGCTCCTGGGACAGCCATTTTCTTAGCTAAAATCAGATGCCTGAGGTTTTCTATTTGAGAAAAGGAACTGCTGTTCTGTCTAGCAAGTTAGATGCATGTGCAGAAGCAGGCTTGTCCTACAGTGCAGGGCTCTGATTGTGCGCTAACACTGGGATCGGAAGTGCTCGCCAATCTGGCCCCACATTCACATTGGCATTGCAGCACTCACCTGGCCATACCTTCCCATCTCCACCATAGGGATCATCCGCTGGCTCCAGCTCACCTTGCTGTGTACATTCACTCCGGTATTGTGATATTCATGTGGGTACGCGCTCATGTGTGCCTCATGGCACCTGTCAGCGATTACGTGCCCCTGACTGATCATGGATGGTGAGTGCTGGATCGGGACCCTTGTGCTTTCAGATTTCCAGGCATCATTGGGATTGGGCTGCCACACTCACAATTACTTCTCCCACTGGCTACATCTGATCAGCAACATAAACAAGGGGTGGTTATGTTGCCGTAGACAAGTTTCACTTGCAATTTCAGCATGTAATAGTATTAGGGTCCTAATTCTTTTCATGTGTTGCTGTACATATTTTTTAAATGTCTGCATCACTAAAGTGGGCCTTAGCAAAAAAAAACTTCATAAATCAAACTAAATAAATAGCAGCTTCACTTTGAAAAGAATGAGACCCCTAATACTGTTACATAACCATGAATGTTTTATGGGCTATTGCCAGTGAGAAATACTGAGTTCCACTGCTATGGCGGCTCGCCTGGGAACAGTCCCTGAATTTTCATTAAAGCTGACGAAGACTTATATTTTAACTAAACATATTCATGGCAATTATTTAACAGCAGTTGTGTCCCCCCACGCCCCCCCCCTCGGATGTAATTTATCGTTCACGTGGCATCTCCTCTGTCTGCATCTCGGCCGTCTTTAATTTTTGAGTACCTCTTTTGTCCTCGCTTGGCTTGTCACGTGTCATGCCCAGTTTCCACCAAGTGTAAATGAACAGAAATGGATTTTACCTTTCAGTAAGCCTCGGGTGGCAACACAAACGTTCTGGGTGGTATATGAACCCCAACGTAACCGCATACTGTCAGGATGGGCGCTTCTATTTCGGCAGCATCCGCAGAGATGGCCGACTGGCATTCTTGTGAGTGAATAAACAGCAGAGGCAACATGTTGCTGGGGACACGACAGATGTGACATGAGATCGTTTGTCTTTTTAAAAGAAATAATTTAAAGTGTTGAGATAGAGAACTGCCCTTGGGATAGCGCTTATGCTGCTAAAAATTACCAAGTACACTGAAAGCACGTGACACTGGTGATGTGATCTCAGGTGTCCTGCTATTGAAGGGGCACACAGGTAAGAACTGCCTTTATTCTGTCCTCCCTAGCTCTGTCGTACATACCGTAGCCCACAGGCTGGTGCAGATCATTCCCTCTAGTCCAGAGATACCCAACTTGGAGTCCTCGGATGTTCTTAGACGAGGCATGTCCAAACTTCAGTCCTCCTGATGTTTTGGACCACAAGTCCCAGAATTCCAAGCCTGTATTTCCAATGGCAAAGGACTGTGGGAGTTGTGGTCCAAAACATCTGGAGGGCCAAAGTTTGGATATGCCTGTCGTAGACTAAAAACTCCCAGAAGCCTTCAGCCCCAGCTGTGCTGGTTAGGATTTCTGGGAGTTATAGTCCAAGAACACCTGGGGACCCAAGGTTGGGAAGCACAGCTCTAGTTCTTTGCAGAGAAAAAGAAACGATACGACCATTTGGCCATGGCGAAAGAGCAGAGCAACGGATTTGGTGGACACTCTGAGGAGCCATGTTTCTCTCCCTCCTCCACACAGAGCCAAAAAAGCAGGTAGGATTACTCTGCTCAGGACTGCACAGAAAGTTCCTGTACTGCAGCTTGCCTCTGCCACCAACTCACTCATGCCTTTGGGAAAGTCCTGCGCAATCTTCAGGTCTCCCATCTATAATAATAAAACTACTCCAGCCAATTTTGTAGTACAGATAGGTATTCAGGCGAAACCAGGAACTGTTATTTTGGAGAGTGACTGCAAGTACTTCATCAACGACACATTCCAGGATCCTGATGGATAATTGTTTTAGGCATCTGGCTGGGGGTTTGACCGCCCACTTAGCCCCTTCAACAGGGTGAGGGTGAGGTGGCCCTCGATGATCCATAAGGTCCATTCCAACTCTGCAGTTTGATGATGATGATGATTCTTTAGAATGGAGCCATGGCAAATAAAATGTTATGAAACTGACAAGTCCTGTTTGTATAATTATGTTGTAAACAGTCCAGAGTGTGCTTTAGCTCTGCGAGCTATATATAAATAAAACAACAACAACAACAAAACCAATATATGTATGGGTGCAGAGGTATGTTTTCTTTGTTGCATCAGAGACTGATGCAAACCGCTTTAACATTTTGTTTCAGCTTTGAAACGGATCCTGTAAATTTATCATCATTGTTAATCTGATGGACTCAAGCAGACTGAATATCTTATCTGTGTTTTGGCTCTCCGTGGTGCTGCTTGGCACGCACACCAGCATTTCAGCTCTCACTTTGGTGTGTTCATAAATCAAATGGGCTCAGTTTACACCCACTACTCCTCTTAAGTCAGAGGAATGGATGGTTTTGGAAAAAAAACTAGAAGAATAAGACGGTCCACTCACTGTTTGGCTCTCTATTATACAGTTTTATTTACTGTGCTACGCCCTGTTCATTCTGGAATCCCCACTCATTGAGTAGAGCTGCAGTCTCCAGCCCTGGGTCCCAGATGTTCTTGAACTAAAAACCCCAGCAGCTTTCATCACTAGCTGTGCTGGCAAGGATTTCTGGGAGTTGTAGTCCAAGAACACCCGAGGACCTATGGCTGAGAATTACTGGTATGGAGTGTCACTGGTTGGTGTGCAACTCCAACTAAAAAACAAGCTGAGAAGCTAGATCGAGCCCTTCAACGTTGGTGACATAACCATGTAAAGAATATAAACTGATGCCTGTAGCCTTTGTAGGAAAAATGCTGAGACTTGAGGCAAAACCTGAAAATTGCTTTTTCACCTGATTGGTTTTCCCAGTGCAAGGCTGCCACTGAGTAAAGATTTAAAATTTCTGGAAATTTTGAAGCTCGGAAAAAAACCTGTTTTTCCCCCTTTTGGGGGGGGGGGGAATGGAAATTTTCAGAAAAATTGGGGGGAGGCTACATTAGCACTCTCCCACTTTATAGCTTGAAAGTCATTCTGTTACTTTAGGAACATAAAATATGACTATGGACAATTTGACTTGGCATAAAATTATCACAACTAGCATATTAAAATATAGTGCATCCAAATAATTATTACAAAGAGAATTCACGTTTTAAATAACATTTATTTGTAATTGTAAGTAACAAATGGAGTAACAATCTCCTGAAATGTTTACTAGTTTATGTGGAACAAAATAATCTCTATAAATCAATGTTTAAAAATCCAGAATTAACTATTCATATTTCCTCTCCACAGTATTAAATAAATATAAAATAAAACCTTCATTCTCGTAAAAAGAATTGAAGAAGAGGGGAATGCATAGAAGAGAGAGAGACTGTTTCAATGAACAGCAGTGAAATTTAATCAGAATCATTTTTGTTCAGGACAAAAACAAACGTACCCACTCACATGCAAAAACAAAAGTGAAACTTTTTTCTTTTTCTTGTGACAATAGCAGCACATCCTAAAAGGAAGAAACGCATCTTGTTCTTGGATTGGAGAGTTCTGTTTGTAACCTAGGACTTGCTTCTCCTCAGTGCACAGAAATTAGAATAATCTGATGTTATGCATATTTTTTTAGAAATGATTTGGAAAATATTTGAACATCCTGTCTTAAAATATTTCATTCATCGTGTTAAAATAAATAAAGCATTCCATAATCCTTTCCCTTTTCTTTTTTTCAATTTTTCCAATTTTTTTTTGGGGGGGGGGACAAAGAGGCTTCAGGAAATAAATGGGGAGAAAAACATTTTTTCAATTTTTTCCGTTCCCCCTCCCCCAGGCCTTCACATCTCATCCACTGAGCATGTTTAGTCAATGGGTTTGACTGACACCACAGGTTTTGGCCATAGAGATGTAACCTTAGCCAGAGACTGACCTCTCAATGGGGCTCTCTAAAAGATGGAGGTTCCTGCATGGCAGGGGGTTGGACTAGATGGCCCTTGAGGTCTCTTCCAACTTTATGATTCTATGATTCTATAATCCCTTCCCATTCATGTTCACCTTCTCTTCCATTCATCCCCACAGAAACATTTAAATCCTCTCTCTACCTGCTCCCTAGACTTTTTACCTGCCAATAACGTGTCTATAAATGAGGCTCTGATGAGAGGTCAGGTAAGACGCGATCAGCTGAACCAACGTTCCAATTTTATTGAGAAAATATAGCAATTGTGTCAGCTGGCACTTATCTTAAGGGCAGAGAAGACCCTGTCTGATACAAAAAGCACACAGGTTATATACGTGTCAGAAAAAGAGCCATAAATTCTCATAACCCTGTCGGTTAGAATCTACCAAGTATTTGGATCTGGACTCTAATTGGGCAGTTTAGGGAAGAGAAGGTGAAAAGGCCAGTTAATTGATTCCCCTATAGATATTTTGGGATGCCTGCCTCCCTTTAGTGCCCTTCCTTTTGAATGCGCCAACCTGTCTGGGAGAACGAGCACTTCTGGCTCCTTTTCTCTGTTGGTATGTTTATGTTAGCTACTAGGCTTGGGTGTATGGCCTTCAGCCCCCCCCCCAGCTTCCCTGATAGGTTTCCTGTTGTCACTATCTCTATTATGCCCTGGAGCTCCATTTCTACAAAGGGGCATCAGTTAGTTGAAAGGGGAAGCGTGTCAAGGGTGTGTGGGCAGTATGGATACTTAGCTAGCTTATGAGGTTACAAAGGAAGAGGTCTAATTCCTAAAGTTAGGGCATATAGTTAGGAAACAAGGAGACCATTTTATATCGTAACCTAGCAGGTATCAGACATACAGCATGTGAGTCACAATGATGTGCTGCAAAGTCAATGTCCATTTATGACACCCCCAGAATTTGCCGTGCATGAAATGCTTGGAGGTGATTTGTCAGTCCCTCCTTCTGGTGGTGCTTTTGCAGCTTGCCCAAGGCTACACAGGTGGCCGGGCACTTAGCCCCATCTGCCACACACTCCACAGGGCATCTCGATGGAACCCGCTCCCAGGAGGCACAGCGGAGGTTTGAAATCATGGCTCCTGGCTTCAGAGCCGGACAGCCAAACCTGGATGTGGCAGGGCTGCTTTTGCTGAGTGAACACTTAGGGCATTTATACACGACCCCTAAGCTCCGCTGCAAATGGCTCCCAGCTCCGGAGCTTAAAAATGTTTCCCCACCAGCTCCGGAGCTAACAGAAAATTAAGTGCGACCCCGCCCACCTAAGCGCGACCCAGCACATCTTTCAAGTACCTGCTCTGGGAGAGTGAAAAATTTTGATGCGGAGAGTGCCGGGCTCTCCTCGCTTCTTCTTCTTCTTCTTCTTCTTCTTCTTTTGCCTCCCGCCCCTTTAAGAGGAACCAGGAAGTGACGAGGGGGTCGGAGCAACTTCCACCGGCACTCCGGAGGTAAGAGTGCATTCTTTTCTCCCTTTTTTTCTCCCTCCCCTCACGCAGACAGAACAAGAAAGTGCGGAGGGGGTGGGAACGCAGGGAGAGCGACAAACCCTCAAGATCTCTGGTCCGAATTTAAGGGACCAGCGGATCTTAGGGGTCATGTAAAAAGGCCCTTATTCTCTCCCTCCATCCCATCCCAGCTTTCCTCTGGTCACTTGCCTGTCTCTGACATATAAGGCAAAAGCAATATTCATTCTCCCTCCTTCTTTCTAGAAATGTGCAGGCGCACATACTGAACATAGACATATACTGTACCTGGAATCAAGAAAAGGCAAGATTCACCAAGCAGCTGGATTACACAAAAGCAAGTCTGTGTTGTTCTAGAACTCAAGTGATTACAGGAGTTGAGTCTGGTTAGTCCCATCCTCAAGCCACTTGCAAATATTTGGGACAATGCTCAAGGCTTCCTGCTCTTGAGGAGACCTCTAGTCTTAAGGAGTTGTCTTAGTAGTGACCAGCCTGATGACTGCCACCTCATAAAAGTTTTTAAGAGATGCACATTTTTATTATTAAGGGTTGAAATCCAAAGGACTCAAATTTTGTTTAATGTTGGCTTGGGAGCATTGTACCATTTGTGCCTCCGCCACCACTGTTCCAAAAGAAACAAAGCAAATCGGCTGTTAGCTCCTGACCTTGTGCGGTAGGGATGTGGGGTCACAGACTCCTGCTTCCTAGCTTCTTTCAGTGCTTTATTTATTTATTTATTTATTTATTTAGCTTGTATGCCACCCACTACCCAAAGGTCTCTGGGTGGCTCACAATCAAAATAAACGATTAAAACATCAAAATTACAATAAAATTAGAACAATAAAAACATATAAATACAATAAATACAATACATTAAAAGACAACACTAAAATTGCCATCAGGACCCACAATCATCAGTTAAAAAACTTCTGGAACAGGAAGGTTTTTACCTGGCGCTGAAATATTATCAACGTGGGCGCCAGGCAGGTCTCACTTGGGAGGGCGTTCCATAGTCTGGTGACAGTTGCTGAAAATGCCCTTTTCCTGCAAGCCATTCCTTTCACCTCCTTGAGGGATGGCTCTTTCAGGAGGGCCCCCTGGCTAGATCTTAATTGCCAGGTAGATTCATATTTCTTTCCTTTTCTTCAGAACAAACAAACAAAAAACCCCAGCATAAAACCAATCACATATATTGAAATGGACCATTAAAAAGCAACAGATAAATCCTTTCCTCTCATCAATGGGATTTAAACTCACGAGTCACTTAAAGTTTGCTTTTTACATCTGTGGCTAACAAAATCACCTATGGGCAATAGATGCATTTTATGCACCGCAAAGTATTTTTAAAATACTCCACCACTAATGAAGCCAAAGCAAGGAGGATTCAACCCAGTCCTTGAAACTGAAGAAAACAATACCAGCCTAGATCAGGGATGGTGAACCTTTTAGAGACCCGAGTGCCACCCAAACTGTGATTCAAAACCCACTAATCTTCCCAAAGTGCCAATACAGCAATTTAACCTGAATACAGGTGGCTGTGAACGGGCGATGTCGGGGGTCCACAGAAAGGGCTCCGAGTGCCACCTTTGGCACCCATTAAGAACATAAGAAGAGCCATGCTGGATCGGGCCAAAGGCCCATCTAGTCCAGCTTCCTGTATCTCACAGCGGCTCCACCAGATGCGTTTGGGAGCGCATGAGACTAGATCTCTGTCTCCTGCTACCACTCCCCTGCATCTGGCCCTTGAAGTACCCTGTTTTTTTTTAAGCCTCAAGATTACACATCCCCATCATGGTTTGTAACCTGTGATTTGACTTCTCCTCCAGGAATCTGTCCAATCCCCTTTTGAAGGCATCCAGGCTAGATGCCATCACCACATCTTGTGGCAGGGAGTTCCACAGACCAACAACATGCTGGGTTAAAAAAAATATTTTCTTTTGCCTGTTCTCACTCTTCCAGCCCTCGATTTGAGTGGATGTCCCCTAGTGTTGGTATTATGTGAGAGGGAGAATAATGTCCCTCTATCCCATGCCATAGATTCGCCAACACTGGCCTAGATCTTCAAATCCCCCTCCTTGGCCACCAAGCTTGGGCTTGTGCCCTCCCCCCCTCCTCTCTCTCTCTCTCTTAGGCTGGCCTCCTCCACGGAAGCGTTATGTCGACGAACTGAGTGAGGAGGGGGAGCGAGAAAACCACGCGGCTGCCTCCATCCAGCTCATTGGAAGGGAAGGCCGGATGTTCATCTTAACAAAGAAAGAAGCGGCGGCGGCAGCAACAACAACAAAGGACGCGGCCCGCAGCCCTGCTTCCACTCTCCCTTTGCCCAGCAGGCGGCGGTAGCCCTCCCAGAGGCATTGGGGTGGCTGGCTGGGGGGGTGGCTGGCTGGGGGGCTGGCTGGGGGGGGGGCTCTCCTTCCGAGGCTGCGCTTCCCATGAGAAAGATGGTTGACTGCGCTGGCACATGGGGGTGGGGGTGCCGCTGATTCGGATGGCGCGGCGAGAATTAGCCAGGCGGGGAAGGAGGAAGCCGTCCTTGGAGCTTTGCGAGTGATTCCCCCCGTCTCGAGAAATCCGGAGGTCTCCTGTTTCTACCTTCCTCCTCCTCCTCCTCCTCCTCCTCCTCCTTTGGGGTGCAGCCCGCAGAGGCTGCCCTGGCCGCAAGCGATCCCTTTCCGGAGGGATGCTGGAGGGGGGCATCCGCTCCCTGCCCGGGGAAGAGAGCGCCGCGCCCAGAGGGCTTCTGCAAAAAGGCGCCCCAGCTGCGCCGCGGCGGGGGACCCGCTAGAGGCCCGAAGGGCGCCCCCCCCTTTGTCGCCGAGACCGTCGGGGGAGGCGCCAGGCGAGGGCAGGAGCCCCCCACCCCCCCGACCAAGGACCAGCACCCTCGTTCTGCATCTTTTCTCCGATCGCCGCCGGCCAGGTACCTTTGGGGAACAAAGGGCGCGGAGGGAAACAATAGCCACCCCTCTCCTCCCCACCACCACCACCACCTCGCCCCTTCCTCGCCCCCGCTCCCAGATCTAGCTCCTCCTTGGATGCGGACTCGGTGTTGGGTGATTACACTCCGCGGCTGCTTTTTCCTCCGTGCCCGATCCCGTTTTAATGCCTCCACTAACATTTGGGAGGGGGGGCGGTTGCTAGAATGTGTGGGACCGAACTCGGTTTAAGGCAGCCTTCACCACCACCACCACCCCGGGCGTCCTCCTCTTAAGCCCCCGGAGGACTGCCGTGCTCCTTGTTCTCAGCCTGGGCTGGAGAAGGCAGCCCCCCCCCGTGCAAAGTCACCGTAGATGTGGCACACAGGAAGGGCTCGGAGAAGTGTGTTTGCCACGTATTTTGTGCGCGAGAATCCAGTGCCCCTTTGCTTTTCCTGTATGACCTTTCCGCCCAATTATAATCTTAATTTTTTTTGGGGGGGGGTTGCCTATTGGTTTTTTCTACACTATGAGTAATATATTTTTAGTAATAAAATCAAACCTTTTTTTGCTATTAAAAAGTTAGCTAGTAGGAGAAATCTATCATAGTCTCCTTAGCATGCTAGTTTTTCTATAGGCAGGAAATACACTTTTTCAAAGGGTAGCGTTGCAGTTCTCATCTGCATCTTTCCTGCACTTCTTACCTCCACAATGAAAAATAGAACAATCATCATTTAATTGCACTGCACAGATAAATTCTAACTTTATATCCAAGAAGGTCATCTCTACCGCTCTATCTTCTACTCATTAACTGTCCATTAACCTCAATCAGCCCTGTTTCCTTTGAGTTGCCTGGATTTTAGCTGTGTTTAAATACAGTAGTTCCTCCTGGCTGCTCCCTAGGCTGGAATATGAAATCAGTTCTGCCAACTAGTCAACACAGTTCATTATTGCCAGACTGGATTCAGGACAACTTACTTTTTTACTGTCACCAATTCATACTGGAAACATGCTTGAGATCCTGTCTTAAAAGTAAACCGGAGAATAATTAGCACCCAAGCTCTAAATAGGCTTTTCTTCTTTTTAAAAGGATGGAGGAGAAAAAAAATTCTACTGAAATCCAAAGTTGGTGCTTCGAACATCCTGAAGGCATTGCATGCTCTGTATCAATTGGGCCACTTCTGTGACGTGACAATATGCACGCAGCAGCTGGGAATCCAGAAGGAGTTTTTAGTTCACAAGGTGGTCCTGGCTGCTTCCAGCAATTATTTTAAAAGCCTCTTCCTCAGCGATGAGATGCTGCACGCCAAGAACGGCAGGGTGACGCTCCAGGATGTTCACGCCGAAGAATTTGTCTCCTTCTTAAAGTTTGTCTACACCGCGGAAGTTGAAATCGAAGTGGATAAGCTGCGTCAGATCCGGGGGGTCGCTGAAAGATTGGAATGCAAGGATCTGCTGGAGACGCTTGAAGAAACGAAGGCTCTGGGTGAAGACCCCCCCGAAATGAGCCTTCATTTGAAAAATCAGGAAAGTGGGGAGCCTTCCTGGAGTCAACCAAAACAAACGGAAGGCAAAGAACGGAGTGACTTGACCCAAATCTTGGCAGCGCCCATGAAGAAAAACCTTTGGGACAGAAAAAAGCACAAGAAACTATCAGCTAGCTATGATATTATTGAAGCGAAACCTGGACTTCCTGTCAAAGATGAGGTTCCTTTAGCGAAGCCCGAAGTTGGGATCGCAGCCTTGATGAGACACAGCAAAGTAGATATACAGAAAATCCTCATTATGGGTAATACCACCCAGGAGGAAAAAAACACCCATCCTCCACCCAATCTAAAAGGCTCACAGGAAACCTGCCTTATCATCAACAGAGTGTTGCCTGGACAGCAGCAGGATGCAAAGACCTTAATCCTTGGTGAAGCCAACCGCCGAAAATCGTCACACAATTTATCCCCGCGGCTCTACGAGTGTGACAAGTGTACCCGTTCCTTCTCCTTTGCCAAGCATTATCAGGCGCACATGGAACTGGAGCACGATACACACCTGGTCATTAAATACAACTGCAGCGTGTGCGACCAGCTCTTTTCCAGTTGCCAAAATCTCAGGAACCACAAGCTTGCCATTCACAACAGCGAGCGGCGCTTTCCTTGCTTGCTGTGCGACAAAAAGTTTAAGCGGCAGAAGGACACCAAGGACCACATCCGGCGGGTGCACGAAAAGAAGCGGAGCCCTCAACGGTGCCCTTACTGTGACAAGGTCATCAGCTCCAAATGCGGCCTGACGGTTCACATCCGAACACACACAGGAGAGAAGCCGTATAAGTGTGAATACTGCCCGGCCAGTTTTGCTCAGAGGTCTGCCTTTAATACTCACGTGAGGTAAGCTCTTTTATTTGTGCTTTCCTGAGTACTGGGGGTGGTGGGGATAGATTTGCTTTCTGTTAAAACCCGTATCTTTTTGAGGTTAGGCTTCTATCCAGGCAGCGGCAGTCTATGGAAATGTGTCACTTTGGGGCCACTTGAGTTCTTGTCTGTTTTGCAGTCTTAAGCAAATGTTTGTTTGTTTTAAATATTTTTATCCTGCCTTTCTGCTTAAAAAGGACCCAAGGTGGCTTATAGAATTAAAAAGGCAACATTTAACCGATAAAAAAACATGAAGGATGCAAAGTCCCCAAATGCTGAAAAAGAATTAAACAAGTATTATTTTAAAAATGGTAAATAAAATCAGGACTAAAACATAGGAAACAATAGAGCACCACAATCCATTCAAGACTCCCTTTCACATCACCAATCATTTAAGGAAAAGCCTGCCTGAAGAAAAAGATATTTGCGTGTTGAAGAACAGCAAAGAGGGTGCCAGCCTAGCTTCCCCTGAGAGGAAATTCCAGTAAAATAAGTTACATTTGTTCCAGGGCTGGTTTGGGGGGTCCCGTAGAGGAACTGCCAGAGTGAACACCAGTTCTGCAGATAGAAGCAGCCTCATCAGTGAAACTCCCCGATGGATCTTGGCTAATGTAACAGAATATAATGTAATGCGACCCCCCCAAAAAAATCAAATAACATATAACCAATTTTAAAAACCAAATATTTTTAAATAAGAGTAAAACCAAAGTAGTAACAGCTGCAGATCTTATTTTAAAAGTCCACTCCTGAAAAACATCCTCTGGAAAGAGATGGACCTTACCTGTCCACTGAAAGGGGAAGGGATCACAGGAACAGGTGCATTTTTACAGTGGAATCCCGTGCCTGTTTGCTCCAAAAGGCAGTCTCATTGTGTTCCGTGGGGCTGTGGCCTTGGGTGAACATACAGAGGCTCTGTGCATGTGATTTATGCCTAAGTGGTTTTTATGTCTCTGGTAACTTATTCCTCAACAGAAAAATTCATGTATCCAAGCAAGAGAAGAAACTGGTAGAAGGTTACTGGAGGCTGGCCCCACCAACAGAGAGAAAGGACGTGACAGATGGTGAAACACGAATGAATAACGAAACATGCCAAGAGGTACCAAACATCGTGTTGCAAAGAGAATTCGTTGGAGAAAAAAATCAGGAACTTGAGAAAGAATCACGGAATTCTCCAGCAGTAGAAACAGAGTCCAACTATAAAGAAGGGAGGGAGGAAGTTGGTTGCAAAACCAGTATGGAAGGTGAGGAAGCTGAGGGACCCACCAGCATAGCTGTAGAAGAGGCAGTAGAAGGGGAAATATACTGCGGTGCAGAAGGAGATGATGGCAATCACAACGAGCCACTCTCTTCAGATAATGACAGTACTGATTCAGAGGATCAGGAGGACATGGCGGAAAGCACACTGGATATAAATGATAAAGAAGAGAACGCGGATCAAGACGAGCTCCTGAAAAACCCCATCTATGTCATAGCATGCACAAAATGTGCTGAGAAATTCACGTCGCGGAAAAAATACATTGAGCACTGCAAAGAGGCCCATCATTCTTTGCCGGGCAAAGTGTACCAGTGTGACATTTGTAGCAAGTCCTTTGCGAGTTGCAACAGCTGGAAGGAGCACCGGGCCTGCGTCCACTCAGAAGACCGGCAGTTTGCCTGCACTCTCTGCGACGCCACCTTCAAAAGGAAGAGGGACGTCCGGACGCACTACGTGCGGAAACACGAAGGGAGGGTGAAGCGCCCCCTCTGCTCCGTCTGTGGCAAGATCCTCAGTTCTAGAACAGCACTCGTGTTCCACATGCGGACCCATACGGGAGAGAAGCCGTACCAGTGCGGTATCTGCTACTCGAGATTTGCCCAGCCTTCACAGCTCAAGATTCACACCAGGTCAGCCTGCATTGTATGTCTCCTTTCCTTCCTGTTTGGATTCTTCCGAATGTGCCCTCTTCTGTTAAGGGTGAGAAACATGGCTTCCATCAAGCCTAGCCAGCAGAGCCAAAGAAAAGAAAGGGTGGGTGCTGCAGACCAGCAGTCTCTGCAGCTAGCAGATTCCCAAACCCTCCCCCGTGTCGCAGTGCTTAAATGCCTATACTGCAGGTAAAACTGTGCTTACGACCTTGGGTTCAATCCCAGGCAGCAGGCTGAAGGTTCACCCAGCCTTCCATCCTTCTGAGGTCGGTAAAATGAGTACCTGGCTTGCTTGGGGGGGGGGTATTTGTAGCCTGCATAATTAAATTGTAAACCGCCCAGAGACTACTTGAAGTGGTATGGGGCAGTATATAAGCAGAACAATTTGCTTTGATAGGGTACTACAGTGTGACTCATTCTGGCTACACAGGATGATAAAAAGATCTGATGCAGAGGCACACGTGTGTGTGTGTGTGTGTGTGTGTGTGTGTGTGTGTGTGTGTGTGTGTGTGTGTGTGTGTGTGTGTGTGTAAGTGAGACTCCTCAACGACATCTGGAATAACAGAAGTGGAATTTTGCATATTATTTAACATTTTAGTGTCATGGTACTGATACTGAAGGATAAATTAGTGCCTGTGGTAGGTTGATAGAGAAAAAGGCTTAACTATTACAAAAAAAGAGTATCAGAGATAAATATAGCACAAAAAGAAAAAGAACCAGGCAGGGAAGAGAAGCGTGCTGCTAATATACCGCCCCAGAGCACATAAAGTACTTGTTGGGTGGTTTACAGTTTTGTTACGCAGGCTACACATTGCCGCCCACCATGACTGCCACAGTCTGGGTGCTCAGCCTTGGAAGGATGGAAGGAGGAGTGAACCTTGAGCCAGCTACCTGGAATTGAACCCGGGTTGTGAGCAGGGTTTCAGCTGCAGTACTGCAGTTTAACTACTGGTGCATGAGAAAAAGCAAGCATTGGGGCAACACACCTTTTTCGAGCCAGTGTTTGGAACCTGGTTTCTGTACTACTCCTTCTGACAGTGGCCTTTTAATGGGAGGCAGGGCATGCAACTTCCCAGTGGCTGATGAATGAGGTTAGGTGTGCTCTTCTTCATCATATTTAAAGCAAAAATACAACAACTTATGAAATGCTGTTTCAACAAGATGTCCCATACAGACGTATACAGTGGACCCTCGTATAACAAACCATTTGTATAACATAAAATCTGTGCAACATAAAAAAATTCTGGAGATAGGGGAAATTTGCTTAACAGAATTGCCTATGGGGTGAATCCGTACAACATAAAAATTGTCGTGATTAGGGATTACTCCGTTTTCAATGCATTCCTATGGGAAATTTGTATAAAGTAAAATTAGCTTAACAGAATTTCATATGGAACAAATTAATTCTTTTATACAAGGTACCACTGTACAAGAAAGCCCAGGGGCAGGCAGAGTGTGGCCTTCCAGATGACGGATGGAAGCTCCTGCCAGCCCTATAGCCAGCAAGCTTATGATGAGGATTTCATGTTAGCTCTTGCCGACACTTTTCATGGCACTGCCCATAGAACCACGTAGCATGAAGGAGCACTAAAGTCATTCAGCCCAAATCTCCAAGCTAATTTTGTATTTTGTATGTTTGTTGCTTTCGGGGTGGAGTGATACTGGTAAACTACTTGCAAAGCTCTCTACGGGGGAACTGTCACATTCTTTTCAATCTAGGTCCCATACAGGTGAAAAGCCATATATCTGTGAGGAATGTGGGGCGAGCTTTGTGGATAAAGGCAAACTTAATGGTCACAAGAGGACGCATACAGGTAAGAATCTTCACCTATTGCCTGAATGGGGCATTATCTGTATGTAACACATGTAGCTGCCCCATCATTCTACCACGCCTGCATTATCTGGGCCTGTATGTTCTTCTCATCACGCATCACTTTCTGGACTGCTTGACCATTGGCCCAAGGCTGCTGTGGTAGGTTTATTTTATTTATTTATTTATATTCATCACCGCCCGTCTCCTCACAGGGGACTCTGGGCGATTTACAATATAAAACAATAAATATTAAAATAAAATAAAACAAAACAATAAATATTAAAAATTCTAAAAAGCATCTAAAACTGACAGTATACATAGAAATAATTATTGGGGTAAGCGGTTGATAGAGAAAAGGCTGCTTAACTATTACAAAAAAAAGAGGATCAGAGAATTGTGTGTCTCAAGAGAAGGAAGGACTCTGTGAGGGGAAAGTGACCACTGTGTGTGTGTGTAGGGGGGGGATCAACTGAAGACCGGACTTTTCGTCTGTAACAGTAGCAACAGAAATAGTTGATTTGCTTCTTTTGCCAGGGGAACGTCTCTTCAAATGTGATGTTTGTGAGAAACATTTTGCTACCAATGAATATTTGAAGTGTCACAAGCGTTGCCATATGGGAGCCAAGCCGTACAAATGTGATGTCTGTGGGAAGACCTTTGGCTTGAGAGCCTCGTTAGCTCAGCACAGCAATGTCCATGCAGGTAATAAAGATTGTTTGAGGTTGAGTGAGGGAGGATGTTTTGATTTGATTTGATTTGATTTATATACCGCACCATCTGGCAGCATTGCCACTCTGGGCGGTTTACAAAAGTTTCAACATAAGTAGTACCATATACAATATAAAATATCTAAAAATAAAACAACATAAGAAAACCTAATTAAATCAGCAACCAAAAATAACAGTAAAGGTCAAAGATAGGCTAGGGCAGAACAAAGACAGATTGAGTTGACAAAATGGATCAGTAAGAAGAAGAATCAGTAACTAGGGAAAGCTATTCTAAATAGCCAGATCTTCAGGTCTTTGTTTGAAGACTTGTAGCGTGGGGAGCCTGGCAGATCTCTGAGGGAAGTCGGTTCCATAAACGAGGTGCCGCCACTGAGAAAGCCTGATTCCTAGTGAGTGTTTTACAGGTTTTCTTCAGTGTTGGCACCCTCAGATGACCTGCCAGGGAAGAGTGAGTGTTACTGGCAGTATTTCTGGGGTAGGAGCCGTTCTGACAGATAGCAAGGTCCTGAAACATTTAGGGCTTTGTATGTGAACATTAGAACATTGAAGTCAATGCGGTAACGGATCTGGAGCCAGTGCAGTGCAGCCAGGGTAGGGCTAATATGATGGTATCTTTTCATACCTGTTACTAGTCTGGCTGCAGTATTCTGCACTAGCTGGAGCTGCCACATTAACTTCAAAGGCAGCCCCATGTAGAGAGCACTACGGTAGTCTAATCTTGAGACTACAAATGCATGAACCAGCATTGTGAGGGCACCAGGAAGTAGGTGGAAGTTATAGATGATAAGATGGGTAGACCCAAGCACCTGCATGCCAATCTGATGCAAAGACCTATCAAATTGAAAGCTCAGGATGTGACTTGTGTCAGGATTTCACAGATACTACCAGATACCCAGAATGAGTTGCACCATTCTGTTAGATGGGCAAAATATGGATTAGAGAAAGCATGTAGCATTGAGACCTAACTGGGACACAAAGAGCCTCTGAATACATTGTCTATTGACTATTTTTGGGACCCCCTCTGCCTCTGCTGAATGTATTTCATTGGTGTTTTGATTTTATGCTCAGGTCACTGTGTGTAGACCCATTTGGGGATGAAAAGTAGGACAAAATATTTACTAAATGTAATGCCGGTGCATTGGAAATATGCTTTCATACCTGTTTGGTTTGTTTGATTGTTTCTTTAAGAGACTCCTCCTTATTTCTGTGAGCAGTGTGGGAAGACATTTACTCAGCAAGGAGCACTTAGGCGTCACCAGCGTATTCACACGGGAGAAAAGCCGTACAAATGTAGGGCTTGTGAGAGAACTTTCACAGATATGTCAACCTTGAGGAGGCATGTCCTGGTATGTCCTCTGTTTTCCTAATGCCCCGGGTGGCAACACGTTTCTCTGTAGGCTTTTAAAAGCCACCAAGCACTGAGATGGTAGACTTGCACTGCTGTTCTCTCTCTTCCCCTTGTCAGAGAGGGTAGCCGTGTTAGTCTTTTCAAGAATTTCAGGCAAAAATCAAAGAAAAACAAAACAAAAGACAAAAAACATCTGGCACCTTAAAGACTAACTTTCATATTTTAATGTAATGTTTCGCGGACTGCACATCCACTTCTTCAGACACACAACAGCAGAATACAACATGGGATGGGATATATATATTTCATACCAGATGTTCATCTCCGTAGTCTGTAGGGTATGTTGACTTTAATGGGTTTATTATTCTGAGTCCTTTTGGGATACATTATCCCAAATATACATTATTGATATATACATTACTTATATAAAATATAAAATGTATATAAAAATATACATTATTTATACATTAAACCCCCAATATACATTCCACCTAATGTATATTATCTGGTATGAAATGCATATCACATCCCATGTTGTATTGCACACCTCATTCTGCTGCTGTGTGTCTGAAGAAGTGGACGTGTCCACGAAACATGACATTAAAATATGAAAGTAAGTCTTTAAGGTGACACATGCTTTTTGTCTTTTCTTTTTCTTTGATTTTTTTTTGCCTGAAATCCCCCTCTTCAATGCCTATAGGGTGGCACAGTCCCTGTGTTATGAAAGAGGACACAAAAGGCACTGTTGCCCAGGAAAATAGGTTTAAAAGTGCACTCGTTCACTTCTGCCCTCCCTCCTTGAAACATCATGGAGCCTGTGTGTGGGCTAACCTCTGAGATGGGCCACACTCTGCTGGTACGGAGGGGCACCGGGTTGCCACCAACCCACTAATCTTAGTGGCTGTCGTAGAAGTTCTTGCCACCCTTGTTGCTGTTGGAATTTGGGATACAATAGTGGCAGCTCTCGGTGGAGAAGGATGCCTGAAGGCCTTCCAGCACCGTAGCATTGGCAGCCTGGGTGGGTAGAGTACTTCCATCCCTTCTGGGATGGAGGGGAGAAAGTGAAAGTCCTATGTTTGTGAGTGTTGTCCCTAAATGTTGATGGTGGCGTTTTGCTGGTTATGGCAGTGCCAAAGGGAAATGGGGAGTGAGCCCTTTAAAAATGGCCCAGAGCGCACATTATCACCCCTGAATTACACCATGTGTGAAGAAGGACCCTCATTGCCCTCATGGGGCACTGTTCAAAGCCTACTAGTTCTGCTGTAGAAATCAGTTCTGGGTTGGATCCAGAAAAAGGTGCCGCACTTCATTCCCTTGGAAATCAATTGAATTTGAAATTAGCTGTAACTGATCCTAATTCCTCTTCTTACAGTGGGAATAAGAACTGACCACCTTCCTCTGGTCTCCCCACATCTGACACTGGTGCAACAGTGACCCTTGTTTGTGTGTTTGGCCCACTTGCCATTAACAGTGCTTCCACGTGTTATGGGGAGGGTAATTTGCTTTATGGACACGGTGCCTACATGCAGAATGTAAAACCAAGCATAAAGAATGAGGACCATTGGCCTCTTAAAAACATCTGCAAACAGTAGTTGGGTATTGACATTATATTTAAATGGGCTTTATTATAATAAATATACATTTTTCCTATATTAAAAAGGATTTTTAAAATGTTTGGCTTTATCATCTTAGAATTTGAATCCTGAAAACAAATCTTTGTATTTCCCCCCTCTCTGTGTTGTAGGTCCATGATCGGAATGCTCACTGGAGGAGTTTCTTAATAGATCTTACTATCAAAAAGGACCATAACTGGTCCAAAATAGAGACTTTATCTAATGCCTGTACCAGAGAGGACTCCAGTTCAATTTGGTCTCATGGACAGAGTAAATGTTATAAACCGGGAAGTGTGAGTGTAAAAAAAGCAGAGCACGTATCACGCCACGGTAGTGCAAGAGATTCTGACCGTTCCCTTATATGTTTATAAGTTCAAAGAGTCAAGATTTGACGTGGTACACTACAAGCATTTCACAACTTTTAATATGTACGGTAACACTCACCAAGTTTTACACAAGCTCTACAGAGAAGCCACGCTGATTTCAGCATTGCCAGATGGAAAACTCAAACATTGAGCAACTCAGAAACTGCTGCGAGTTTCTTAGTGAGGCATTTTATTTTAGCTTAGACACGGGCTTCACTAAGACCTTGCAGGGCCTTGGGCAAAAATGAGATTCAAACTCGCCAGGTAAAAACAAATGGAATCCCCATTTAGGAATTTCGGTATACTAGATGTCTTCCTCTGTAACAATTTCTAGACAGTTTGTAGTACAGTCAACCCCCCCCGCCATTTCACGGTTCAGGTACTGCGGTCCCACTACATCGCGGGATCGCAGTACCTGCACCTCGGAGCCGCGCGGGGGGCGATCGGGTCACTCCGCGCCACCTCCCCCGCACTCCTCTGAGAAGCCTCGGAGCCACGGGGGGGGGGAGCCGGTTGCTTCGCGCCACCCCCTGCGCTTCTCCGAGAAGCCTCGGAGCCGCGCAGGGGGGCGGCGGGGGGTGATCCAGTCGCTCTGCGCCGCCCCCGCACTCCTCCGAGAAGCCTCGGACAAGCGCGTGATCGCCCCCCAGGCCCCACCCCACCTGCTTCCGCATATCGCGGATTTTCATGCATCGCGGGTGGAGTGGGTCCCTAACCCCCGCGATCGGCAGGGGGTGACTGTATTACAAACTGCAAAGTGTTGTGGATCATTTAAAGGCAATGGATTTATTACGGCATAAGATGTTGCGGAGTGCAGTCTGCTTTGTCCACACTCAGGTATGTGTGAGAGGAGGATGAAATGCAGAAACACAGAGACAGTGACAGTCGTGCGATTGATGATGGCTATTCACGAAAGTTGTCGTTGGTGACAGAAATATTCGGTGATTGAATAAAGCGGTGAGCACACATGGAGGTAGTGAAGCTAAAAGGTTCTACTGCACAATAGCTGAAAAACACTGAGCAATTGTTATTTAATCTCTCTGCAAGTCCTGCACTCATGAGGGAAGTGAGTTCATCTCCAAACTGTATTATTCGCCTACAGTTTAATAAATACAGATGGGCATGAATACAGAAAAGAATCAGGAAGTTCATAAAAAGTGATTCATTGGGTTGGATCCAGTTCGTCCAAACTAAAGACTCTGATCTTTCCCAAACCAACCAACTTTAGCCCATTTAACGAATGTCCTGATTCGTTCCCTCTCACCCACAGCCTGCCCCCCCCAATGCCTCTTTCCCACTGCTCCTGTTGCCTTCCTGTCTTGTTTCACCGCCGCCACCATCTATCTCTTCATTTCCACAGCACCTGCCTCTCAACTTAGAGACGGGCAAATGCATACAAGCAGATGGGACTGAGCCAGCTGCTCTGCGCTGCTCGTTTTTTCTTCACCGAGTGCTTCATACTGGCCGGTGGCGGGAGTCTAGAATATTTATCTTGACTCAGGCTTCAAGGGATAGAGATGAACATTTAGGCTGTCATTGTGATCTCCCTTTTGAAATGTCCGTGCTCCAGAATTGTCCCTTCAAGGGAACTGAGTACATGTGAGGGGAGTGGGAGATAGAGAAGAGTTATTTCATTGGTATTTTAATACAGCCATTTACTGCAGACTGGCCTGTTTTGTCGTACATAAAATTAGCAATGGAACAGATGACTGCAACCCTGATATAGTGAGTGACATTACTGTCTGTATGACAATGTTTGTGGACTTATTATTTGGAGGAAATATTCATGTGGAACTGTTGGCTGCAGACACAGAGAACCTCAGTGGGCAAAGAGGACCTTTTATTAGCTCAGGGTGTTATAATAACTACAGCTCTATTTGGAGAGGAATATCTAGCTATCCATGCTGTGGCAGTTTCTTGTCGTGACTATTGCAGAGTCAGTATGCAAACCAGGCACTGAAAATGATGCAAACCCTTCAGTTGTCTGAAACAGGACAGGGACTGCCTTGTAAATTATATATTACATTAATTTGCTTGTGATCTGCAATGCCTTCCCGTCCTTTTCTGTGCCCGTTTCAAAGCGCTGCTATAAACTATTCAATCTCTAAATGGCATAGGTCCAGTTTACTTGAAAGATCACTTCCTCTTCTCTATATCTGCCAAGACATTTAAAACTTCATCAAAAGTCTAGCTTTTCTAGCTTCTCCTGCCTAAGGATGCAACGAGAGAGCCCTTCTCGTGGTGACGCCCTAATAAAGAAATGCCTTATCTGAAGAGGTCAAAAGCCTTTTTTTGCATTGAGCGAAGAAGACCTTTCTGAAATTTCACAGAACTGTCCTTTGAATTAATGTTTATTGTATTTAAGGTATTGAAACAAATTGTCCTCCCTGATGCATTTTAGTGAAGTTTTTTTTATAGATAAACAATCAACTGTTACTTTAATGTTGATTTCTGTGCCAGCATAGATATTATACAAATTTTCCATTTATTTTATCACATTTTATATTTGTACATCATTGTGGAATACCAGAAGCTGTTGATTAATTGGGTAGCATAGAAATGTTAAAAATCAGTGATTCCCAGCCTGGACTACATGTACTTCCAGGTTTATGAACCAGAATACTTAAGGGTACTTGAAAAGAATAATGGTGTAGAAAGGCACATATGCTGCTTATTTATATCCGGAGCAGTGAGGAACCCCTTGGCTTCTTTCTCTTCCCACCTTTTGGCTTTTAGCATAATAAATCATATATTGTCTCTGACTTTGCAGAGTCTGTATGCAACAGCACGAAGTGTATAGATTAAAAACCACTTTGTATCAAAAATTATGTTCTCCCTTTTGTGTGTTTTGTCAGCAGTTGGTAGTCAAATAATCACTTGTCGTTTTGATTAAAACATAACACACTGTTTATAAACATCTGTACAATATAACTGCTGCTAAAATGTTGGTGTTTTTCATACATGATTTTGATTTATTGATAGATATATTTTTCTAGTAAATAACTTTCTCCTCCTCATACATATGCAAACCCTATCTGACCCCTTCAAATTATGTCAGTTACATCTTTATTTCTGACACCGAGACCCTTCAGCCTGATCTTAGTCTGACTATTGCACATCCGATCTTGCCTGATTTCGGAAGCTAAGCAGGGTCTGCCCTGGTTAGTACTTGGATGGGGGACCACCAGGGAATACCAGGTGCTGTAGGCGCCTGGAGGAGGAACTGGCAAACCACTCCAGTATTCCTGCCAAGAAAACTCCATGGACATGGGGTCACGACTGTAACGACACAACACACACACACACACTTGTCCACATCTTAGTTTAACACATGGTTGTGCCTATGACATGGTTGTTCACATCTGACTGCATGTTTAGCCCTATTTGAGGGGTGTATGTGTGTGTTGTGTCGTTATAGTCGTGACCGACTCTTCATGACTCCATGCACATATTCTCTAATACACCTTCCTTATATAGCAGCCTGGCTGACTCCAGACACATTCTGATTGGTCAGAATCCTACCTTATGCAGATGCAACATTATTGACTTTCATAGCAAACACATTTAAGGATGACGCTGTTTGGATGAGCAACAAAACATTTCTATCTCTCAGTTACATATGTGCAGAAAGTTTAAATGCCTTTTGGTTGATACAAAGGTGACACAAAGCATTCTGTTCGTTAGAGATAGAATTGCAGAGAGAGACAGATCTCCAGGAACTTTACAATATAGAAAAATCATAAAACTTTAAACATCTTTGTGATACAGTGAGCCAGGAAGTCTGGGGGAGAATGAACACATGGTTTCTCAGAGAGTTAGCTCACTAAGCATACTAGAGGTCTACAGAGCAGGAAATGAGATCAAAAGAATTGCTATTTGCAAATTCCACACCTTCCCTTTGGAGTGTTTATTTTCCTCTTTGCCCATTCAAAAGGTTGATTGATTACTTGTGATAAGGGCACCTTTTGTTAGGTAAGAATTGGGGGGTTAAAAGGCAATGTCCTTGCCCCTTCCCTGCTGGGAGGATGAGCCTTAAAACGCCTTCAATATACAGTAGGAGGAGGCCTGGTTTAGTGAGGGGATTCTTAGCCATTTTGTGTGTGTGTGTGATCTGTGGCTGGTATTTTTATTAAATCATATTTAGTGTGCACTGACTCTTCACTTAGCCAAACGGGAATTTGAAAGGTGGAAGGGGGAAATGGGACAAGGGGGGGGCAGAGTGCTTGAGAGCCCCTTAGTGCAGAACTAACAGCAAAAGCTTGTTTGTTTTTCAATGATCCAGTAAATGGATCGCTTGTTCCTGCATTTGTATTGAGATCTGTCAGTCTTTGAAGTTGCACAGTATTTTTCCTTTCTCCCTTCTTTTGATTTTGCCCATGTGCCGACACAAACTGTTTCTATAGAAATTGTTTTTAAATGTCACTTTGTTTTACAACCTAGTCCTAGGGAAACTCGGACTGGAGGGAGGGAGATACAGTTTCACTTGGAAGTTCCACCCTATGATCAGAGGTTTGCATTGAATAGCATATGTTTTTATCACTTTACCCAGTGCCAAGATTTGTCAGTTGCCATTGCCCTTAAATTCGCTCACACTTCACTATTTACACACCATGACCAACCCCATGTATGCACCATGTGTGCGTGCGTGTGTGTACAGTATTTGATATACATAAGTATATTATGTATATATAGTTGCATACATTCAATGATATGTATAGAGCTCCAAGGTGGCACTCCATGGATCTGAAGAAATGGGGAGAGCCTCCACGTTATCTCAAAGATGACATACAAGTTTGTATTTAAAAGCTAAAGGTTTTCCCTGCAGATGCGTCCGACTCTAGGGGCGGTGCTCATCTCCGTATTAAAGCTGAAGAGCCAGTGTCGTGCAAGTGCGTGGGGGGCGTGTGGCCAGCATGGGTGAAAGGAAACTGGCTGCAATAAATGAATACAGTGGTTTGTACGAAGAAATATTTGGCGTTGTAGATCACAATGGACGAGCGTCACCTCCGGATCCATGTTAGCCCACATTAGCGACAACGGTTTGGGATCATGGGACCTGTAAACAAACACAGCGAAGAAGGCCATCTGGTTCCCCACCTTGGGTCCCTAGATCTTCTTGGACTTCAACTTCCAGAAATCCTGGCCAACACAACTAGTGGTGATGGCTACGGGGAGTTTTAGTTCAAGAACACCAGGGTTACCATAGGTCAGTGGTGGCAAACCTTCTGCTCTCCAGATGTTTTGGACTACAAATTCCAAAATTCCAAGCCTGTCCTGCCAATGACAAAGGACTGTGGGAGTTGTGGTCCAAAACATCTGGAGTGCCGAAGGTTTGCCTGCCACTGCCATAGATTGGGAACGGCTGCTCTACAACAGTGGTTCTCAACCTGTGGGTCCCCCGATGTTCCTGGACTGCAACTCCCAGAAGTCTCCGCCACTCGCTGTGATGGAAGGGATTTCTGGGAGTTGCAGTCCAGGAACATCTGTGGACCCACAGGTTGAGAACCACTGCTCTATAACAGTGGTGGGCAAACCTTTGGCCCTCCAGACGTTTTGGACCACAACTCCCAGAATTCCAAGGGCAAAGGACTGTGGGAGTTGTTGGTCCAACTGTGCCGAAGTTCTACAATGAAAACTTTGAAGGGGGGGGGGAACCACCACCCAACTTCCGTTGGAGGGTAGAACCACCCACCCCTCCTCCTTCCTTCGCCCTCTTGGTCCTCCCTTGCCCTGCCGCCTGCTGACGGGATGACGCCATCAGGGCGCGTCGGCCGTGATTGGCTGCGAAGGGCAGGAGGAGGCGGAGCTGCCCGAGCCGTTGACGGATGTGGGGGAGTCGCGCGCGAGAGCCTTTCCGCCCTGATGCGGCGCGGGTTGGCCGGATGTGGGGCTGCCCGGTGAGTAAGGAGGGGGTGGTGGTGAAGTATGCGTGTGTGTGGGGTGGTGGAGGGGGTGGCGGCGCGGTTTTCCACACGGGGTCCCCGGGGACCCCCTGTGGAGGGAGAACAAAGGCCTCTCTCTTCCCTCCTTGCGTTGCGCGCGCCGAGCGAGGAGCTGCAGCTGGGGAGAGCGGGTGGTGGGGCGTTGCCGTGGCAACGGGGCGGGAAGCTGGGGGGGGAGGAGGGGGAGGGCCGGCCGGCCGCTTCTCGCACTTAACGGGGGGGGGGGGGGTGGCGGCGGCTGTGGAGCCCCAAAGTAAAATGTCTGCCCTCCACAGTTGCTGAGGCAAACGGCCGTCGCCCCCCCCCGGCAAGAGCGGCGTCGGTTGGCGCAAAGCCACCCGTGTGTGTGTGTGTGTGTGTGTGTGTGTGTGTGTGTGTGTGTGTGTGTGTGTGTGTGTGTGTGTGTGTGTGTGTGTGTCGGGGGGGAAGGGGGATCCCACGGTGGACGCCCCCCCTCCTCTCCCTCCCCGTCTTTACAGACCGAGCCTGGCCCAACGAAGGAGGCCCTGGACGAAAGGGGAAGCGAGCCTGAAGGTCGACGGTGTGTGGGTGTGGGTTTGGGGGTGTGGGTTTGGGGGTGTGGGTGTGGGGCGTTAGATAAACCTCTCTCCGGGAATCACGCTGCACGGCCTCCCTTTGCCACGTCCGGACTCGGAAACGGGACGTGGGAGACGGAAGGGGCGACCGGAGGGGGTGGGGGGGGGGCTGATCCCGTTTCTTTTGGGGCGAAGAAAGGCAGCCGTCCGTTTCTGCTGGGCTGCAAAATCCTGACGAAATTGGGAAAGAGAAAGTGGCGCGACAGCTCCCCTTCCATGCTCTCTCTGTACCTGGAGGCCGATTCAGGGGAAAGGGATCGTTGGTCATGTTTGGAAGAAAGAGGGCTCGGTTCCTCCTTCAGGGAACCCGCACTTGGTGGCCAAACCCCACTGTGATTCTTTTTTGAAGTAATAGGGCAGTGATGACAAACCTTTAAGAGACTGAGTGCCCAAACTGTGATTCAAAACCCACTGATTTTTCGCCAAGTACAGTAATTTAACCTGAATACACCTGCCTGTGAAGGAGGAATGTTGGTGCCCACAGAAGGGGCTCTGAGTGCCACCAGATCACCAACATTGTAATACAGCATTCTATTAAAAAAAAAAAGACCTGATAAGAGTAGATCACATAGGAGGAGCCCAACGGGGCTGGTCTCTCACCAGACTCCAGGGAGTGGATCTTCAGGAACATTGGAGCTGCAGCGATGGATGAAAGAGGCCATTTTAGGCTACCTTTGTTTCACACTGAGTTTGCAAGTCAAGCACAAGTAAGAAGGCATTAAGTTTTAATAAATAAAGATGATCCTTGTGATGAGGTGGTTAAAGAGAGACCACGAGTAGGGTTTTTGAACAGAGGAGCAAGATAGGTAGGCTGAAGCATGGCCTTGGGGGGAACAAAGTGTGGCTGGAAAAGGGAAAGTATTGAAGAAAAGGAGTACACAACGATGCAATAGGAAGAAGTTATGTGTGTGGGGGGGTGGGGGGCAAGAGAGACACAAATGACTGTTGACATAAGCAGAGGCAGAAAGAGACCTCAGAAACTGAACAAAGGTAAATTCTAGGAACACAGAATTGAAAGGTGCTGTGAAGCTAAGTTAAGAACATAGGAAAAGTGGTTCCCCAATCACTGGTTGTCAGAGGCATACTGCCTGTGTTATATAAAAGGAAGTATATAGCCATCGCAGTTTGAACAATAACAAAACCTATAAAAGAAATCCTTGGCCAGTGCTTAAGAAAAGGAGATTGGGTATTGCTGAATGAGTTGGAGGAACTTTGAAATCTGTAGCACTGTGGTTGAAAAAGGCAGTAAGCCTTCTACACCTGCTCTAGCTTGTTCTCTGAATGAAATGGAAATCGGAAATAGCCAGGCAGCTAGATAACCCACTTTTGATTAAATAAATGCCCTGGCTTCTACTTTTATATTTTTCTTATTGCATTACTATGGGAGGACAGTCAGTACCCAGTATGTGAAATGAAATGCAAACCTATACATGTGGATGTGTGGGAGAGCATAGATCTTCTCCTCTGATGATTGGAACAGCAGCAAGAAAAGTGTCTGAATCCTTGTCCCACTTTTTGCTTTTCCCAACTCTAAAGGAAGTTATGAACCCCCAAGACCAACTGTACAAAAGGGCAACCCAGCACAACTCGCCAAAAAGGTGAAGTGAGATGTGGTGAATTGTCCTTTTCCACAGTGACGCAACAGTTTTGAGTCTTTATCCCTAAGAGGCATGATTTGTCCTTTGGATAGTAGGTAAAGAAAACTGAACTTTCACAGGCCTGTTAATCATGTAGTTTCTTTTAGATCCAGTTTATCCCTTAGACTTTATTTTCCTGTCTTTATATTTTTGAACTTTGTTAGGAACCTGCTTTGGATGCTGCCTTGTATAGTGTATTGCTTCTGTTAACTAGGTAGTTTCCATTCTGTAATTCTCCCAAAAATCGGTTATAGGGTGATCTGTAAATATAGAAAAACAGTCAATCAATAAATAACATATCTCCATCTTCCTTTAAGTTCTTTGTGCATAGCAGAGGGTTGAGGAAGGGGTCAGTTGCAATTATGCATAAATGGTTGATTCAGCAACCGAAATCTCTAGAATGCTGTTATTAAAGGGAAAAACAAGAGTATGCAGCTAATCCATAGTAATAAACCGGGGTTTTGAGTAGCTTACAGAGAAGCATTACATTGTTTATTGAAATTGATAAGTGGAGTAATTATTTCTCACTTTTCAGTGTCATTTCTCTGATAAACAATTAACATGGCATGATGCTTTTTCACAGCTGTTAGAAAGGAAGAAGATGGAAAATAATGCAGTCCTTTTGGAATCTAAATCCTCACCAATCAACCTCCTGAATGAAATGCACCAGCTGCGTCTCCTTGGCCACCTCTGTGATGTAACTGTGAGTGTGGAATATCAAGGTGTCAGGGCAGAGTTTGTTGCTCACAAAGCAGTGTTGGCAGCAACCAGCAAGTTTTTTAAAGAGGTGTTTCTTAATGAAAAGAGTATGAATGGACCAAGGACAAATGTATTGTTGAATGAAGTCCAAGTAGCTGACTTTGCATCATTTCTTGAGTTTGTCTATACTGCTAGAGTAGAGATAGAAGAAGATCGAGTGCAGCGTATGCTGGAAATAGCTGAGAGACTCAAGTGCTTGGATTTGTCAGAAACGTGTTTTCAACTAAAGAAGCAAATGCTCGAATCCGTCTTGTTGGAGTTACAGAATTTTTCTGAGTCACAGGATGCTGAAGAGGGCAGTGTTACCCAGCCAACCGGTTTAGTTGAGACAAATGCAGTTGCTGAAACACAAAGTGACAATACAAACTCTTTTTCAAATTCTCCTTCTGAAATGCCAAGGGAGGAAGACATCTTCCAATTTTCCACAGCTAAGTTAAAGTTAGATAAGAAAAAAGAAGCCCTGAAGACACCCTGTGCCAAAATCAGGCGAGCTAGTGGAAGATTGGCTGGCAGGAAAGTGTTTGTGGAAATACCCAAGAAAAAGTACACGCGGCGCCTGCGAGAACAACAGAAGTATGCAGAGGCTGTTGCTGAAGAGAGCAGGCTCTCCAAAAACCACAATATTCATGAGGAAAGAGGAGGAGGAGGAGAGGAGGAGGAGAAAGAACAAATGGTGAACAGTATGAAACCTGAGCACAAAGAGTGTGATAGCATTGATGAACTGGAGGAAACGTTGAATAAATCCGAGGAGGACAAAACAAATCGTGGTGGCAACTTTACATGCAGCTCCTGTGAGAGAGAATTCTTGTATGAGAAGAGCTTTCTGAAACACATAAAGCACAGCCACGGGATTGCTGCTGAAATTATATACCGTTGTGAAACCTGCGGACAGACATTTGCCAACCGGTGCAACCTCAAAAGCCACCAACGCCACGTCCACAGCAGCGAGCGTCACTTCCCTTGTGAGCTCTGTGGTAAGAAGTTCAAGAGGAAGAAGGACGTCAAGCGGCACATTCTGCAGGTTCATGAGGGTGGTGGGGAGCGTCATCACTGCCTACAGTGTGGAAAGGGTTTGAGCTCCAAAACGGCCTTGAGGCTTCATGAAAGGACACATACAGGCGACAAGCCTTATGGGTGCACAGAGTGTGAGGCTAAGTTTTCTCAGCCTTCGGCACTTAAAACACACATGAGGTATGAACAGACTTAACTGGCCTTATTAGCTAAATTTCTGGGCAATAAATAGGTAAAGTCTCACACAGCAGTTCATCCGTGGTCTAAAGCTGAGCTGGAGACTCCATTGTAACATTTTGAATAGTGTAGTTGTTATTCCTAAGTGAAAAGGCTGGTCCTCTGGTGCAGAGCACACCTAAAATACAGCCTCACGGTTTTGTAGGTTTACCTTAAAATAGATCGGAGTAAATGTAGGCCTTTGCCAAAGAATTGGATAAGATGAGAGTCCTGATTTTAACACATGGTGTTTTAGAGAGAGCATTGTAATTAGCCTTCAAACCAGTCTCCAAACAATCCAGTGATAATTGACCTTTGCAATTTAATTTGGGTAGAGGATAGTGCATAAGAATACAGTTCCTAAAGAATGATACCAAATATAGTCCTAACTATTTAGTGGGAGACAAAATGCTTTGACAACATAAATTGGTTAGAAGCTACTTTTTATTATTTTACAGATGCAGATTGTAGTAGCATGCCATCTGCCTAAGAATCAAGTCTTAAACCTTAGTCAAGAAATGGTCTGGGCCCCACTGTGGGTGTTTTGAATGGTTTTCAATGCCCTTGCTATAAAGAACTATAGAGCCATAATACTGAGTAGCATAAATTAGAATAATGGAGAAGATGGCTATAATCCACTCATGTCCAACCTATATGACTAGGCAGAAGAATGGCATATGAAGGCTCTTCCACTTATGAAGCCAGTACTATATACTTTGGTACAAAAAGTCAAAATCCTAACATAGAGTATAATTTGACTGTAGGCTTCCAAAAAGAGGATGTGAGGATGTATTGTAATCTTCACTGTTAATAGGGGGAAAGGGCAAGTCAAGTCTTGGGAATAAATGATAAAGGGACTGAGGAGCAAATAGGATAATGTCATTATGCAACAACAATATTTTCAAGGCTTTATAGTGATGAACTTGAAGAGGGTGAAATAGATTTTGGGAAATGGCTAGCAATAGTCACAAGTTTCCAGTTCCACTGTGGCAAGTGAAGTTTTTAACTGCACACATATTGCCCCTCTAGTGCCTCTATATACCCTAGGATTTTCTGGAGTGGGGGCTTAGATTAGCATGGAGGAGCAGGGTAAGAATCTTATCTCTTTAGGATCTCTGCCCTGATTTGATTTAGAGTCCTATTATGTTACTATTATTACTTTTGTTTAGTAAGCATTTGTTTTTATATAGAAATCGAGGCATTGAGCAGTCAACCATATTATTTCAGAATGTCTTTGGGATGATTGACTTTGTGCTCCCCCATATCAAATTAGTAAAAAGCCACTGCATAGAAAATAAGCACCACTCCATGGTATTTCATCTGCTATGTAAAATAGATATAGGACTTTTGATATGGACCATCATTCAGTGCAAGCCAAAATAAAATAATCCAAACACAGATCAATAGGTACAGATCAACATATACAGTGAGAATTAGGCTGACAGAAGCATAACTTCATGCAAGCCATAATAATGCATTTGGTTAACACAGTATGCAGCATTGATCGCTAGCGCATGTAAAAGGAGTCAGACCCACCCTCTATGAATTTCCCGTATCAGGAAAGGTTTCTATACTTTTTATTATTAAGTGCTACAGTCAAACAGAACAGATAGTTTTGTCTTATTATGTGCGTTTTCCAGAGATGTTTGGTATCTGTGGAAGATAGGAATGCTGAGCTTTAATGTATCGCTGTTGTGATCCAACATGGCAGTTCCTACTTTTTTATAATGCTTCAATTTGATGAAGCAGCTGTGTAGTTGCAGAAATGCATCAAATGTGTGTGTGTGTGTGTGTTCATTTGGATGTTCAACATTGTTTTATGTATGACTAAGCTCAGGAAGGAAGGAATTAGCAGAATTTCTCATTTCTTGGCATGAAGCCTTGGGAGAAAACCATAAGTAAGCATTTATACTGTAGTCGGAAGTCTTTAAAACCTACTGGGACTTCTTTCCTGACAAACAATCATATATTTGACAGACATTTAGATTGTGGTTATTGGGAATAAGAGTCTTAAATCTTACTCATTGTGCACAAGAAAATGGGGTGGGGCCCCTGGTACCCAGGGAGAGGCTTGATGTCTTTGCATTCTGTTAAGTGATGGGTTAGCATGACAGTCATTTGCTCTTTACTCAAAGCAATTGTTAATTCCAGCATGGTTTTGGGAAGAGTACCAAGTGCTTGGGTTTTTAACTACAATGTATTAAGTCAGCATGGCCTCGATGAGCACTCCCTGGTTTCAAATCCATGGTTAACATAATGTTAGAATAAGGCATATCTATTCTGGCATCTTCAAAGTCAGAAATTCACTACATTAGTTAAAAGTATCCTTCCAGAGAATCTGGCTTCCCACTAAGTAGATTTCACAACATCCATATTAGCTGCAGAGTTAATAGGATGCAAAACAGGCAAAGAGCTCGGTCATTCCTGTGAGTTTTGGGCAAGTATCCCGCTTGAACTGTCCCAGGAAACAAGAGGGCTGGCCTGTATAAATCATGGAAAAGAAGGGCTCTAAGCGTCACCACAAATGTTCATTTCTCATTTAGGATATTTGTGGTGAAATTCAGATTTTGTTTAGGAGGGAGAAGTAGCAGTTCAACACATGGTTAGTTGACATTATTCAGTAATACACATTTGGTGGTATATTATGGGAGATTCTGATTTGGTCTTCTTCAGACAGGATGATTCCTAGTTTATCTATCTGACATTTTGAACAAATATGCATTTTGTTAGCTAAGCCAGATAATAGCAACCATTGTAAGAGTAGTGTTTGGTGCCAGCCGAAGAAATGGGTCACCCTTTGGGGGTTTATTTCATATGTGGCGGTGTTTTTCACTTTGAGGGAATAAAAAACTTAAATGCTCTCTATGACTTCTAGAACCCAAACATCACACCTCATTTATGAATACACAGATACTAGTGATCCACAATGCGGGATTCCCACCCCACCCCAGAA
Organism: Phrynocephalus guinanensis; assembly: GCA_037367245.1. Taxonomy (NCBI): domain Eukaryota; kingdom Metazoa; phylum Chordata; class Lepidosauria; order Squamata; family Agamidae; genus Phrynocephalus; species Phrynocephalus guinanensis. The sequence goes on along the minus strand of CM074733.1, from coordinate 12,298,398 downwards.
TCTGATTGGTGAGGAATCCTATTCACTAAAACTGCATTTCTAATGTGGCTGATCTAACCTGGGTGCTGTTTTAAACGACACAAAGTAAATAATGTATGTCTATCTGAAATTAACTCATGCTTTGGTTATTTTATTACAGTATTATAACTTACTGTAGATCATTGTGTAGGGATTTGGTCCAAGAGACTGGAGGTTGGGAGGAATCTGAGTTACATACATGTTTTATTGGACAAGCTGCATCTTGCCAGTATAGGGGTATATTTCTTGTTAGGAATAATTTGAATCTTTATCATACTGTTTGAACCACATCCATTTGACTGCTGCATCACCTCCATCTGAATCAGTGTATTTGGCCATGCATCTTTGGACTGGGACCATCATGCCCGGGCAAATGCCATGGATTTCATTTTGGGCCACACTGAACTCCTGGAGCTCATGCCATGCATTCTGTCACTGTATTGGTCCTCACAAGAGTGATTCTGGCTAATGTGTCTTAAAGGCCAGTCACTAGTTATTGCATACTGAAGACAAGGAGCTAGAGCTACACTTACTTTGATTGTATTATCATTTCAGAATCCATACTGGTGAAAAGCCTTTTGTTTGTAGTGATTGTGGAGCAAGATTCACACAGAATCACATGCTTATATATCATAAAAGATGCCATACAGGTATGAGCATCATTTTACTTCCTGTATACTCTGTTTTCCTATTAAGTGCCTGATTTCTTGTGTATATGGCCCTGATGGTCCCGAAGAGTAAGCAAAGTTGATATTAAGATTTTGCAAGTAAGTGGGCCCGTGCATATGCAATCAAAGTGAAAAATAAAAGTTAAAGCATTTGCAGAATATCTCGTCTGATTCTATGTAGTCAGCGCCTGCAGTTATATGATACGTTGCAACCCAGAGAACCACAGGTAATTACAAGCAGCATTCAGTTAGTTTACATGAGCTGTATGGTATTTGCTGTAGGCAACAGAAGCTCAGCTTGCCAAGTGTACCTTCCAGAGCAATGTTGTTCTTAATTTACTCTTGGAATCTAGAGAAGCTCAGCATTCTGTTTCCAAAAACCAGTTTAATCACTGAAGCCAAAATATAAGGTGTTAATACATATTGTGGACTCCAGTAAAGTCCATTACATTGGATTAGTGCAGTAATCTGCAACTCTCCACCTTCCCTTCCATTATTTGGCAACTAATCCTGTGTAAGTAGCTCAGGGCAAGGGAGAGCATGAACACTTGAATTGGAAAGTGTTCTTTAAGTTATCTTGATACTCTAAATCATACTTCTTGGCTGTCATCATTGCATGTTGCTCTTATTTGTGGCTTTGGGGGGAAAACCCTTTTCATTCTTCTTCTCCCATGTAGGGGAACGGCCTTTCATGTGTGAAACCTGTGGGAAAAGCTTTGCCTCAAAGGAATACTTGAAGCACCACAATCGAATCCACACAGGGTCTAAGCCATTTAAATGTGAAGTTTGCTTTCGGACATTTGCACAAAGGAATTCACTGTATCAGCACATTAAAGTCCATACAGGTAGGGAGCAAAATACACACATTGGAAGGAAGCTTGGTGTTAAAGTTTTTGTGAAACTTGCAAGATGTGCTATCCTAAAATGTTACTGTTCTTTATACAGTAATACCTTGATTTACGAGCATAATCTGTTCTGGAAACGTGCTTCTAAAGCAAAGCGCTCTTATATCAAAGCAAATTTCCCCATAAGAAGTAATTGAAACTAAGATGGTTTGATCTGGGGTCCCATAGACCACATATGGTACACACAAAATGCCCAAACTCGCAAAATAAGTTGGCTACAAGTCCACATCCACATCATGGTTTAGTTACCCGGCTGCGGAATCTGCTCTGTTTGGGACTAACTACTGGATTTTACTCTGTATTTTTAATGTGACAATAAAGTGCAATTTGTAACCCTATGCACACTTGACTAGCTACCTTATGACTAGAAATGGTTTGAAAAATGAGAAATAATGTTGAAAACAAATTAAATAAAATATAAATATATATTAAAACCCTAACCATGTTCTTAGCTGGTGCAAGGGAGACCTCTATTCCTCTCCTCCTTCTGCTTTGGAGGCTGACTGAGATGGAACGTTCCAGACAATCCCCCATAATCCAGCAGGGAGGGAGGGAGAGCCACCATTGGCTCACTTGTGGTCATGTGACCTGCTCCAGTGCTTGCATATCAAGACATTGTTTGTTGGTCAAAGCAAAATTTAGAAGAAATGTTCACTTGTCTTGCAAAATGCTCTTAAACCAAGGTATTAATGTAATCCTAAATGTTTGGCTCCCTTGGTGATTCTGTGGATATTGTTATTAAATATGTGGTGAAGGCTGCCTAGAGAAGATTATAAGCTTGAGCAGTTCTAGAGTAATGCATTGCCCCCAGCTTTTTCATCACTAGGAAGCTACCTGGTGCTTTTTATTTATAAATGTGGGTGCACATCTTCTATACCTGCAGGATAAATATTTTAGAGAGAGAGAGAAATGTAAGTGCTCAGAGGTGCTATTATGAATACCAGTCCAGTCCTCTATTAAGTTAGCAAAACTCTGGTCAAATTACTGCACAATTCCAACTGACATCCTGATTGTTGTTTTAAGATTGTCCCGTCTCAACATATACTTGGTGCAAGTCTTGCAAATTTTCTTTACTTGTTTCTTGGTTGCCATTGAAGTCATAGCCCATGGCTTCTGCATGAGTTTCCCTCTTTTGTGCAGTCAAAAAATCAGCATTAATTATGTGCTTTGGGTTACAGGTGAGCGTCCATACTGTTGTGATCAGTGTGGTAAACAGTTCACCCAACTCAATGCCTTGCAGCGCCATCACAGGATTCACACGGGGGAGAAACCCTTCATGTGCAATGCTTGTGGCCGAACTTTTACTGACAAATCAACTCTTCGGAGACACACTTCGGTAAGGAGATACTGCTTTATACGTCCCAGCAGCACCTCTAAGTGATATCCTTCAAGACATTCTCTAAACCACATCATATTGGAGCTTTTAATAGCTGGCTGGTTCATGGGAGAAGCAGGAAGAATGATGATTTAGTGAATCCTAGCTGAGGAGCGTTCTAGTTTTCTGTATCTGAGAAGTTCCATGTGATTGAACACATGTTTGTTTTCAAGAGCAAGTATTTCATGAATGCTACGGAAATTTAGACCTCTCTTTATTGTCTGCCATTCTAGAAGAATGCTCAAAGACTCTTCTTTGATTAAATAACAAACACAATTCAGGCATAAATGAACAGAACTATAGACTTGCTTGTGATTATTTTATTTTATTTTGAATATTTTTACCCCACCTTTGTCCTTGGAAAAGGACCCAAGGTGGCTTACAATGAGGGACAATATACAGACCAGAACATTTAAGACATGTTCAAGTTTATAACAGAGTTTGAAGAGTCATCTTAGAACATTAAGAGGTAACATTAGAGCTATAAAGAGCACACAAGAAGAAAAGAAAAATCCATTATGAGGGCTGAAAAGCAACATGGAAAACGCTAGTGTTCTTATGAAATCAGTCAATGCAATCATGCATGGTAATTCATATAAAGTCATGTAATAGGTAGTCCCTCATTCAGGGAAAGCTTGTCTGAAGAGGAAGGTCTTTGCTAGCTCCAGCAGGAGGAAGTTCCAAAATCTGGGAGCAGCAACAGAGAAGGCCCTTTCATGTGTTATTCTGAGACGCAGCTGTGAAGGTGGCGGGATGGAAGGAAAGGCCTCTCCTGATGACCTTAGCACCTGAGCTGGTTCATACTATGAGATTCTATCTTTGAGGTAGCTTTGGACCCAGCCCATTTTGTGCTATGTCGGTTAAGGTCAGCAACTTCAATTGTGCCTGGTAGCTGATTGGCAGCCAGTGGAGCTGTTTTAGTAGGGTTGTAATGTGATCTCTGTAACCCGCCCCAGTCAGCAATCTGGCTATTGCGTTCTGGACACATTGAAGTTTCCTGAGACTTTCCATTGGTAGCCCCCACGGATTGCATTACAGTAGTCCAGCCGGGAGGTCACTAGGGCATGTGCCACAGTGGCCAGAGCAGATTTCTCAAGAAATGGCTGTAACTGGTGTGTAGTAGTTTTAATTGTGCAAATGCACTCCTGGCCACAGCTGCAACCTGGACATCTACGCACCTCTTTTTTTAATTGGGGGGTAATCCCATCCAATACAGGTTGCATTCCTATCCCTTGATCTCCTTTTTGACTGACCAGAAGCACCTCTGTCTTGTCTGGGTTTAGTTTGTTCTTCCTCATCCAGTTCATTACTGAAGCTAAGCACTGATCTAAAGTCAAAATAGCTTCCTTGGAATCCGGAGGTGACGAGAGGTAGAGTTGAGTGTCATCGGCATACTGGTGACAATTCACCCCAAAACTGCAAATAGTTTCCCCCAGTGGTTTCATATAAATGCTAAATAACATAGGAATCAGAACAGAAGCCTGAGCTACTCCGCAGGTCAATGGCCGTGGTGTTGAACATAAGTCCCCTAACACCACTTTCTGCACTCTCTCCTGCAGGAAGGACTGAAGCCACTCTAAGACAGTGCCCTTAAGTCCCATTTCAGAGAGACGGGTCAGGAGGATGCTGTGGTTGATAGTCCTCCCAGTTATTGTATTTACATTTAATTGCTCTAGCCCTTGTTTTTCCATGGCAGGTGTTAAGCTAATTTCTACCTGAAGTTTTAAGATCTAGTTGAAGCTAGATCCTTTACTGCTAAATGTGAACTTTTAAAGCAGGCATGTCCAAACTTCAGCCCTCCTGATGTTTTGGACCACAACTCCCAGAATTCTGTGGGAGTTGCGGTCCAAAACATCTGGAGGTCCGAAGTTTGGAGATGCCTGTTTTAAAGGTTGTTGTTGAGCCTGTAGCAGGTGAAACCTGAGTTTCTCTAGCCTTTGCTAAGGCCTGCCTGATTTCCCTTCATGCCTTGTTGGGGATCTCAGCTAGAGCAGAACTTCTAAGCAGCCAGATTGACAATCTCCTTATGGGATAATTCTCACCTCAGACCTCCGTGCATAAGGGTCCTCTTAATGGGTTTCATTATTGAGGAACCAGGTGAAGAATCTGTGCTGTGGAATGTACTCAGGGCCAAGGATGAATTTTGCATGTGTGGATTTGTGGTCTGTGTTTGGGTTCTTTCAGATTCACGATAAGAACACACCATGGAAGTCTTTTCTTGTAGTTGTTGAAGGTGCTTCCAAGAACAACGAGGATCACAAGACCGAGCTTCCCGATGAAGACTACGATGTGGCTCATTCCAAAATATCAGAGAAGCTTCTGCCGTTCTCAGAAAATGGTCACTATCAAACTCTGACAACAGTCCAAGGAACCATGACAGCTCTGCAGGAAAATGGATCCCCATCAGTATCCGATGGCAGATTGGCAGTCACGGCAGGCTCCCAAGAAACCTCCATACCACCATCATTGCATAATTTCACCGTGTTGCACACCCAAGCGGACTCACTTCAGCCCCCGCTTCACACCTTGGTGAATATAGAATAGCATTGTTCACTAAGAACATTCAAACCCAGGAGCAGTGGTCTAATACTGCTGACCCTGGCACCACCCACAAACTGAAAACAAAGAAAAAAAATTGTGTATTATCATAGGTGGACTCCAACTGTCACCAAACAAGTACTTACGAAGTTGTCTTTTAACCGAAGCATTCAGAACTTGTCCTCCCATTTGCTAACTTTCTTTCATGTTATACCAGAGTCATTTTAAAGTACATCTCAGATTACTGTTAGTTTAAAAACGGAAAGATTGCTGCTGTTTTAATTGTGATCCCTCCTTTCCATTCTCTTGGGAGAAGAATCTATTTGGCTCTAGTTTCTCAGTAGCTCTTTTGAAAGAAGAGTTCTGCTCCTCATTTTTAAAATCTCTTCATCAGTGAGTCCCCAAGGCATGTGAATAAATGTAAAATATGACAATCTCTGTCCTTTTAGATAATCTGCCGCACAATTTCCATCTATTCCATCCAGCATGGTCAGTGATTTGTAATCCAGAACATCTGGAGGGACAGACGTTCCAAACCACTGCTTTGGATGTAGTGTTGAATGAAGCATACATGTAGAAGTTTGTGGCTTTTTCGGTAACTAAAAAAAAACCTGGAAAAAGCAATTTTTCTTAAGCAGACAGTACAACAGGACTGACACTGCTCTTCTTTTGTGTGTGGAAAACAAGAAATTGAATGTGCCCCTTTATCAGCAAAGCACCCTCCTAAATGAAACACCCAGGTCTGCTGTGGAAAGGTCGGAAAATGACCTGGAGCAGATTTGGGGGGTTGGGTGGAGGGGATGCCAAGGGAAAATTGAAAAAAATATATCTGTTGCATCTGGGAAATTTGTTCACTATAAGGTGGTTTGTCGCCATCGCTTTGTTAAAGGAACAAAAGTGTATCCCGTTCCATCAGTTTGTACTTGGCCAGGTTGATGGTTCCATCATTTTGAAGTGGATTTCAAAATAACTTGGTTCCTAATTTGGGGGAGGAATTTCACAACCTTGCAGTTCTATAGTTGAACCCAGGATACTGGGTGTTCTGCAAGCTTGCTCAGCCTTGCCTTTCTTCTGTCTTCCCTACAGTCAGTCTATTAATGATCTCAGCTGTCTATACAGCAGCTCCTCATTGCCACGTCTTTACCATCTGTCATAGGTTTATACTCACTTCTGTTTCTTCCTTGTGCACAAAGGTTATTCATTAAGTATTGCACCTCTAAAATGTCTTTCATCCCCCCAAAAGCCCTTAGTAGTTTTCCCAATCTCCCAGTGCCCTACTTGTGGGTGTTGTGTGTTTTGTCCATAGGATACAGCATTCTACTGCTTGAATTTTCTCAGCAGCATACTACTAAAATGGATTGCTTCAAAATATTGAGAATTGTTTTCTCAAATGAGAGGCTGCACATCTTACTATGAGTAATTCATTGTTTGTTTTGTTTTGTGGGGTTTGTCCTTTCGACTCCTCACCAGTGGTTTTTGTTAACATTTTGTGTCACAGGCAATAAAATATTCTTGTAGTTTATGCTAGTGATCCAATACTCTGTGGTAAGTACTCTGGTTGATATGTATTTGCTTCCCCCCCTTTTTTTTAACCAAAGCTACACAATCTATTGCACAATTCACATTACAACCAGATCTGTCATTGTAAGTAGCAGCTAGCTGTCATTAGAAAGAAAGAGTTATTTAGCTCTCCAGCTTATTTCTAGAAGACGTTTAAAGATTTTTGATAAGTGGCCTCATTATCTTCAGTGCTATTAGCTGGAGAACAAGTTCATGCTGTCTGACTGCTAACATTCAAGGAAAAACAAGTCTCAAGTTTCACCTTTTCTTCCTCATGGGAGTGATAGAGGTGACAGGTTACTCTGCTTTTGCTAAAAAAAAAAATCAGAATTGTGCCTTTTCATTTTTAAAATCAGGAGAAAAGAAGTGCCATACTGCTAACATACAGTACTTCAATCTGACATTCCATTGATTTCTCTCAAACTTGAGTTTGGTGATTTAAGTGTTAGAAATAATCTGAATGTATGACTTGTCATCTGCATCCGTTGAGCACCAGCAGCGCTCAAAATGAAGCATTGCCCGTCAGCGACTGGGATCTAAATTCAAGTGTTCCTTTTGACCTGTAATAGACTCCTTGTGTATAGCTTCTTTTGACAATATTCCAGGTGTTCCATAAAACAAAAATGTTAAAGGCTTCTGAAATCAAGTGTAACTGCTTACGTTGGTCATTCTTGCTGCTTGGAGTTTAGCTGTGATACAGTTTTTTTTCCTGCTTTCTTTCTAGCACTGGGTTGTGTTGAGTGGTGCCTGTCTACCATTGAAGCAGCGGCTCCTGGCGGAGTAGATATTCCTTCCAGAATTCCTGTATGCTTCTCAGCTTTGCGTCAGAGAAGCGGGGTGGGGGTGGGGGAAGGGGAACATTTCGAACAGTTTGGGACCTATGGGATCTGTCAAGGAGAAGAGGAAGTGCTGTAGGAGTACTGGATATTGCGCTGAATATCACACACTTTATGAAATTGTGCACTAGTTAAGCATATGAGTTTAATGAAGTATTTAAAGTTATGTGGAGGATCTTCCCCCCCACTCACTTTGGTTTCTATGATTGCCCTGGATCCAATTGTAATCACTTTCAGGGTACAGAAAAATATAACCAAGTAGTGTTAATCCAACAGAAAATGGCTGAAATCCTGTTGGGAGTAGCTGTGCCTGCAGAAGGTTGATGATGTCGCTTGCATGAGATTTTCAGTAATTCAAGACTTTTTTCCTTTTCTCCAACAGTTTCCTGGTTTGCAAATAATTTCTGTGTTGAAGTTGCAGGAACCACAGAAGGGGAAGTCTTTAATTACTGAAAACCTCTCTCTGTTAGTAATACTATCTGGCAATGGTGATTTTTGATAATGAAAGACCTGAGTCTTTCCATCCTTCAGCTGTATGATGATGAAATGAATTATTTGCAAGTCTTCCCTAATCAAAATGTTCTGCTGGTTATGCCATTACTCTTCCATAGGTGTAGTTAGCACCAAGTTGATTTCAGTTGATAATTGTTTCATAACAGCAAGTTATCTTTTCAATACAGTGGACCCTTGTATAACAAACAGCTTGTATAGCATAAAATGTGTACAACATAAAAAATTCCGGAGATAGGGGAAATTTGCTTAACATAATCGCCTATGGGGAGAATCCGTACAACATAAAAATGGGATTATTCCATTTTCAATGCATTCCTATGGGAATTTGTATAAAGGAAAATTGCTTAACATAATTTCATTTGGAACGAATTAATTCCTTTATACTGTATAAGGTACGACTGTATGTTGATGGATTCAAAGAATAGGACAATGCTTTAGGTAATTTCTCTTTCGATTCTGGAAGAGAACCTTGAAACCTCGCTACTTTGGTACCTCTATGGTTTGGATTAATCAGCCAGGCTAAGTCAGGCACAATCTAGTATGGCCCTCCTGAGGTTTGTGACAGTGTGACCCACTAGTCTTCATCCTTGATTAGCCTGGCTCACGCTGATGTTCTACATCCCCCCCCTTTTTAACATATTGGAATTTAAATCATTTGTGAGAGGCAGAGAGAACTGGAAAAGGAAAGCAATAAAAAACCCAATTCAATTCGTGGTTTTTTTGTAAATTCCTTATTAAAAGCATGTTCAGTTTATTGCCTGCTTGTTTAATTCACTGTTAAAAGGGTTCTTTTAGAAAAACTACGAAGAGGTTATATTTACATATTTATTTTGTAAGCAATGTTTTTGTTTGTTTGTTTTTTGGCTATTGAATTTTAATGATGTTGCTAAGAATTTGTAGTAAATATTTAAATCCTTATGCTAGTACCTATAAAGAGGAATTTTTTATTTTATATACTGTACCAACATATGAAGATGGATTAAGTTTATGATTTGATAAGCCTAATTAAAAGAAATTGACATAGTGCCATTTTTGTTTTAAGTGGGTTGGTTAGAGAAAATTTTGTAACAATGGACATCAAACCACACACTTACCAGTCAATATCTTATTTGTATGTGAGCATTGATTCTAAGTAGTCAGTTCACCATCATTGGGAAATGAAGTGGAAATCCCAGTACTGGCATTATCCTCAGAGAGTCCGACCTTTGGCTCAAAATACTGTATCTGGACTGATTTATAGTGGACTTTTTCACCCTCAGCATCTTTAACACCAGAAGAAAGGTTTTGCATTGCCTGTCCCGTCCTGTTTTTGTTGTTGTTGCTTTAATTGAGTATGTGGCCTGGGATGGTGGCAGTGTTTCTATGGCAGATCAAGACACACTGTAGCCTGAATTTTCACCACTAAAGGCTTATTTTTTTTTACATCAATATAGTAATCAGGACTTAGTGACTCCTCAAAGAAAAGAAAAGCCAGTATTCTGCGTTCTTAGGTTGTCGTTGCTCAACCCTTCTGGTGAATTTTTCCAGTTTTTGACCAAATATTTATACACCAAGCTGCCAGATGATATTGAAAATGCATCACAGTATAGAGTGCAGTAACAAATACTCAGTAAATAATTGTTGCATACATGGTGTGGAAGCTCTGTATATACAGAGAACATATTACTCAGATTTCACTTAATGTTGTTGTATCGTCACAACTATAACTTCTAATTCCCCAGAGTCAAACTGAAGCTTCCCCTCCCCAACTATTGTTATACAGGGGGGAAATGAGATACAGTGGACCCTCGTATAACAAGTGGTTTGTTTAACAGAAAATCCGCTTAAAGGGAAAATTGTACTGTATTTGCTTGAAGTTGTCATCTTGGGAAAGAAAATGTACATTTAAATTCAGATTTGGAATCCAGGTTTGGTGCTTTGAGAAGGGCCTTTTCAGTCCAGATCATTTGTAAAGAATACTAAATGTTGATCTCAGATAGATCAGAGAGACAAAGAGATAGATTATTTGACCTATCCTGTGAAAACCAGAAATATGAACCAAGGTACCTGTGTGTGTGGGGGGGGGTTGAAGTCCTAAAATGAAACATTTAGATTCTTTTGTTTCCAGTACTGGTTTGACTAATCAAGATAGGGCTGATATGCAGAATAATTTCAGCCACTACAAAGGGTTCTTGGATAAAGGGTAAGCTTACCAAGAAAAAAAGGCTAGCGCCAAAGTCAGGAGGGTCCCGAAGGAGCAGAGGAACAGCCACTCTCGTCCCCTACCTGGCTCAACTCTGTCCTTGGAAAGTTTCCAACCAGGGCAAGAACTCCTCTATCCCTTTTCAGAGATCAGGATTCCCAGGGCACCCTCGGACCTGAGCAGGGGACCCTCCTGAAAGGAGATTTCCCCGTCGGAAGCTCCCAGAAGGAGTTAAGGACAAGCTTCAGCTTTGTCCATCATTAGCAATAAAGCTGTGGCTGACAACAGATGCCGAAAAGAATCTGGTCCTGGACAGGGACAAGATTCCCCCAGTTTTTCAATACCAGAATTACTTTCCCTCTTGTTCTTCGGGAGCACACCACCTTGAGAACAGGCTCTGGTGTGGAATGGAACAGGATTAAACCACACACACACACGTCTTTCCATTAGGCAGTACACCCTTTAATGACATTTTTATGACAAAACAAAGCAAAAAGCTACGCAGCCACCACCCCCTTCATCTGCTGACGACTCGACCCATATCCCAAGTGGTTGCAGTCTTCACATCCGTAATGAGCAATGGGGACTTTCCAACTAACAATTAACGATGCAAGAGAGTTGACAAAGACGGGCCACTTCTGTGTATCATTTTACAAAAGAAGCTGCCTTGTGTGTCCCCTTCACAAAGTCAGCAATGAATGAATCTACTAGTACACATCCAGTTGCGTGTGACAGATTCTTAAACTACAAGGCCAGCACATATTAATATATCATGATATGCAGGTCAACAAATAAATATATATATAGGAACATTTAAATTGTCACCTTAACTTCAGCACAGACTTTGTAGATTTCTCAGCAACATAGAATGTGGTTTGTGAAATGTGTTCTCGAACTCACAACAGCTATTTCTGAAATGTCTCGGAAACCAGCCATAACTCACTGCTGAAAACGATGGTCTTAAACCTGGCGACAGTAGATCAGGCCGTGTGTGCCTGAGTCGAAATAGTTGCCGCTGTTGGCTTGAACAGGGCAAGCACTAGCCAGAAAAGGGTGGACAGGCAACATTCCCAGCCTCTAAAGAAAGTGGTTGACCTTGTGAAGTTAACTGTGTCAACCACTGCAAATATCTGAGCCAGTATGGATTGTTGCATGGGAAGCCACTTCTGTCAGGAGCAGAAAGAATCAATGTTCTTCTAAATCAGTGGTTCTCAACCTGTGGGTCCCCAGATGTTCCTGGGCTGCGATTCCTAGAAATCCCTTCCAGCGGAGCGAGTGGTGGAGGCTTCTGGAAGTTGCAGTCCAGGAACATCTGGGGACCCACAGGTTGACAAGCACTGCTCTAAATCCACTCTGGGGAATAAAAGGAAGCCTCTTTTGAGGGCATTTTCCATGCACAACATCTAAGTTATGGACCAGAAGACGAGTCCACAGTAATCAAAACAGCTGCCTCACCCTCCCTTGAAGTGAGAAAGGAGAGGATCTTACTGTCAATTCATGCTTGTTAATAGAAATGGACTAAATAACAACTGCACACGTTGTGACTGCGAACGGCCATTCATTGATGAGTTGCTGCGTTCAGCAATTTGCTGCCACAACTTATGAACTGTCTCTTGTGTACGTGTGAATCAGCAATTCTGGGTTTCTGGCTGATGTTTGGGCTGCTGTCATGCTGAAGAGAGGTAACTCAGCAAATTCTCAGGGAGGCAAGTAACGGACTGTGCAGCAAATAAAAAAAAGAAATAGGTCTCTTAGAAATAAAAATAGAAATATACAGATCTGTTTACTATTTTACATTTATGTCCTTGGAGACAACATGTACATAACTTTCCCAAGTGGTCTGGGCACTGACACCCCAAACTTGTTCAGTTTCAACACATGGTTCCATCATCTTCAGACCATTCACCATGCCAATGTCTCCTTTCCACACCTACCCACTGCCTGAGGCTGCTACCCTACAATAGGAGTGGGTCAACTGCAGCCCTCCACATGTTTGTTGGACAACTGGTCCCAGCCTTCCGGGCCAGCATAGCCAATGGGGAGGAAATGTGGAAGGTGGAGGATCCAAGTTGCAGGACCACCTTATTCCTCACTCCTGTTCAAAGCACCAGCCCCTCCTTGACATCCAAACTTAAGAAAGCAAGCAGGCTGATGGTGCTGATGATACAGCAATATACGTATACTTTGCGTTATATGCAACAAACTAGTTTTGAGGTCTAGAATCTACACATAGAGCAGAAAGAGGCTGGTAGTACAGACCCCTTTCCCATTGCAGGTGGGAATGCCATCTCAAATGCAACATGTTCCCTAGGAGGCCAACTACACTTGCACCCAGTGGAAGTGACTTCTAAACAAGGTTCCCGCTAAGCTGTGTATGTGAGATTGTGCACACACCACTGCCCCATCAGTGCCAGGCTCCCTCCCCCCCCCCCCACACACACACACCTGCCACAATCATTTTGTTCTGGTCATAACAGAATCTGTGGGGGGGGGCACATGTTTCCTGGACAAAGCCCCACACAGTGGGACTGAAAATTACAGGGGACATTTCTTCTAAACCAGGGGTCCTCAAAAGTTTTCAAACAGCGGGTCGGTCCACCACCACCCAGACACCACTGGTGGCCGGATCACAGTCCAAAAGCAGCTGCAGAGGTTGGCTTGCTCACAAAACAGGGGGTAGGTGGGGGGATGCAATTGGTCCCCGGGGCCTTAGGTTGAGGACCCCTGTTCTAAACAATAAGATTCTACTGGGGGGGAAAGGGTGTGTGTGTGTGTGTGTTGTATGTTACTTCCTATCTTGGGACAGATCAATGCAATGATGTGGCTCAGACATGCCTGAGACGTGAAAATGCAGATGACACTTAAATATGCCCCCTTTTGATGTATTAAAACAAGGATGGACGGAAGGTAGCTTCATCCTCTGGCCCGTCGCTAAGCAATTTGTGGTAAACCTGTCAGCATTTTTGATTCCCAATAAAAAGCACACGCCAGTGCTCCTACCACCATCAATCCCACTCCAGAACTTGGGGTAAACCAAGATGGAGTTTTCAGTGGCAGATGACCGTGAGTGCAGTTAACTCCTGATTAAAAAAACAAATCAAAACAAAAACTGGGGAAGAATTTACTGATCAGGAAATGTCTTTTATACATGGTCCAGCTGCTGGAGCTTGTGGTTCTAATAAAAATCAGAGTAGAACATGCAGGGCCAGGATCGGCCTTCCTGCATCCTAGCACACATGAAGAAAGCTGCACTCTCCTATTTATCATCCATGGGGTAAATATTTGTAAAAGATCCAATGACATTTGAGATGACCATTAAAAGTGCCACATGCAGGTTAGGAGTTGGGAATGTTCACACATTTGAACCTCATTGTTGTTACAAGGTGGCTGGTATTTTGTCTCGGCTGACTAGATTTACGTGACTGAGTCTAGGCACACTTAAGAACGTCTGGCAATAGTGGGATCTACCCCCCAAGGAAACATGGACAGGCTCCCATCCTATGCACAGTTTACATGGGGGACAGCCTCCCTGAACACCATGGATCCTATTTTTGAGTAAACATGCATAGAATTCAGGCTACAGCTTGAGTTTAGGAATGAGAAAGTGCCACAACACATCTTAAAAACAGATAAATTCGTGTCTGCGGTTACACTGAACGAGCCACAACAGGTTACTAAACAAGACACCAGTCAGTTAAGCGAGAAGCATTTGTCATATGTCCCCCACAACTGTCCTTGGCCACAACACAGTGTATTTCGACAGACAAGTCACGACACCACAAACTGCACTGACAGTTCACTTCAGGTCTCCGTCGATGTCTCCTTGAATTGATTTTTTTTGATGCGAAGCAACATCGTTGTAAGCCACTGATCCAGGCGGGATATTGAGTCAACTCTTTCACCTAGTTTGGAAAAGCAAACAGAGCAGGTCAGCAGTGAAATCACATCTTTTCCACCATGATTTAAAAAATGTGACCTAAGGGGAAAATAAGACCACTGTCACGGACATCGGAAGCAAGTAGGAGAAGCCAACTGTTTCTGCAAACAAAACTGTTTCAGAAAAAGGGATACACTGTGGTGAGCGGTTCATCACAGGTGAGCAGCTCATCTCTGTAGACCTGTATTTATTATGCTCCTGCCTAGGAAGCATGGGTGACATGGGACTCCATAAAACAAAGAAATAATCGTTGGAGCCCTCTGTCCCCAATCTTGGGAGAAGGAAGACTCTATTCTCTACACAGAATATAAAACTAACTATGTGCAAATACCTACTTGGCTAGAATCCTGGTATTGTTTGTGTAAGCTTTGTATGAATTGCTGCAACTATTTTTTAAAATGGATAGTGTTAGGAGGAGGGGTGGTGGTGGAGAGGATCCTGTGAAAGTCGCTTAGCTGCTGGAGCCTAAGCCTTGATCCAGCATAAAAAGACAAAAGTCATGGCTTCACATAAGCCCCACTGATTTCAGTGACAGCCATGTTCTGCACCCATGTCCTTGTTATTACCAGTGAAGTCAATGGGACTTACTTCCCAGTAAAGACATACTAGATGGAGCTGTTAGCTGGGTACAACTCAGTGTCTGTCTTGTGCTGAATGGGGCAGCTGTGCCATCAGTTGCTGCCATGGACCATAATATTAGCATCAGAATCCTTACGACCATTTCAGGACTGACACACTTGTAACCCTCCACAGGTTATCGGACTACAGCTGCCCATCAGTCCTAGCCAGTGCAGCCAGCTTCTGTTGTTTACCCTTCATCTGCTGGTGCCTATGCATAGGGTGGAACCTGAAGGTGACTGGGAAGGGAAGAGGGGGAGCCATGGACCTACACAACCTGCCCTAGATATATATTATACAAGCAAAGTATGGAATCAATTTTTGCTTATCAAATCCAGTCTTGAAGTGATATACAGTAGGACCCCAGTATCCGCTGGGGATTGGTTCCAAGCCTTCCTGTGCATAATGAAAACCGTGGATAAGAGAGAACGCCAAAATGTTCCCCAAAACTGCTGTTTTGTGATAATAACTTGCTTTACAGCGGCTGTTTTGCAACAGTAGCTTGCTTTACAGCTGCTGTTTGTGATGGTAGCTTGCTTTACGGCTGCTGTTTTATGACAGTAGCTTGCTTTGCAGCTGCTCTTTGTGACAGTAGCTTGTTTTGCGGCTGCTGAATTATTTATATATTTTTCCTCTGCCAACCGTGGATAACTGAATCAGTTGATACGGGGGTCCTACTGTACTAAAAAGAACCAAGCAATTGTAAAACAGTGGTTTACTTACGGCCTCTGTGTATGCTTCACAGTTCTGTTCCTCATGAGCTTCCAGTAATTTCTACACCAAGGACATGAAAGGGATTACATAGGAGAACTCATTATGTTATTTCCCTTCTTGGGGAAGATGGGCTTATTAAATCATTCATTCCACTTGTGTTCTGCAGAACACAGAAAACCGCCTCCCATGACTTAAAGAGACATTTTGAAAAAGGACCAGACAACAATGGTAAATCTGGAAAGGTTCGGCTAGTGATGCATACAGGAGAATGCTCAGGTGCTAGCCTTGGGTCTGAGGTGTTTATACTGGATGATGCACATCCACCCACATCATCCCCATGGATTGTGATCTCATAATGTCAGGGGCAGAGGCCTGTGGTGGGAGGGAGTCAGCAGCACAGCCCCCTCAGCCTGTAGGAGGAGCTGGCTTGACCTCTGTAGAAGAGGGAGGAGACGTGTGGGGGCACATCAAGGGGAAGGAACAGCTCAGACCCTGAAGGGGCAGTGGAGAGGAGAAAACAAATGCTCCCTCAGAAGCTCCTCCAGCCAAGAACCAAGACCTCAGCCTTCCTGCAAGACAGGACTCCTTCAGGAGCACAGAATGGGGAGTGGGTAAAAACATGAGTTTTCTGGCACAAATGCTGGCAGCAGTCTGAAGGAGATGGGGAAAAGACTCTCTGGAGCTACTCTAAGCACAGAAGCAGGGCGTTCATGATATGCCAGATGTTGTTAGACTGCAACCACTATGAGCTCTCACTGAGGACAAACCAGGGCCTAAAGAGTAAAATTGGTGTTCATTAGTGCCGGGAGGCCACATGTGGGCCCAGCTCCAGTTTGAAGCTGGGGAGCACAGAGAGAGGAAACAACACAGAGAGTAACAGCCTCATGGTGCAGCACTTAAAACTGCGGGACTGTAGTGAAGCCTCTGCTCACCACCTGAATTTGACCCCAACAGGTTCAGGTAGCCAGTTCTCGGCTGACTCAGCCACTCATCCTTCCAAGGTCAATACAATTATCCAGCTTGGGAGGGGGGAGCGTGTTTCGAGTGGTTTACAAAGGGGCAGTATTTAAGTCGAAAATACTGCTGCTGCTGCTGCTGCTACGACAACTACGACGACGACGACGACTACTACTACTACTACTACTACTACTACTACTACTACTACTACTACTACTACTACTACTACATTATTTAAGATTTATTTATTTTAAGATTTATATACTGCTTGCTTCCCGAAGGGAACTTAATGCAATGTACAGTGGACCCTCGTATAACAAATGGTTTGTATAACATAAAATCTGTACACAGATAGGGGAAATTTGCTTAACAGAACCGCATATCGGGCAAATCCGTACAACATAAAAATGGTCGCGATTAGGGATTACTCTGTTTTCAATGCATTCATATGGGAAATTTGTATAAATTTGCTTAACATAGTTCATTTGGAACGAATTAATTCCTTTATACAAGTTACCACTGCACATAATAAATAAAACAAAACACAACAACCACAACAACCAAGAATTAGTGGCAAGAACAAAATGTAGATATAGAGAAAATAAAATAAATAGTAGTAGTAGTAGTAGTAGTAGTAGTAGTAGTAGTAGTAGTAGTAGTAGTAGTAGTAGTAGTAGTAGTATCTTCCCCCTTTATTGTGCTCTGAATAGTCATCTGAGGTCTTTGTGAAGGTTCTAAAAACAAATTCAGTAATCTTTAAATTTGGGCAATGCACATCCATTTTACATATGTTGATATACCTATCAGCATCGCCATTCTTTTCCTCTTGTCATTGTTAGATGCACTTTAACTCAACAAGGAACCGGTATCTCTTTCAATCTCCAGTGCAGTATAACAATTAAAATCGTGTCCTGTAAATGTGTGCCATTTATATTTTTCAATAGATCAAAAACATGCCACTCCACTTACTTTCAATAGCTTACATTCCCTTGAATCTGAAAAGGCTGGGAACATTTCTTCATATTTCTCAAGAGCCAGCTAAAAAGAGAGCAACTCCTGTTACATTTACTATTCAACACACACAAAGGTGCCTGCAAATTTGAAGGCCAAAGCACAAAGCAACGTCTAGAAGATGCAACATTTTACATGGGCACAGCCGTAACGACAAACAGAGACATACATTTTGGAGTGAAAGGTGGGGTAAAAATATTTTTCATAAATAAATAATACTAAACAAGTTTGAAAAAGCAAGATTAGTTTCCTGCACGAGAGTAGGCAGTATAAACAATTTACTATTAAGGCATACAGAGGGTTGGACTAACCTTAGCATTCAACTCATCAACGATAAAGTGACACAGCGCAGCTTTAAAGAAATAGTCCTTTGCACTATGCTTGAGCAACGGGTTATCCATAGTGCTTGTTCCAACCTGTAAGAGAAAAAAATATTATGCGACAATGAAAAGCACAGTTAAAAATACACCAATAGAAATGGGCAGGTTTCAAAAGAGGAATTGCAATGCAGTATTCATTAAAAATTGGTGAATTATCAGAAATTCATTGATTCGTATTCGTTAAAAGTGACACAATCCCTAGATGCATACAAATCAATGAGTTTTACGCGATTTTCAATTTGTCTACATCTTTTAGGTATTCCTAGCCTTCTGCAGCCTGCTCCTCTTAATCGGAATTTAATTCTGTCTAGGTCAGTAGTTCTCAACCTGTGAGTTCC
Source organism: Phrynocephalus guinanensis (assembly GCA_037367245.1). NCBI lineage: Eukaryota > Metazoa > Chordata > Lepidosauria > Squamata > Agamidae > Phrynocephalus > Phrynocephalus guinanensis. The sequence goes on along the minus strand of CM074733.1, from coordinate 12,279,848 downwards.
CAGATATTCTTGGACTGCAATTCCTAGAAATCCCTTCCAGCGGAGCGAGTGGTGGAGGCTTCTGGGAGATGCAGTCCAGGAACATCGGGGGACCCATAGGTTGAGAAGCACTGGTCTAAGGGCAACCCTGGAAGAGACCTAGAGACTCAAAGGGATAACTGGGGGAGTTGCCCTTTGATATCCTTTATAAGCAGTTTCCTTGTAGCTACTTCTGACTGAAGCAAATCAAGTTGGGGAGCCATGTAGCCATTGCAAAAAAAACTCACTTCTGCTAAGATTTTGCTTTGAGTGGCTGCTTAGGGCCTGTCTGCTCAGTCTGACTATCTCATGTGCAACTACCAGAATGACTCTGAGCATGTGAAGAGAGATTTATGCCCAGTTCTAAGAGGGAATGGTGTCAGCAAATCTACCGAGGAGCCATAGCCAGTGACCTGCAGTCTCTCTCCCTCTATCTTTTTCTCTAACCTTTGTTTCTTTTGGCTTGAAATATATATCATAATGGGGGGGAAATGGTCTGCCGAACTCACCTGTTCAAACATTTCAATTGCCTTTGGATATTGCTCTAACTGAGCAGCGTAGCCAGCTACCTTCAGTAAACATTTGTTAGCAGAACTGGGGGGGAGGGGGGGCGAGAGAAAAAGGATAATTATACAAAGAGTCTATAGATTTGTTTAGAATTAAACATGCTACAAAACCATTCCTGAATGAAAGTATTCACATATTTGAAATATTGCTTCTATTCATGTGCATGCAAAGGAAAATGACCCATTCAAACGTGGTATTGTTACATCTGCTCTCATGAGTCGTATACATATCTATAAAGGCTGCATCTACACATGTCCTGCCTTTACTGCAATGATTTGGTGCGATCCTGTCTCTCTGAAGGTTTCTTAAAAACAAGTAAGAAAGCAAGCTGAGATTCATCCCTTTGTTTGGATTTTCCTCTCAACAGGCATGTCTGTTTGGATGCATGTTTTAAATTTTAAATAATGTGTTTCAACACATTGTTACATTAGCCAGCTGCTGAGTCATGGCAACAAGACGTCTCTCGTGAGATCGTCAGTCTGACTAAGGGCGCTTATACACGACCCCTAAACTCCGGGGCAAATGGCTCCCAGCTCCAGAGCTTAAAAATGTTTACCCACCAGCTCCGGAGTTAACAGGAAATTAAGTACGACCCCGCCCACTTTAGCACGTCCCAGCGCAGCTTTCAGGTACCTGCTCTTTGGAGGTGAAAATTATTTGATCCGGTGTAACGATAGTGAGTGCGGGGCTCTCCTTGCTTCTGTTTGTTGTTTTTTGGCTCCCGCCCCTTTAAGAGCTACTTTTACAGAGACGAGAGGCAGAACAAGGTGAGCAGCATGCTTTTCTTCCTTTTTTTCTCCCTCCCCTCACGCAGCCAGCAGCCAGGAAGTGCAAAGGGGGTGGGGACACAGGAAGAGCAACGAAACCCTAAGATCTCTGGTCCGAATTTAAGTGGCCAGCGGATCTTAGGGGTCGTGTAAAAAGGCCCTAAGCTGCTTGGATAAGCAGCAGATCTCAAAAGTAAAGAACACATTATTATATTATTTTAAGTAGTGCTTTGTGCACAATGGGAAAAATGCACTTTCTTTCAGATGCACTCATGACTTTTCACCCAAATGAGGATTCTAGAGCACAGTCTGTATCCTTCCCATAAAAATTCTGGGAAGTACAGATCAAGAGACATGAACCTTCAACCATGAACTAAAACAGGATTAAAGGCGAGGTAAACCAATCCCAGTCAATAGACTGAAAAGACCTACAACATTTTCATGAAATTAGCTTCCAAGTTAAAAAAAAACTTTAAAAACATTAATAAACATTACAAGATCTAGCTTTTGGCATGTATACTCGTCATGCCATCTTTAGGATTGCAGGACAGTAAATGCTAACTACATTGCATGTTAATATATTACAGAACATGCTGTAATTTAGAGCCTTTGTACACGACCCCTAAACTCCGCCGCAAATGGCTGCCAGCTCCGGAGCTTACAATTGTTTCCCTACGAGCTCCGGAGTTTGCAGAAAATTAAGTGCAACCACGCCCACCTAAGCGCGTCCCAGCGCACTTTTCATGTACCTGCTCTCGGAGGGTGAAAATCCCTGATGCGGATTTAAGGGAGTGAGTGCAGGGCTCTCCTCGCTTCTGTTTGTTGTTGTTTTTTGCCTCCTGCCCCTTTAAGAGAAGGAATCAGGACGACGACAGGGGTCCGGGCGGCTTCGGAGGTGAGCCTGCATTTTTTCCTCTCTTTTTTTCTCCCTCCCCTCACGCAGACAGGAGCAAGGAAGTGCGGAGGGGTGGGGACGTATGAAGAGCAACGAACCCCAAGATCTCTGGTCCGAATTTAAGTGGCCAGCGGATCTTAGGGGTCGTGTGAAAAGGCCCATAGTCCACCTCAATGTGGCCTGGCTAGGACAAACAGAATGTTAAGTCAAGAAAGTAAATTTAAATGTGTATGTTCTATTAAATCTTACAACCCAGGAGGAAAAGATTTCAGCTTTACAGTATCAGAAGGAAAACCAACATTTTAGATTAGGCCCTCTACATTAATATTTGATCTGTTGCTAAAACTTGCCTGTTTGATTCCTCCCCTTTGTAATAATCTGCTGCTTGTTCATAATGGGCAATAGCCTGAAAAAGAAGAAGTGAATGAAGAAGTCAATATTTGAGTGTTCCTGAGTGATACTTGTGTGAGACTCGCAAGATAATAAGGAAAAGACTGTCTAGATCCAGAAGTTACCTGAGGGTTACGGCTTTTCTCAATCAAGAAGGCATGATGCAATTTCATAAAGGATAAAGTGATGTGTGGCTGCCACCTTATGATGGCTATACAGTGCCCCCCCCGCCTATTGCTGGGGTTAGGGACCCAACCTGACCCGCGATAATTGAAAATCCGCAACATGCAGATGCAGGTCGGGCCAGGCCTGGGGGGGCCTAGCTGGGGGCTCTTGTACTTACCCCCAGCCTGCTGCTGCCTTGAACGGGCCTGTGAGGGCCTTTCTAGGCCTTCTGGAGGCCCCAAAAGGGCCTCCCTGCGAACCGGAAGTGACTTCCAGATCGCCGAAAATCATTTCTGAGGCCTCCAAAAGGCCTAAAACAGCCCTCAGAAGCCTCAGAAATGATTTTTGATGATCCGGAAGTTGCTTCTGGTTCATGGGGAGCCCCTTCTGGGGGCCTCCAGAAGGCCTGGGAAGGCCCTCACAAGCCCGTTTGAGGCAGTGCCAGTCCTGGGGTAAGAATGGGAGGCATGAAACAAGCCTTTCCCCCCCCCTTACCCCAGGTGTTTTTTTTCATATACTGCAGTCCCACAATATAGTGGGACCGCAGTATATGAACCGCCAAAGGGCGGGGGACCACCGTATATGGTATTATCTCTGGATTAGAGTGTCTGGGCAACCCCAATGAGAAGGTCCACAGGACTGCAACTCACGTCTTCTCAAGCTACACAATGCCTCTATATCTACACAGAAAGGCAGGACGCAAACACCTACATTTGCTCACCTTTTCAATGTCTACCAGCTCAGACTCATAAATCTCTGCGATAGTAATATGATGCTTGGCAGCAATAGTAAATCGGCCCTGGGGAGAGAAGAATTGGACATGGATTTTCTCGTTTTCATAAGGAGGAAACGAAACGTATGAAAGCAACTGAATGACAGAGCCAACACCAACAAAGGTCCATAGGGTCAAGGTCATAAACAGGCATCCTATCCTAGTGCCTAGAGAGGGTCTTACCATGTCTGTGTAAATATCGATGGCACCGTTTAAGCAGTTGATAGCCTCTGCATCGTATGCATTTAGGGGGGAAATAATGAATACAGTCAGCTCAGTCATCCAAACTTTGTTATTTCATTATCACAAACAACTGCATTTATTCATATCACCAGATTCGACAGTCCCGATTCTCAGTCACTCCTCTCTGTTCAAGATCCATGCAAAGCAAAAGCTCTTCATCCCACAATATAGGGATGGGCAGACTTCCCCGCCTTAAAGGAATTGCCATCACTTTTGATTCGAAAGTTGAGTTCCACCAATCATGGACTCACCTAACCAGGCACAGTAACCATCCCCTGAGAGTTCAAGAGTTCTGAGCAGAAGATTGCTTTGAGTACCTGAGCAAAACAGAATCCTTTCATACAAGATCTACCCCTGGTCACCAGACCTGTCAAGTGTCATGTTTTTGGCGGGACATTCACAGATCAATCACTCTTTCCCGCCGTCTTCCTCAAAAATTATTTTTCCCTGAAATGTCCTGCATTTCTGGTGGCAGGTGGCTGAGCTCCGGATGCTGCTGGGCAGCCATGTGGCCGACCACCAGGTGGCCCGCCAGAGAACACTTCTCCCTGCGCAAACCCTAACTCACACACACCACCAGATGCCTGAATTGGTACATATATCCCCTAGAAAGCCGAGACGCCTAGGTCACTGTGAGCATTTTGAAACAACCACAAGGGATTCTGGAAACCCTGTATGCAAATGAGGTTCCACTCCCTAGCCAAAGGGCCCAGCTGCCAGCGCCCCACCTCCCTGGAGCTCCCAGTCCCGGGTAGGCATGGGGAACACTTGATAGCTATGCTGGTCACCCGTTGTTGTTGTTTCAACCATAGAATTTTCCCCTGCTACCGTTAAATTACTAGGAGTCGCAGATCTTGCCAGCTTGCTGCAAGTCATCTGCCAAGAGATCCAAATCTTTCCTCTGCTGACTCCCACTTGAACGTGCACAGACATACTTGCCCTATATGCAGACATCCTTTCTAAGGAGATGTACGAGTTTCGCACTCCCACCTTCAGGGGCTTTTCCACAGGTCTCAGTGGAGGGCACTGCTTGGCCCTTTTATAAAGTGATCTGTTATCTCCACAGAAGCACCGCGGCCTGCTCGAGACCCACACTTGCAAGCCCTAATCCAACCACAATTGGAAGACTGCACTTGCAACGGGAAGCCCTGTTTGAACAAGAGCCAGGTCGTAGCCATCTACATAGCCTTATGGTTGTGCCCTATTCATGTGATCCTTCCACTCAGAATAAGCAGAGTAGAGGGATCATATGAGAAAGGCTTCCCTGTATAAGCCGCAGGTCATTAGAGCTCCAACAACACATGGGAGGGAAAATAAACGATGTTTCACGGTTGAACTCGGCCACGGGCACGAGCCGCACAGAGCTTCATCAAAAATGCAAAACTGACTTCTATGTACAAACTGACTTTTACATATACAAAACAAATTACAAAAAAGCTGGGGGGGAGGGAATTGCACACCCCATTTAGCAATGGATACACATCCCTCGTTAGGCTCCGGAGTAATTTTTTTGCCATTTATCTAATGATCACGATACAGCAAACTGATATTCAATGGCACTAAATTAATTTATTCAAACTATTTGTTTTTTAATAAGTAGATTTAAAAGTTTCACACCCAAAAAAGACTTCGATGCCAAATAATTTAAAGGGTATTCTTCGCTTTAACACACATGATTTTTTTATTAAACTTTTTAAAATGTTCTCTTTCCTTAAAACTTGAATTTGAGCTGAGAAGGCCAGAACATGTACTTTATTCAGTATAAATGAATCTAAGGGAAGACATTTCCCATCATTTTATCCTTAATAACAACCAACCTGGATGGATTCAAGTTTCAATACTCATCCTAACAAGATACCCCTATACACAATACTTTATGTCAACCTTCTGAGAGTTAAAGGTAGAATCTGTCAGACAACAATCATAATATCCCACCAGTGGTACTACCGTCCCACTTGTAAGACACAGTATGAACTGGCTGTTGCTGCTACAATTATTCCGAGGTTACCTTGGGATCATTCAGAACTGATGTGAAACATTTGGTTAATTAATAAGGCAGGCAGTTAATATAGTAAAATCAGTTAGAAACAATGAGTTACATGGAGGAGTTTACAGATACAAACCTTAACACTACAGCTGTCATTCTAGAATCAAGATAATTGCACCATGCACCACCCATCTTACCTTGTGGATCTGCCTTTTTGTACGCATTTCCCGCGTCCACGAAACAGGTGGCTGAATCGTGTTTACTCTGCAGCTGCATGTGGAGCTTGGCAGCCTGGCAAAATGCATTCCCTGCAGCTGGAAATGAAACAGACACAATAGGTCTAACCTGGCTATACGGCTATTCAAATGACAAAAGGCAACAGGTTCTCCCACATATCCAGAGAATATGGATATCCCCAAGCTAACAAGGAAAAGCCTCGTGTTTGCTCTATTTTAGCAGAGCATGATTTAAATTAGTGGGAATTTGCAATGTTGTTGATCAATTTTTCTCCATTCTGAATTCCTCTCTGAAATACTCCCTAGTCCCTATATCAAGATTTGCAAAGGTGCATACTTGTACGTTGCACATAAAAGTCCCCCCCCCTATTGCAAAGTGGGACACAGATAAAACAAGAGTAAGATGTACAGAGAGGTTTTGAGAAGATGACTCAATAGCTCTTCAACACCTTGTTCGTCCATGTAGCACCAAGACATCATATCTTTCCACACTTTCCCGCTGACATACAAAATGCTACCCACACAAAGAACACTTACCGTATTTATCGGCGTATAACACACACTCCCCCCCCCTGAAAATAGGGGGCAAATGATGTATGCGTGTTATATCCCGATATGCAGTCTGGGACCTGGGGGGGGGAGGCAGGCAGGCAGAGCCAACCTCCCCCCCAATTTCCGGTGTGGGGCGAGGGAGCGGGGGGAAGTCCAAGCGGCGGAGGCGGCGCTGGTGCTGGAGGTGGCGCGGGTGAGGGGGGGAAGCGCTGAGGGAGGCGGGCAGGCAGGAAGGGCGGCGGAGGCAGCGCCTTCCCTTCCTTAACCACCTCAGTCGGGGAGAGCGGAGGCGACTCCTGCTTCCCCCCCCTCAGCGGCCGCTCGAGAACAGGGGGAAGGCAGGCCTCTCTCACAGGGAGCGGCCGCCACCGCCGTGCCAGACCCAGAAGCGAGGACACCCTTTTCCCTTTCTCCCCCCCCCGCCCTTCCCGGTTGGGGTGGGGGGATCTCTCTCCCTCCCTCTCTCTCCCCCTCCCTCCCTCTTGAGCCCCGCGTGCCTTCCCGGCCCAGGCCGTGCTTCTACTACCTGAGGAGGAGGGGGTGGGTGGGGGGAGGCTCCCCGGCGGCTCCTTTCCCGATCCTGTAACGGGGCCCAAAACTCCGCCGGCGGGGCGGGTCTTAGAAGGAGGTGCGTCCACGCTTCTCTTTCCTCCCCCCCACCTCCGCTCCCTACAAAACGCAGCGCGCGTGCGCCCGGCGGCACCCCCCCTCCACACGCCCCGCAATCTATTTGCGAACAGGGTGAAAACTTTCCCGGCAGCCGGGGTGGGAGCCTCTTGGGCGTCGGCCCAGGGCGCGGGCAGGCAGGCAGGCAGGCAGGCAGGCATGGGACCGGAGGCACGGGAGGCACTGGGGCCAGTCGCTTGCCACCTGTCGCCTAGCTGTACTTTTAGCGGCCCCTTCCTTCCGTGTTTTTTTTCCGTGGGAGAGGCACCCGCCACGGGGTTGCCTTCAAAGGCACAAAGGAATCCGCGAGGAGTACTCGGTGGCGAGGTGGAGGAGGTGTTAAAAAACGAGTTTTAAAAAATCGGATGCATCGCAGGTAGATGCGGGTTGGGTTGGGTTGGGTGGGGAGGGGAAGGGAGGGGAGGGGTGGGGTGGGGTGGAGAGTCGGGGGGGGGGAAATATACAATATTTGTGCAGTATCCTCAGGAAACCTCCCGGTTAAACGATCAAAGGAAATGCAGTCTGTCCGGTGAAAAGAATGAAACATTAATAAAAAAAAGTTCTGAGCTACCCTTATTTTGCTTCAAAGTTCTTTATTTGAAATTTAATTTTTTTCCCTGAAATTTCCCTCTTAAAATGAGGGTGCGTGTTATACGCCTGTGCCTGTTATACGCCGATAAATACAGTATTTCCAAAAGTAATCCATACAGCTTATGGAACACAATCTCCTATGAGATCTCTTTATCTCATCTACTTTCTTCCTCAGTGCTTGAAAAAGTGATCCCAAAACGATTAAAATGGCTCTTTTGCTCAACACACCATCTATTTAGCAATTATGCTGCACACCCAGCACAGAAGTATCTTAAAACCTAAGTATTTTAAAAGTTGGCATGATTTTTTAAATAGAGATGGGCACGAAATGCAAAAATAGCGTTTCGTTTCATTTTTCATTCCATTCTGTTTTGTTTCAAATGGTTTTTTTAAAAAATCATTTCATTTTTCATTTTGTTTCATTTTTAGTTTAATGTGTACGAGTATGTGTACTCTCTGTGTGTGTGGTATTTGTGCAATTTTGTATGTGTGTGTGTAGTGCTTGTGCAACTCCCCCCCCAGCGAAACCCCGGGTGCCAGCTGATTGGCGCTGGCTTTGGCGGGGGGAAAAGTTTTAAAAGCCTGCCCTTTCCCTTCACCTGATAGGTTGGGGGAAATGGCAGGCTTTTAAAACTTTTTCCCCTGCCAAAGCCAGCACCGATCAGCTGGTGCGTGGGGCTTGGGCGGAGGGAAAGTTTTAAAAGCCCAGGGCTTTTTAAACTCCACCCTCCAAGCCCAGCACGCCAGCTGATTGGGGCTCGGGTGGGAAATATAAAACTCCCCCCCGCCCCAATGCCGATCAGCTGGCATGCGGGACTTGGAGGGGCAGCTGGTGGGCCCGATCAAAAGGGGGAAACCATGGGCTTGTAAAACTTTTTTTCCCACCCCAGCACCAATCAGCTGGTACACGGGGCTTCAGGCAGAAAAAAGTGTAAAAAGCCCGCGGTTTCCCCGTGCTTCAATGCATTCCTATGGGGAAATGAAAAATGAAATGGAACACAACAAAAATTTCCATTTCGTTGTTTCTTTGATGGGTCATTTAGTTCATTTGAAAGTGCAATATCCAAATCCCTTTCACATAATACTAGTAAGAACACAGTGAACTAATTTGCCTATTATAACAACACACATTATCACCCACATATAACAACAATGGCATTTGTTCTCCCACCTTTCCAAAATGATCACAAGAAACATACAAACCAACTCATTGGTATATAGATGTAAAAAAGAGAGTGCTGCTAAACCTTCCACCCACCTACCTACCTGCAGTCTCATAAAATCTCTTAAGATTAGGACTGTGAGGGAACCTCAGAATCTGACACCCCGGGAGGGGGCAGGAATTAGTTAGTTTAAATTAACTATGTCCTGTATGCCCAATCCACAATAATTTTTACACATGATTTGGCCAAGTGTATTTCCCTTTCAAAAGCTCTGCATATTCTTCTCTGCTAAATGTTACAGGACTATCCCATAATTCAGCACTGAACCATCCTTTTGAAAAACTCTCCATCTGTTCTGCACCAATAATCCCATGTCCCACTTTCAACACATTGTGTACACCAGCTGCCCACACTTCTTAGTTCCCCTGTTGATGTATTCTCCTTTACCAACTCTTCTCTTACACATAAATGCTGCTGTGATGTGTGAATATATGTTTCACACACTTTATCAGTCTTCTTGCACTGGCTGAAAGCAGACTAGCTTATCTCAGTGATTAGCTGAAATCAAATAGTCAGAGAACTAAGGTGAGAAACAAGTATATCCATCAAGAGTTTATTTTGGAAATGTGGCAATCCAGCTCGAGTTCTTATTAAGTTTACATAACTTATTAAGTTTAAAACTAATGCTGAAATAACCAGCACTTGATCAAGAAATGGAATGGGGAGATAGCGCCCCTGGTCAGGGTTTCTAAATCACCTCCTTTTCATCCTGGGATAAGTGACTGAGTCATCATCAAACAACAAAGTCATTATGTAATGTATGTAGAACTGAGTGGATTTAAAATTCAGCACAAGTAAACCAGGATTTGGGAAAGTAAATCATGAGGTTTATGCAGATTCACTGGCTACCAATCAGCTATCGGGCAAAAGTGCTGACCTTAGCCTACAAAGCACAGTACAACCTGGGTCCTAATTACCTCAAAGATCAAATCTCACAGTATGGACCGACTCGGGTGTTAAGGTCATCAGGAGAGGCCTTTCTCTCCATTCCGCCAACCTCACATGAAAGGGCCTTCTCAGCTCCTGTGCCCAGACTCTGGAACTCCCTTCCACTAGAGGCCAGTACTGCCCCATCTCTGATGCCTTTCCGGAAACAGGCAAAGAAAGAAAGACCTTTCTCTTCAGGCAAGCTTTCCCTGAATGATGGACTACCTATTATGTGTCTTTTATATGAATCTATAGGATCACGTAGACTTTGTGTTTATAACCACTTATAACCTTGTGTGATTGCACTGACACTATGTTTTCAATATTAGTTTCCATCACTCATAATTTTTGTATGGAATATTATTCTCTTTTTAACTGCTCACGTTCTCTTGTAGCTTTAATGTAATGCTGTCTTTTAATGCTGTAAGATGTCCCTCAATTCTCTGTCTTCAATACCTGAATATGTCTTAATTGTACTGGACTGTATATTGTCCCTCATTACTGTAAGCCACCTTGGGTCCTTTTCCAAGGAGAAAGGTGGGGTAAAAATACTCTAAAATAAAATAAAATAAAATAAATATACACAAACTTATAATTGTCTGTATATTTCCCTCTCTGATTAAAAGGGGATAGAAACATCTCTGTACATACCACTCCAGTTTTTGGCTATCTTGAACATATTTGCAGCTCTGGTGTACATTTCACAGGCTTCTTCGATCTTTGAATTCCCTCTAGCAAAAAGGAAAAGGAGAAATGGCATTAAAAGGAGATGATTAATTCTAATACAATAAATCAGTAGCACTTTAATTAATTTGCCTTCCGAGCCCTCCCCAAGTGGATCACTGAAAAACCAAAAGAAAGCATTTGCAATAAAGCATTTTTTAAAAACACACATGTTGTTGATTTAGGTCCAGGAATGAAAGGATTAACAGTGAAATCCTATATATGTCTACTTACAAATAAACCCTCCTGATTTCAACAGGCCCTTCTCCCAGCTAAGAGGATGTAAGCAAAAGTAAGCAAAATGTAGCCCTTCAGATGTCCTTAGAGTTTGAACTGCCAGAAGAAAGGAATGAGCAGTGTTTCAATCCACCAGCATCTGGAAGGCTGCATTTTGCTGTTCCTGGCATATAAAGATTTCCATCTGAAAGAGCCAAGAAAGAAATGGCTGAGATGTGTTATTGTGTTCTATTTGATTTTAAACAGTGAGTGAGGTATAGAGCTGCAGAGCCAGTGGTTGGGAGTTCCACTCTCCCCCGTGGGGGCAGTGCTGCACAGTCCCCGGGTTCCCCCAGAAGAAGAGAATGATAAACCACTTCTGAATACTCTCTACCAAAAAAAAAAAACCCTGAAAATGGTTGCCATAAGTCAGAATTGGTTTACTAACATGCAATTATTCTTACTCTCTTCAGGTACAAATCATTCATCTTCAATCTCAAGCAACAGAGTCTTAATCACACTATCACAGAATCACAAACACTCTAGTTGGAAAACTCTCCAAGAGTTGTCTGACCCCCACCCCCCACACCGCTAAAGCATGAAATCCTCAGCTAAAGTATCCCTGGCAAAATAACAAGAGTAAAATTACCCAAATGACTGAAATGATGAGCTATATTGACTACTCATGCCTTAGAACAGCCATGTCCAAAATCCAGCCCATGGGCCAAATCCAGCCCGTCAGGGCATTTTGAATGGCCCGCAGGTGGCTGTCCCGCCCTCTCTTCCTCACTCCTTCGCAATGTTCACCTTAAGGCAGTGGTTCTCAACCTTCCTAGTGGCAAAACCCAGGGGGAGGGGCGCTGTTCCCCCCACAGCCTCACCCGCTTGTTTTTTTTTTAAAAAGTAACAACCATTGCAAGCGGTCGAAACTCACCACAGCCGCGCCGCCATGTGCCATGACCCGCAGCCTCAGCCACCTAACAGAGACCCACTCTCTCCACCTGGCCCACTGCCCCGCTTCTCCCTGTGTGCTCCCAGGGCCACCCGGGGCCACCACACCATGCCCCCTGAGTGGCCCAGCACGGACCAGCTGCCTGCAGCCAAGCCAGGCGAGAGGTGACCACTCTGCTGTGTGGGCGGCCTTGGTGAGGGGTGCCGTGGCTGGGTTCACTTACGGTGGGATCACCCCCCCCACACACATGCCACCCAGGACTTGCAAGGGGTCAGTGGATAGGGCTTGCAAGGAGTCAGTGGCGGAGGGGCTTGCAGTGGGGGGGCAGGATCAGGGGGCAGCCGCCGCCCCCCCCCCCCACATTCTCAGCCACCAAATCTGGCCCTCCTTACAAAAAGTTTGGACAACCCTGCCTTAGAACATGCAACAGTACTGTGTAAACTCCAGATAAGGGAGAAATGGTAGTAATCCTAGATACATAAGTGATACTTAGCTCAGGATTGTTCCAACTTACTTTGGTCACACATATTTCACATAATCAGAACAAACACATTATTAATATACAGTCTCTTTCTCTCTTAAATTTTTTGTCCAATCTCAAACTTGATTTGAGCTTGGAAAAATGGTGTCTTTTGAATGGCAGCTCAGAACTGTTCAATCAGCAGGAATACTCAGGCTTATCTCTTTTTCTTTGGGCCAATTTCGATGCCAACACAATCACCAAACAATGGAAACAAGAATCAAGAAATTCAACCGAGAAAGCATATTTGATTTCTTCAAAATCTGGCATTCATTTCAACCCAAACAAAACAAAAAAACCCAATATAATTTCTCTCTGTGTTGTGGCGAGTCATCCAAAAGAGGAGCGAGTTTTGGATCTGATGGATTACAAAGCCCCTTCCAATGTACTGTTGTGACTCCTTGTGGCTTTTACCATCCATGAAGATCACTAGATGGATAGAAATGGCACAGAAAGCTCCACCCCTGCCTAAGGAGGATCTGAATGGGTGGGGGGGGCCCCTTTCCATGGGGGTGGGCAAGGTCCACACAACCCTGTGGTTTCTGGGGGACCCTCTCTGTGACTACAGGACTGCATCTCACAGTATGATCCAGTTACCTTTGAAATGCAGTTTCATTAAAATATTACTAGTTGAATAGTAAAAGATTAATAGCGGCAAGATTTAATGTAGCCATGAAATGGAAAACATCTATGACCATTAGAAATCAGGAACAAGCAAGTTTTTGAATCACCTTCATTAATACAGTATCCCCCTGCCAATCGCGGGGGTTAGGGACCCACCCCACCCGCGATCCATGAAAATCCGCGATATGCAGAAGTGGGTGGGGGGCGGGGGCGGGATCGCGCGCCTTTCTCAAAAGCCTCGGAGGAGCGTGGGGGCGGTGCAGAGCGACCCGATCGCCCCCCTCGCCCCCCGGTGCGGTTCCAAGGTCTTTTGGAGGTGCCTGGGGGGGCTGCGGAGAGGGACGCCATCCGTCCCCGCAGCCCTTCCGCGCGGCTCCGAGGCCCTCCGGAGGCGCCCGGGGGGGGCACGGAGAGGGAAGCCAGCCCTCCCCACAGCCCTCCCGCACGGCGGCGCCCGGGGGGGGCGACAGAGAGCGACGCTATTGCCTCCCACCGCCCCTGTCCCCCCAGGCTTCTCGGAGGTGCGGGGGGAGCGCATGGAGTGACCAGATGACCCCACGCGGTGAAGGTACCGCGATCCCGCGATGTAAGGGGACCGCGGTACCTGAACCGCAAAATGGCGGGAGGTGACTGTACAACTGCACTCAGATTTTAGATTAACATTAGAATGATCAGCAATAATGATATGATGGGCCCACCGTCAAGCATTTGCTTATAACATATCTCTATTGGCTCACCTTTCTTTATTTCTTATATTGTATTAAACCCATCATTGAAATAAAATAAAAATGTTAAAATGGATTTCCTTACAGCTGCTAATATAGTTTTTCATAAAAGTTTTTTTACTGCTTTACACATGCTTTTTTTGCCATCAAAATGATTTTAATTCCATTATGACGTCAGCTTTTATTTCTAAGCCTCTCTCGGTTTGATTTCCTCATTAAATGGAAACTCTGAAACAAAATAAACACGTATATCAAGTGAGCTGGCTTTGGAAAAAAACAAAACACGTTGAAGCAGAGACTTCCCAGCAGCTGCGAACTCAAGAACAAAATAAAATGTAGCTCAGAATTAAATTGCTTTTGCAATTATCCCTTATAAAACTAACAAACCAGCCACACTTTTCAGTTCTGCTGGGGAAAGCACTGGCAGAGATTATTAAAATGAAGTGATTTATCCTATCTGAGAAACTTCACAGAAGCTTTTGGAAAGGCACAAAGCACATTGTGCTCCCCAACCGACATCATCATCTGTGGTCTTACTAGCAAAATGTACCCTAAAACTATCTTGCTACCTTGGGTGAGAGTAAGAATTTCAGATTCACAATTTAGATTACAGCGTCATCTTTCTTGTTCTGTTTCTCGCTCAGCAGAAGGCCTTACATTGCATATATGAAATAAAATAAAAAAGGCCGGATGGATATTTGTTTAGGAAGAGATCTTTGAGATAACAAGGCTTTCTGCATAGTTTCCACTTCTACAAACAGTGGGGAGCATCTCGCACTGCCTCTCCCGATTATCTTAATAGCCAGGAGATCTCTTGGATGGAAATGTGCCCCTCTTATATACCAGATCCAGCCTGCATATGAGACAGATGGACCCCATAAAGCAGGGATGTCCAAACTTTGGCTCTCCTGATGTTTTGGACCACAACTCCTAGAATTCCAAGCCTGTATTGGAATTACAACGTGTTGGAATGTGGCAAGATCTACATTTAAACATTAGAGGGTTAACACCAGGTGGACCTCTCCTGGAACTGTGAATCAGTGAGTCCTGTCTCTTTAATTAGTATGGATCTACAAAAGGAATTGTACCTGCCTGCTCACCACACTTCTCTCTTTTTTTTTTCCTAACCTGCACTCTCTGAGCGAGGCAGATTGTGAGTGTTTACCTGACTTCATGGGCGTTGCCTGAGCTGCCGTCGCCTTACATGTTTTTACTTCGTTTTTTTTTGGTATGTTTGTTATGTACGTTTAGTATTTTGTTATTTTACTAGGAATATCCTGTTTACCTTTTCCGTAAGAGACTCAGATAAAGTTTATGTTTTATACGTCACTTTCGTCTTGGTGTCTTCATTTTTTAAAAATCCCAACACAAAGGGCTGTGGGAATTGTAGTCCAAAACATCTGGAGTGCCGAAGGTTCGCCACCACTGCACAGCATAAAAAAGTTACAGGCTTCAGTTTGCTCAGCAGCGATGTTGAGGACAGAACATGTTGGAGATTGTTCCTTCATAGGGTCATCATACAACACCAACAACACCACCACAACAGGAGGCAGTATGGACAAGACAAAACCCAGGGATGAGCAGCAAGCCATCCACTGACAACAGGTGCTTTCACCTCCCGGCTCCTGCCAGAACAGAACATATTACCTCCACATGTTGCAGACCTAGAATTTCTTCTACCTGAAAGGAAGGATGAGATGGCCCCTGAGCCTTCTCTTGCTTTCCACCTACAAACGGATAGGACAGGCTCCAAATCTTACTCCCACCGTTCCTGATGAAGTGGCTTCCTCTACTGAGCGTCAAGTTAGGAAGCTACGGGAGTGGACATAGGCAGGCTGGGGATGTTATACGTACCTTCTCTGTTTGACTCCTTGCTGCTGCTTCCCCATTCCTAACGCAACTCGCTTGAGGCAGCTGCTACCACTCTGCCCAAGAGTAGCACCGGCCCTGGCAGCCGTCTTGACTGTCAAGCCGTTTCCAAGCCAGACCCATAGAGGATGCCCTGCCGTTGACTTTCCTGAGGTTGCCGAAACATGGTTGATAGCTGTCCACATCTCCCAGCCGCTAGATGCCCACTGAAATGACCATAGCCATAGCCACAGCACCAAAAGCAAAACCAGGTCCAGAAGGATGGATATGTGTTAACAGTATCCACAACATTCTCCAGCACTGGAACTCCAAACTACTAGCATCTCTGTATTATTCAGACTTCCAAAACCTATTTTCCTACACATATTCTCTAGTATGATTTTGATGGGGGCACCTTTACTGGGAAAATTACACAGCAGGAAAAAGACCCCACAACACGGTTCAAGACTCCTTGCCCTTGTCTTCCACTCAACCCCAGCTGTATTGGCTGCCATGAGAAAAGAAAATTGAGAGAGACCTAGACTGGCTTCAAGGGGAACTTGAACAGAGAAGGCGGTGACAACAAAAAGAGCACTATGTGTTTATCTTCTTATGTTTTGGAATGCATTGAACCGCCTACGGCAAGGGCTTGGGTTTAATTGACAAATTGAAGATCAGCAAGTCACCGGGCCCAGATGGCATCCACCCAAAAGTTATTAAGGAAATGAGAAATGAAATTGCAAATCTTTTAAAGGAAATATGCAACTTGTCTCTTAAAATGGCCACAGTGCTGGAGAACTGGAGGATAGTGGATGTCACACCAGTTTTTTAAAAAGGATGGAGGGGGGACCTGGGAAACTACAGGGAAAATAGTGGAAAGCCTCATTCAAGAGAGAATCTTAAAACATATAGAAGAACAAGTCTTGCTGAGGGAAAATCAGCATGGTTTCTGTAAGGGTAAGTCTTGCCTGACAACAGGCATGTAGATTTGGGTGAACCGGTGGATATTATCTATCTTGATTCTCAGAAGGCTTTTGACACAGTCCCTCACCAAAGGCTGCTGAGAAAATTGCACAGTCGGGGGATAAGAGGGCAGGTCCTTTTATGGATTGAGAATTGGTTGAGATCCAGGAAAGAGAGAGTAGGTGTCAATGGGGAATTTTCACAATGGAGAGAGGTGAAAAGCATTGTCCCCCTGGGATCTGTCCTGGGACTGGTGCTTTTCAATGTTCATAAATGACTTGTAGACAGGGATAACGAGTGAGGTGGCCAAGTTTGCGGATGACACGAAACTTTTCAGGGTGGTGAAGACCAGAGAAGATTGTGAAGAGCTCCAGAAGGATCTCTCCAAACTGGGGGAATTGGCTGCGAAATGGCAAATGTGTTTCACTGTAGGAAAATGTAAAGTAATGCATATTGGGGCAAAAAAAATCAAAACTTTATCAACGCAGTGATGGATCAGGAGAGAGATCTTGGTGTGCTGGTGGACAGCTCAATGAAAGTGTCTAACCAATGTGTGGCAGCGGAGAAGAAGGCCATTTCCATGCTAGGGATAATCAAAAAGGGGACTGAAAATAAAACAGCTAACATTATACAGTGGTACCTCTACTTAAGAGTGGCTCTACTTAAGAGTGGAAAACTGTTGGCGTTTTAACTGCTGCCTTACAAATTTTAGATGCGGTCTGCTGTACTTAATTTTTTTTCATTTTTTCAAAAAAAATTTTTTTTGCTTTTTTAGATATGTTACCTCTACTTAAGAGTTGACCAACTTAAAAACATGCATTCAGAATGGATTAAATTTGTAAGTAGAGGTACCACTGTAATGCCATTGTATAAAATGATATTGAGGTTTGTGTTGTGTACAGTTCTGGTCACCGCATCTCAGAAAAGACATAGTGGAACTGGAAAAGGTGCAGAAAAGAGTGACCAAAATGATTACTGAGCCTGGGCACCTCCCTTATGAGGAAAAGCTACAGCATTTGGGGCTCTTTAGTCTGGAAAAAAAGGCGCCTGAGGGACTGATATGATTGAGACGTACAAAATAATGCAGGGCATGAGTAAAGTGTATAGAGGGACACTCTTCTCCCTCTCACAAAATACCAGGAGACATCCACTTAAATTGAGGGTTGGGAGAGTGAGAAAAGGCAAAAGAAAATATTTTTTTACCCAGCGTGTTGTTAGTCTGCAGAACTCCCTGTCAAAGGAGGTGGTGATGGCATCTGACCTGGATGCCTTCAAAAGGGGATTGGACAGATTCCTGGAGGAAAAGTTCCATCACATGTTACAAGCCATGATGGAGATGTGTAATCTCCAGGCTTAAAAATAGGGTGCTTCAAGGGCCAGATGCAGGGAAGTGGTATCAGGAGAGAGATGTCTATTCTCGTGTGCTCCCAGAGGTGTTTGGCAGGGCCACTGTGCAATACAGGAAACTGGACTAGAGGGGCCCTTGGCCTGATCCAGCATGGCTCTTCTTATGTCCTTATGACAGGTAATGGGAGCGTGAGATCTGAAGTGAGTATTATGCCATTACTGCATCAATGCTACATTAGAATCAGAAGCCCGATAGGATGGTAAGAGTGTTTTAAGACCCAAGTGCAAGCTTAATGGGTTAGATCTTTCACGCTAACACAGTGTTTCAATAATTTATATAATCCATACACAGTCATCTTCAAACTGACTGGGTGAGTGGGTGTAATCCAACTAAAGTAAAAGCACAAATAAATGTTATTGATTTCAGTACAAGTGTTCAAGGTGCCTTCTAGGTTAAATCAAACTCAGTAGCATTTAATACTGCTGACATTTCAAATATTCTTCTCAAAGGAACATGCATTAAAGAACATCACATTTTTAAAAATACACTACATCCTAAATCTATATACTGTAATTATTATTTCACCAAAGGTTAACTATTAGATAGGCCAGAAAGGCCAGAACAGTTCTGTCAAGTCACCTAGAAACAAGTGTTGCCCTGCCAAGCAGAACCTCACACCAGATTTATTTATTTATTTGCAGGCTTATATACCGCCCGTCTTCCTGAAGGAACTCCGGGCAGTTCACAACAATATAGAAACAACAAATAATCAAATCAAACAATAAACACACAACAATTAGATAATTTACCTAATGACATAAAAGCAGGGAGCAGATGGCGGGGGGAAAAATTAATGTAAGTCACCAAACGCCTTGCGTCCACAAAATTCCTACTCATACCTAAAGAGACAGCTCTCCTCAGTTTCATCACGTTTACAGGCTATTCTGGCACCAACTGAAATTCTAATCTCCTTAATCCTGTATCTGATTAGTAGAATCCGATATGGGGAAAGCTAATTAGCTAATTTGGGGAGAAATTCTGCAAGGCTTGCTTTATTGAATGTATTACTACCAAGGACCAGCCCCAAACAAACTGTACATAACAAAACAAAGCATCCCTCATACATTATGCCACACAATGTATCCACAAAGTATGTAAAATGTAGGCCACTATGTCACAGTTATCCAAAACTCAGGGATGGGGGATGAACGACTGTGTTATCGGGGGAACTCCAGCAAACGGTGGCAGCTGCATAATGTCGGTAATGGAGACGTCAACTGCCTCACTTCCACCGCACATTCCATGAAGAAAAACAGATTACAAAGCAACCAAGCAGTTCTCCTCACTAGGCCTACTCCTCAGAAACAACAACTGAAGCAGGAAATGGACTCTACCAGTTTGGGTTGCAAACTGTCCGTCCCCCCCCCCCCCCCCGCTCCATGACTGAGAGCTCTGCTTTCGTTTGAAATTCCACATGGAATTCCTTGACAAATATAGAGGAACAGCCCTTTTATTCTGCTGAAGCACAACTACAGTATCTTGATGACTAATAGGTTTATGATGACATTGTTTAATAGGTTTATTTTGACATTGTTTTACTCAGTTAGCAATGGGGGGAGACAGTCCATACGATGCATGCAACTTTTTCCAATAATAACAACCTTTTATTTCCAGAGCAGAAAGGAACCTCATGGGTCATCTAGTGGAGCCCCTCTCAAGGAGGGACAGGGGGGAACGGAGACAGTGGGGAGCTCTTCAATGCTGTTCAGATGTGCAGCACATCTGAAATAACAAAGGGTCCCCAGAAGGGACGTTTTTGCTCCACAGAAGGGGTAAGGAAACTTGCACACACACACCCGATATTTTGTACTGCAACTCCCATAATTCATTATCATTGGTTATGCTGGTTAAATTTGCTGACAGCTATGGGATTTTACAAAATCTGGAGGACAATAGGTTCCCCCCACCCCAGTTCTGCAGGTGTAATCCTGGATGGCTGGTGGTTGTAAGCCAGCTGCTTTAAAACTGAAACAGACTGTTGTGGTACAACAACAACAACAACAACAACAACAACGATGACGATGACAACAACAACAACAACAATCTTAGAACTGCAGAGCTGGAAGGTAGCTTATGGGTCATTGAGTCCAGCCCCTGTTAAGAAGGCAGAGTGGGGAATCGAACTCCCAACCTCCTGGGCCAAGTCAGAAAACAGTTGGGTTTTATACTTGACTTCTGTCCGTACCCTTGGGCAGTTAGGCCTGCCTACTGAAATGCTACTTGAAAGGGCCTTCTCGGCTGCTGCACCCAGACTCTGGAACTCCCTCCCACTAGAGGCCAGGACTGCCTCCTCTCTGCTGACTTTCCAGAAACAGGCAAAGACCTTTCTTTTCGGGCAAGCTCTCCCTGAATGGTCTACCTACTGTGTGTCTTTTATATGAATCTACAGGATCACATAGACTTTGTGTTTATAACTACTTATAACCTTATGGGTTTACATTGACACTATGTTTTCAATGTTAGTTTCCATCACTCATAACTTTACATGGAACTTTACTCCCCTTTAATTGTTCAAGTTCTCTTGTAGCTTTAATGTAATGTTGTCTATTAATGCTGTAAAATGTCCCTCAATTCCCTGTTCTCAATACAGTGGACCCTCGTATAACAAACGGCTCTTATAACATCAAATCTTTACAACATAAACAATTCCAGAGATAGGGGAAATTTGCTTAACAGAATTGCCTATGAGGCGAATCCATACAACATCAAAATGGTCGCAATTAGGGATTACTCTGCTTTCAATGCATTCCTATGGAAATTTGTATAAAGGAAAATTTGCTTAACATAATTTCTTTTGGAACGAATTAATTCCTTTACACAAGGTACCACTGTACTTGAACATGTCTTAATTGTACTGGACTGTATATTATCCCTCATTCTGTAAGCCGCCTTGGGTCCTTTTTCCAAGGAGAAAGGCAGGGTAAAAATACTCTAAAATAAAATAAAATAAATTGATGCAGGAGACGAAGTGGGCTCCTGTGATGTGTAAAATGTCTGCCACTATCAACGCCTGTGGGTGTTTAAGAAGCCCCGCCCCCTCTAAAAAAAACTATTTTAGGCCAAAGGATAAAATACTGCAGCTCCTCTAGAAACAGTTCTTACGCTGCTGCTATCTAATGAGTGTTGCGGTGATGTGTCTTGATCTCCCAGCACAGATTGTGGCAGGCCATATCTTTTGGGGTCTCAACTGGCAGAAAAGAGCTCTATCCTGAGAAATAGTGATACAGTACTTCTGTTTCAATAATAATAATGACAGCCAAAGTAATGATATATCTCGGGATACTCTAGATCAGTGATGGCGAACCTTTTTAGAGACCGAGTGCCCAAACTGCAATTCAAACCCACTTTTTTTTTTGCAAAGTGCCAATACAGTAATTGAACCTGTATACAGGTGGCTGTGAAAGGGCGATGTTGAGTGCCCACAGAAAGGGCTCCGAGTGCCACCTTTGGCACCCGTGCCATAGGTTCGCCATCACTGCTCTAGATGTTTGGGAATGACCCAGCATTCAAGGAATTAAATCCAGGCAACATTTGGAGGCCTATATGTATCGCTTATAGCAGTGTTGGCGAATCTATGGCACGGGTGCCAAAGGTGGCACTCAGAGCCCTTTCTGTGGGCACCCGACATCGCCCCTTCACAGGCACCTGTATTCAGGTTAAATTGCTGTATTGGCACTTTGCGAAGAATTGGTGGGTTCTGAATCACAGTTTGGACACTCGGTCTCTAAAAGGTTTGCCAACCCTGGTCTATAGCCTAGTCTAGAATTTGTATGTACAGCGGACCCTTGTATAACAAACGGTTTGTATAACATCAAATCTGTACAACATAAAAATTCCGCAGATAGGGGAAATTTGCTTAACAGAATTGTCTATGGGCCGAATCCGTACAACATAAAAATGGTCACGATTAGGGATCACTCCGTTTTCAAAGCATTCCTATGGGAAATTTGCATAAAGGAAAATTGCTTAACATAATTTTATTTGAAACAAACTAATTCCTTTATACAAGGTACCACTGTACAGTATTTTGTAACGTCCCAACGTCCCCCTGCTCGTAATGCATTTGGAGAGCTGTGCCTCATGGGAATAATAGGATTTGACTTCTAATGTTGGAAAACCAAGAGGTGAATGTATAACCGCAACAAGGGAGCCCGTCCCACCTTGCCTGCTGGGTGCCCAGCGGGAGGGAAGGAGGCACACGCATGATAGTCACCAAAAAACACGCCACGGGCATCCGAAGCCATGGGCGCAACTCCCGGGGAGCTGCTACCGGAATGCATCGTTTTGGTTTTTGGAGGCAAACCGTGGGGATGACGGGGCACTGGCCGCCGTCTCCTTGCAGCCTCCCCGTCGTTCCTCGCCCCGCGCCGGCCCTGCCCCACGTCTTCCCGGCGCACCCTCCGCATTCGCCGCCCCCCCCCCCGCCACCTTCCTCCCGGCGAGTGGGGCCCGGAGAGGGATCTGGGCGCGGCGAGGGCGCACCGGGAGGCTCCCCTCCGGACCAAAGCTACCCCGGGGAAGGGGGGGCTGGGGAGAGGCCCCGGTTGGCCGAGAGGAGGGAGGCCTGGAGAGGGGCATCCATCTTCCCCTCTCTTGCCGCCGCTCGCTCACCCAAAGAGCCCGCGGAGGAAAGAATGCGAGGACTTGACGCGCTTCTCGGCCTCGGTTAAGAGATGCACGGCTTCGCGCTCCTTCTCGCCCGCGGCGGCGGCGGCGGCGTCCATCGCGGCGGAGGGGACGGCGGTGGCGGTGGCGGTGGCGGTGGCGTCCGTCGTGCCAGGGATGCTGTGGCGGGTGCCGGAGGAAGGAGGAGGAGGAGGAGGAGGCGCGGAGGGCGGGCGAGCAGGCGGGCGAGCAGGCGGGCCAACGAAGCCGCCTCCCCGGCCCTCCCTGCTCCGCCACCGCGTCCCTGGCACGGCGGACGCCGCCGCCGCCCGAGGCAACTAGAGAAGGCATCCCCGGGTCCGAATCGGGCCCCGTCCCTGGATGCTTCCCATATCATATTATTTGAAATTCCTCAACCAGCAAGGCCTTTGTGTGTGGGGGGGGCGACACGAGGGAGTAACTTATTAGCTATTTTCCCACTTGGGAAAATCGGTCGCGGTATACAAATATAGAAATAAAGAAATAAATAGTAACCTGCATGGCAGACATTTCCCCTGGCCGGCTAGGCTAGGGGATGCTGAGCAACGGAGTCCTAAGAAATAGGACCTTTGTAGTCTTGAGCGCTGGTAATCTTCAAAAGGCCGCCTTGGGCCCTTTTAAGGAGAAAGAGGGCTGTAATTTAAATAAATAAATAAATAAATAAATAAATAAATAAATAAATAAATAATGTTTTGCATGTAGAAAACAAGCAGGCCAGGGAGACAAGGCAAGGAGGCTGCCTTTGTGACCCAACTGCCTGTACAGTACTGTACTGTACTTGAAAACCAAAAAACAGGTGAATTTCTGTCTCTCAGAAGCAAGCAACTTTTGTATTGAGGAAATAATACATTTGGCTCAAAGCATTCTCCATAGGAAAACCAGGAAATAAGGGAGAAAGAAGATTTCTTCCTCCACCACCCATAGTATCTGGAATTATTTCTGCATTGCACATATAGTTTGAATGTTGCATATATACATGTATGTATGTTTTAAAACTGAGTGTGCTTTGGAATTGAAATAGATGCCCAATGTAATATAGTGGATAAGAAACTAGTACAGTACTCACCTGTGTTTGTATTCCCATAGGCCATGGAAACTCAGGACAGGCAAAACCATTCTTTAAATATCTCATCATGAATACCCTGTTAGGGTCAGTAGAAGTCAGTTATGACTTGACAGCTTGGCACAACGTACATCCACGTATGCATCAAAGATAATTCTAGTCTTGGTCTTCTGTGACAGGAAGACAACGCGGGACACACAGAAATCCTTCCCCTCCCCCAGAGGAGAACTGACGTGCCACTATTTGTGCCGTGCTGTCACTCACTGTCTCTTTCGAATAAATAGAATTAAGAGTGATGTACCCTTTATATCTCCCTTTCTCCCCAGATAACCACTGGGGTGTGTCCAGCATAAAGTTATTGTACAAGTGATAGTGTTGCACCTGAATAATTACTTGCTAAAAGTCTTCTGCACATGGACCGAACTGTCAGAAGGCCTGATACCTACTTCAGAAGCACTGGAAAAATGAGGGATGGGTCAGTGTTTTAGGTATCTGGCAAGGTTAGAAGTTCAATTCTGTATTGTGCCTCCATGACAGGAGCTAGACTCAATGGTCTCTAGGTAGAGATGTAAAATTTCCAAAAATGTTGAAGCTATGGGGAAAAAACATTATGGGAAAAATTAAAATGCAGGAATGGGTTTTTCCCCATTTCCCCACCACCACCAACGTTTCCATATATTTTACATTCCTATATCCATAGGGTTTTTTCCAGATCTGCAGTTCTTAGATTATTATTTGACCGTCCATCCTTCCATTCTTAGAAAAACTACTGTACTTACAGAAGAGGAGTTGATTACACAAGCCCCATGGAAATGAAAGTTAAATGGAGATATCTATTTTGGGTAGGATAAACTTTCCTTTCACAGCAGAGGGGCATTCCTGTCAAAAAAATTGAATAAGAAAAATTTAGTATCATGAGACCATGATAACACAAATTGGCATCCTTCCTGCCACTAACACTGTCGTTCTTAAGCATGGCCACGAAGTGCCAGTGTCGCTCTATATAGTAAGAAGGCCTCATTTGCCTTCAGCTTAACACTGTGCAGACACTGGTACAGTATTACAGTATTTCTTTGTCTCAGCATGAAGCAAGTCACATTCCTTCCAAGATTCTTGGGGACTTGATTTGAGAAACCTGTTACTTCCAGCGTTTAGGAAGCTAAACATGGGAAGCTGAATTAGAGTTGGATGGAGTGAAAAATTGGTGAACAAAATACCAGTTGTATAATACAGTACAGTGGACCCTTGTATAACAAACAGTGTGTATAACATAAAATCTGTACAACATAAAAAATTCCAGAGATAGGGGAAATTTGCTTAACAGAATCGTCTATGGGGCGAATCCGTACAACATAAATATGGTCGCGATTAGGGATTATTCTGTTTTCAATGCATTCCTATGGGAAATTTGTATAAAGGAAAATTTGCTTAATAGAATTTCATTTGGAATGAATTAATTCCTTTACACAAGGTACCACTTGTACAGGCAAATAATACCACATTACTGACAGAAAGCAGCAGTGACTTGAAACAACTACTGAGGAAGATTAAAGTGCACAAGGTGGACTGCGGTTGAATATTAAGAAGGCAAAAATCACGAGTACAGATGAATTCCACCACTTGATCGTTGAAGAAGCTGAACCTGATTGTGAGATGGTGGAACAACCCGCAGACAGACCAGAGGGTGTGTCGTCTGGACCTCCCAAGAGCAATCGCGAAGAAGACAAGGAATTAGAGAGACACATTAAAAGACTTCATGTCATTGAGTTAGTGGATGACATAAAGGAAGATTGGGAAGCAGAGATAAGTGAGGGAGCAAAGGATGCCTATTGGGTGGTAGAGGAAAATTCCAACCAATGGGGTGAACGCGCGCGAGGGGAGAAAAAGCAGTGTGATGTGAGGAGAGGAAAGAATGACAGTTGGGACCAACGGTCAAGGGAGACAGGGACCAAAACTGACAAGGGTCTGGATTGTGGGTGTGTCGGATGGACAAAGGTCCATAAAGGTGACAAATGGGTGTGGGCTGTCCATGTAAGACCCATACAGTGGCCGGGAAACTCTAGGAGGTTTCAAGAATAGAAAAGCACGAGACCTGCTGTTCCTGTGGCGCAGTAGGCCAAGCACCCACAATGTTGGGGGCGAGGATCGGCTATTCCCCCTCATCCGTAAGAGACCCAAACGTATGTTTAACGTCCGTTGATGTTGTTCTTGAAGACCCTCACGTTGAGGGAAACGTTAGTCCTGTTATGCCTGAATTGACTCCTGAAGTTACTGAATATGCTCATAGAAGCTTTGATTTAAAACACAATAAAAATCCTTTCGATATTTTATTAAAAACTGACTTGTCTCCGGTTTGTGACTCGGATCCCCCGAGGGAAAGATTCGAACCCTCACAAAATGGCGCCCAACGTGGGGCGGTTCCGAGTCCAGTTCCAGAAGAAAACCGAGACGGATATCATGGGCATTATAAAGTGATAGAAGTTCTGGCAGAACAGAATCGGATGCTGATGTCTCAGTTACTGAGGAGAGACAATGTGCCCAATTCGACTGACAACATCTTCGTTGATGGGGCCCAAAATACATGGGTTTCGAATCCAGTTCCGGTCCGTTTACAGAAGATGTCCAAGGACGATGATGTGGAGGCTTACCTTAATACCTTTGAAAGGGTGGCGAGAGCAGCTAAATGGCCGGTGGAGCAATGGGCTTTAATTCTGACACCGTGTTTGACGGGGACTTTGCAAGAGATAGTAGATGCCCTGGACCCAGAAGAGGCTGTGATATACGAGAAGGTCAAAAATGCCATTCTGATGACTCTCAATTTAACCCCAGAAGCGTACCACAAGAGGTTTAGATCTTTGATATACAAGAACAGCTTGCACCCAAGAACGTGGGCCCAAGGACTTAATGCTAGCGCTGTCTAATGGCTCCGTCCGGGCGTGAGCACTAAAGAGCAGATCATCGAATCCATAGTGATCAAACACATCTTATCCGAAATTCCGGCTACCGCCGCCGCTTGGGTGAAACGGAACCGGCCTTCGTCATTGGAGGACGTCGTGCATATTTTAGAGGGCTTCGAACTCTCAGAAGATAAGTCATCGGCTCGCGGTAACTTGGTTCCCGAGAAGACAGCGGGTGTCGCGAGATCGCCTACGTCAGGGAAGATGACCGGCATCGCGAGAACTTCCGCCTTCGAGAAGACGACAGATCACGCGAGAGAAGCATCGAAGATGACATCGAGTGGGCACAGATCCAGCGAAAAGATGGACATTGGAAGCGGAAAAGGACTGGGGAAGGGTTACCCCCAACCACGACCTATCCCGAACAAACCCTTATGTTTTGGTTGCGGTTCCCCCGAACATTTCTTGCGGGAGTGCCCGAAGTCAGACTGTGCTTGGGGCGGCGAGGGGGGCGAAAAGCTCGAAGTAGAAAAGAAAGATTCTAAGTGGGAAATTGCGGCGTATGTAAACGGTGAATATAAAAATGCTTTTATTGATACTGGCTGTGCCAAAACGCTGGTTCGAGATGTGAAAGGGGAAAAAACCAAAAAGAATGTATCTGTTAGATGTATACACGGGGATTTAAAGTCTTATAACACGGCATGGGTGGATGTGGAAATAATGGGGAAGAAACAACGTATGAATGCCGGCATTGTACCTACTTTGGCTCGAGAAATGTTGATAGGGCGGGATTGTATGTATATTAATGATCTCGTACAAATGCAGGATGGGTTTCAAGGAGAAGTCCATGAGGAGACAGAAGCGGTGAGAAAAGAGATCACCCAAGCTACACGTGAGAGGGTGAGGTTTTTACAACAAAATGATGCTACTTTAGAAGATGTTAGAGATAAGGTCAAGGGTGCTAATGTGGTCCTAGGACATGTTAATTTCATTATGAAGGACGGGTTGTTCTATTATGTGGATGGGAAAGGAAATGATAAGTTAATTGTACCTGTCAGGTGGAGACATGAGATAATGAGATTAGCTCATGACATTCCCATAGCTGGGCACTTAGCTTTGGAGAAAACCTTAAGTCGAGTAGGCCAACGATTCTGGTGGCCTGGCATGAAGGGTGATGTAGAGAAATTTTGTCAAACCTTCAAACCATGCCAATTGACTCAGAAGAAACCCCCTCTAGGGGCTGAATTGATCTCCATGCCAATTATTGACCAACCCTTCGAGAGAATTGCTATAAAGGGAAAGTGGGCTCCTGGAGGCACCCGTGGGTGCCTCCTGCCACTAGGAAGGGGAAGCAGGCTCCAAGAGACACCCCTCTACATGGGGGTCTCCCTTCCTCACCTGCTGCTGCTGCAAAATGCTATGCAATAGCCATATGGATATTGCATAACATAATGTGCAGACGTGAGACCAGTGTGAGAGTGATAGGGTCATGCCCGCCCTGCACAAGGCTCCCGCACCACCATGTCTCACACAGAAGGGAATTGTACTTGCTGCGTGTAGTGCAATGCAAGCAAGTAGATCTGGCTTTAATGTGGCTTAGTGCAAGAGCTAGGGTTAGGCTAGTGACGGGTAAGGTTACGGTGGGCTAGTGGGTTGCACCTCTGGGTGCCTCTCTGACCCACTAAGAAGACAGTCTGTGACGTATGGGTACGGAGTCAAGGGTTAGGGTTAGGGCTAGGGCAGGTTTTAGGGGCTTTTTGGCACATCCCAGAAGTCTCCATGGCCAAGTGGCCATGCGACTGGTGGGATGGCTCCAAAAATTTGCATGGTTGTCCACTCCCACATGGCTGGCCACTTGGCCAGCCCATCATTGCGCAGGTGTAAATAAAATAAAATAAAATAAAATCAATGGAGGACAGAGGAGGAGAGGAGAGACATTTTGTTGCAAGAAAAAACCCACTGCTACTGTGAAAAATCTGGCAGTTTATAAATTTTCGCGTGTTTCTGTTGTGCTTGTGTGTTTTTGGACCACGATTTCAAAAACAATATTGCGTTTGCCGCCCCATTTTGGATCCCCCGCCCGCACCGCATGGCATGGCGATGGCGACTCGCGAGTCCGGCTGCCCAGGACGGGGGGGGGAGGCGGGACCCCCCCCTCCAGAAACCACCCCTCCGGTAGGTGCCCTGCGCCCTTAGTCAAGCAGGCATTTTTCCGCCTGCTTTTTTGGCCCGGGAATGGGTGGGGGGATAGTTTAAAAGTTTTTTCCTGTGCCGTCCGTGCCGCTTGCTTGCGCTTTAATTGCGGCGGCTGGCGGTGAGACTGGGCTTTTTGCTGGCTGCGAGCCTGCGGCGAGTCCCACCAGAGCAGCCCACTAGGACGGGGGATGGGGGGGAGGCCGGGGACCTCCAGAAACAACCCCTCTGGTAGGTGCCCTGAGGCACGGCAGGCATTTTCCCGCCTGCTTTTTGGCCGGGAACCGGGTTTTTTTAACTTTTAAAAACTTTTTTTCTGTGCCGCGTGTGGCATCGCGTGATTGCGCGATGCAAGGAACGAGCACGACAAATCAGACCAAAATTGTTCGGTTCGAGCTCGAAGTCTGGGGGAGTAATTCCCGTTACTGTTTCCGTAGAGTAACGGAACCGAGTAACGGAAACGGAAACGGAAATACCGCTAAGTCGTGCCCATCTCTAATGCTGAGGAAAGTAGTAATGGACAATCCCAGAAAATGGCATTTGTTGTTAGCACCTCTCATGTTCGCGATAAGAGAAGTTCCCCAGGCCTCTACGGGGTTTTCTCCTTTTGAGCTGTTGTACGGGAGGACCCCCAGGGGGATCTTGGATTTGATTAAGGCAAAATGGGAGGAAGGTGAGGACAAAGCGGGGTCATCAATACAGTATGTTCTAGAGATGAGGGATAATCTTAGAAAAATACAAGATATGGTGAAGAGGAATTTGACAAACATTCAAGGCGCTCAACAAAGGAGGTACAACCAAAGAGTTAAAAAGAGGCAGTTTAGAGTAGGGCAAAAGGTTTTGTTGCTCTTACCATTTGAAGGCAGCAAGTTGCTAGCCAGGTGGCAAGGTCCATACAAAATAATTCACAAATTAAACGAGGTTGATTATGAGTTAGATATGCCTGATAAAACTAAAAAGAAAGGTATATATCACGTGAATTTATTGAAAGATTGGAAAGAGAGGGATGCCTTTTTTGCAGATGTAGATGAAGATGAAATTGGACCTGACTGGAGTAATAGGGATGAGGATAAAAAGCATGTGTGGATTTGTCAAGAGTTAACTAAGGAGCAACAAGATCAAATAGCTGCCTTAGAAGAAGAATATATGGATACCTTCTCCATGCGTCCCGGGAGTACTAACCTGTGTGAACATGCTATCCAAATAGAAGGGAATCAGGTGATGAGGGATCATGGTCGTAAATGGCCTCGCCACTTGATCCCAGTAATTGAGGAAGAGGTTAAGAAAATGCTGGACTTGGGAGTAATAGAACCATCGAATAGCCCATGGAGAAGCTATCCAGTGGTTGTCCCAAAGCCGGACGGGACAGTACGGTTTTGCATTGATTTTAGAAAGCTGAATGGGGTGTCTAAGTTTGACGCATACCCGATGCCCAGAATTGATGAATTATTGGATAGATTAGGAGAATCAACATTCCTAAGTTCCTTAGACCTAACAAAAGGATATTGGCAAGTCCCCTTAAAGAAGGAGGACAGGGAGAAGACCGCGTTCGGAACTCCGATTGGCCTGTACCAATTTACCAAAATGCCTTTCGGATTGCACGGCGCGTCCGCCACTTTCCAGCGACTTATGGATAAAGTATTAGAACCTGTAAAAGAATTCGCGGTAGCCTACATAGATGATGTGATTATCTATAGTAAAACCTGGGAAGGACATTTACAACACTTAAGAGCGGTTATGAATGAGTTAAGAAGAGCTAATTTGAAAGTGAACCCCGCTAAGTGTAAAATAGCTCAGTTGAAGGTTAAATTCCTAGGGTTCAAAGTAGGACAGGGTAAAATTTTCCCCATGGAAGATAAGGTAGATAAAAGTTCTAACTGGAGTAGGCCTAAGACTAAACGAGAAGTGCAGCAGTTTTTAGGGCTGGCCGGCTATTATAGGCAATTTATCCCACACTTCTCGGAAATAGCTGCACCTTTAACTGACCTGACCAGGAAAAATTTGCCGAAAATGGTCAAGTGGGGACATAAAGAACAAAAAGCTTTTGATGAATTAAATATGAGGCTATGTACGTGTCCAGTTAGAGCAGTATCTGACTTTAGTATACCCTTTATACTACAGACCGATGCTTCAGAGCGGGGGATAGGAGCTGTTTTAGCCCAAGAGAAAAATGGTGAAGAACATCCTATCATGTTCTTGAGTCGTAAATTAGATAAGAGGGAACAAAAATACTCCACGATTGAGAAAGAGGCACTCGCGGTTAAATGGGGCATGCAATCATTAAAATATTATCTGTTAGGGGCACCTTTTATTTTGGTAACTGATCATGCACCTCTACAATGGCTCCACAGAATGAAAGATGTGAGTCCAAGGTTGACGAGATGGTATCTTAGCATGCAACCTTTTTCTTTTGAGGTCAAATATAGGAAGGGTAGAGACCATCTTAACGCAGATTATTTTACTCGTCAGGGCCCTTGGGCACAGGATGAGGAGCCCCAGACGACCCACTTGGAGGGGAGGGTGTGTGAGATGGTGGAACAACCCGCAGACAGACCAGAGGGTATGTCGTCTGGACCTCCCAAGAGCAATCGCGAAGAAGACAAGGAATTAGAGAGACACATTAAAAGACTTCATGTCATTGAGTTAGTGGATGACATAAAGGAAGATTGGGAAGCAGAGATAAGTGAGGGAGCAAAGGATGCCTATTGGGTGGTAGAGGAAAATTCCAACCAATGGGGTGAACGCGTGCGAGGGGAGAAAAAGCAGTGTGATGTGAGGAGAGGAAAGAATGACAGTTGGGACCAACGGTCAAGGGAGACAGGGACCAAAACTGACAAGGGTCTGGATTGTGGGTGTGTTGGATGGACAAAGGTCCATAAAGGTGACAAATGGGTGTGGGCTGTCCATGTAAGACCCATACAGTGGCCGGGAAACTCTAGGAGGTTTCAAGAATGGAAAAGCACGAGACCTGCCGTTCCTGTGGCGCAGTTGGCAAAGCACCCACAATGTTGGGGGCGAGGATTGGCTATTCCCCTTCATCCGTAAGAGACCCGAACGTATGTTTAACGTCCGTTGATGTTGTTCTTGAAGACCCTCACGTTGAGGGAAATGTTAGTCCTGTTATGCCTGAATTGACTCCTGAAGTTACTGAATATGCCCATAGAAGCTTTGATTTAAAACACAATAAAAATCCTTTCGATATTTTATTAAAAACTGACTTGTCTCCGGTTTGTGACTCGGATCTGCCGAGGGAAAAATTCGAACCCTCACACTGATCAATACTGTCTGTGTGTAAAGGATTCTGGCTATAAGTCCTGGAAAAAAATGTCTAGCAGTCATTAATTGCCCTATGGCACCAGGAAGGGGAAAGACATTTTGGGGAGTTGCAAAGGACCAAGACAGATTGTGGCCACCCTGGGATGACAGAAATAGCACCAGACATTTAAGGCCAGCATTGTGTTTCACAGTGAATTGTGCTTTGCAGTAAAAGTTGGAAGAGTCTTTAGAACTTTTTATTTGGTTGGTCACAAGGTTAGCTGGGGGGGAAAACGGTTCTATCAGGCTAAAGAAATTAGACCATTCATTGAGATCCATCTTCAGTTCCATTTGTGAGCTCTATTATCTGCTCTCTGGCACGGTAAGGATTCTGCACTGTCTCATATGTCCCACTGTGCTCGGCAAAGTATGTTCCTCAGTGTCAGAGTAGCCTGGGGTTTGCTTTCTTATGTGGGGATCCATGTACCTTCTGTGTACCTGAATGGGCTACTTTAGTTCCAATGTTGTTAGTTTTTTGTTGTTGTTTTACTTTTTTTCTAATTTTTTTTACATTTCCTTTTAATTAAAAACAACAACACTCCACTTTATGGTTACGTTGTTTAGACTTTGTTCTGAATTCAGTGATCCTGAGGAAGAGACTGGCTTAGCTTGTGCCTCAGACCATTTTGTTCTGTGGCTGGTTCCTGCCATACAGGGCAGATACTCGCCTCTCGATAACAGAGGTATTGGATCGATAGTTCTGGAATGAGGGACACAACTGCTGGTATATTCTGGGCTTCTAAGGTTAAGTGGAGCTGAGCTGTGTCAGCATGGGACAGTTGGAAGGACTCGGGAGGGGGTGGATTTTGCCCATCCTTGGGAGACCTTCCAGATGGTTGCATTACTGGGTTATGGGATTCCTCAAGAGGGCTTGGTCTGGTCCTTAACATTTTATCTCAGTTCTCAGTCCTTACGAGATTCCCATAAAGGAGGTCAATACAGTAGTACCTCGTAAGACAGGTGCCCCTTAATACGAAAAATTCGCAAGATGAATGAAATTTCTGGGAATAGGAAAACCTCGTAAGAAGAATTTTTACTATGGGATGCCTCGCAACACGAATTCAGTGCATTCCTATGGGAACTGCGTTAAACCAAATTTCATAGGACAATTTTTTTAATAAAACAAATTGACCCATAGGATGAATTAAATTTGACTTAAGAGGCACCACTGTATTAGCATTCCCATATTGCGCATATGGTGACTAGAACTAAGAGAACCAGAACCTTGAAGCTGCCATTCAAGCTAGAGATTTGAAATCCCATGGGAACTAAGTCAAGCTGTCGGGGTGACTTTGAAGGGGAAAGCTGGGTGACAAAGAATTAAGCCCTCCCCTTTTTTCTCAGCAGAATTTGCAGTTTGCAGTTTATTCAATGTACACCAGTCTAAAGTGGATTGCCTGAATCAGAATTTGGGACCTAAAAAGTAACTTTTTTAAATTCTAGTATTGATGGATATATATCCCGCATATAGAGAAAACAGCTGATAAAATATTATAATCTTATGAGCTCGTGAAATTTTTATTCCTCTTCAAGTGCCATGTCCTTGAAAAATGTTCATGATCAGTAGCACAATATTTTTTCTAAAGCTATTCTAAATAGACACTGTGCCTACGGCAAACTATTAGTTTAAACAGTTTTTTCCTATATAATAAATATTTATCTCTATGCTTAAGACCCTATCTAAGCTTAAATGCCAGGGAAAAGGTTTATATATAAATACATAGGCTAGGAAAACAGCAACTGATCAACTGACTGCTTACCTGAATGAAACAAAATCAAAGCCACAGTTGCTCCTTGTGCTTCTGACAATTGTTTAGAGGTGAGTACATCCCAAGAAGCAGCACCTGTGATGTCCTCTGCCTTAGCAGCATTGTTTGGCAAGCATGATGTCATAGGAGGAGGGTTGGACAAGTTGCTAGGCTACAGCTCCCATCAGTCCTAGACAACCCACCTAATGGTGAGGAATGGTGGGCGTTGCAGTGGAGCACCATCTAGAGAGCCCAATCTGCCCCACATGCCTTTTTGGAGGAAAGATGTGGAGGAAATTGGTTGGCTGTCTGAATCTTTGATGCTTCTTAGAGGCTTTGGTGGCATCCTCCTACAATCATAGCTTGGGCAGCAAAAATTTTCTCTGGACCATATGCCAGAGTGGCCAACAATACATCATGATTTTGATATATTTGAAAAAGAGGATAGAACATGGTGCAGCTTTGCATACATACAATTAACATATGTTGCAGCGCGAGTACATCCATCCAGTATGTACTTACAGTATACATAAGTACGGTGGTCTCTTTGCACAGTAGAAATTAGGAGAAGCAGAGGCAGCAAAGCTCTAATATCCTATGGCAGCCTCAACAAATAATCTTTGCTGCTGTTCCTTTCCTATCCCCAGTCATTTAGATAAATCACCTTCAACAGGATTCTCACTTCAGCACCACCTTTTATTTCTTGGAAATGTCAAGGTCAAAACCTGGCAGTCCGGGGGCAGGTCCTTCTGATGCGTCTAGGGGCAGGGGCAGGGGCAGGAGAGGGTTGGAAGAGGTTTCGGGAGTCACATGCAGACTAACACGCAGCAGACATTGGCATGAGGGGAATCTGGCTACAAGCCAGCAGTGCTGGTAAAAACAACAACCCAGAAGCCAAGGGAAAGGGGTCCCATTTGTGCTCATCCCTTGTAATGGTTGCCATTATTCCTACTAGCCCCCCCCCCCCCATTTCGTGCAGACTCCCTTATAGCAGATGTGACAGGTGGGCAGTTGCAATGCTGCTGAGTTCTCTGTAATATGGCTTACTACTAGCCCACCAGGAGCCCCTTCTAGGCCCTGTGCCACTGCTCAGACTTCCGCTCTCTTTCTTCCATCTACTTCCTCACTCCCCACTTTTGAGTATGCTGCTACGGCGCATTTGTCACACAACATATTCCTGGGTGCTGCGCCAAGACCCTGGAGGTTATTGGGGAATTTGTCTCATTCCTTTTTGATTAGCCGAGCATGAGGCAGAAGAAACAAAGACACAGAAAAAAAATTATCTAGGCCAACACTAGCACTAACTTTTGAAAGAACTGCTGGACAGCCCAGTGCCTTAGGTCTCTCTGTTTGCAGAAGTTGGGAGTTCAATTCTGTACTGTGCCTCATTCAGAGGGGCTGGACTCCATGATCCATTGGGTCCCTTCCAGCTCTGCAGTTGGAAAGTTATTATTCTAAAGTAGTGGTTCTCAACCTGTGGGTCCCCAGATGATAGAAAAAGAGATGCAATTTCACATTTTCAGAATCCATGTTTTACACATTGGTTTCTTGACTCCGTGCATACAGTGTATGAGAACTGGACGAGTTATACTTAACTTTGAAATGAACTGCCCTCTATTGAGCGGGAGTTCAAACATTAGAAGAGGCTTCCTCCTGTTCCTGTCTCCTCCCCACCCTCACACACATATATACACACATTCAGCCCTTACAAAGACATTAAAAGCAGAATGAAGTTGGATTTAGTTATAAAACACATTTTATTTTTAAACTAAGAATCGTTCCCAGAGATATCAGGACTGTGCAGTTTGTGGAGGACAAGAGGAATTTCAATATAAAGCAAACGGAGCCCAACGGCTTGCCTGCAAACAATTCAGTAGTACAGGCCAAAAACAAAAACAAAAACAAAAACAAAATGCAGACTTGCATTTATTGAAGTTTCATATAATCAGCTTTGTACAGCAATGACAAGATTCATATCATAACAAGCTATTGTTTCAATTGTTGATTTGCAATAGTAGGGGGAAAATAAATATATCTTTTTTTTTACATTTTTATTATGCACTTAACACTTTAGTAGAAAGTTACAGGTAATTGTGTTTCATTACCCGCTATTGCAGAGAGGTATGGATTGAACGACATGTAAGCATACATACGTGACAAAATACTCAATCATAATTTCTGAATAAGTTATACACAGTGAACATGAGCCAGACTTTAAACGATTGAGACCCTTGTACATTCTGAGAATCAAACGGAGCTCTTTTCTTTGTAAAACGTATCTGCTTAGTGGCTAGAAATAAAAAAAAATGAGGTGATAAGACCCTCATGTAGCTATATACACGTGGAGGCTTGTGGTTTCTCCCCCCCAGCAACGATTTAAGCATTTTTACGCAGCCCTTGCCCCCCTTCACCATATAGCACCGCAAGGGTGCAAGGACCACTGTGAACATCCAAAGCGTCGTGCTTAGCATTTACTGGCTTTGTATTGTGCAGCTGTTCATTTAATATTTAAGAACAATGATACATTTTTGAAAAAAACGTACAGACACTGACGATTTGGCTTATATTGATTTGCAACATTCTGAGCTTCGAAAAAATTCAGGTACCAATACTGTGGAGAAGTGGTGCTATTCACCTGTCTGCGGAATCTGGCAAAATAAATACAAGACAGTAGCAGCCGGAAAGGAGCAAGGAATAGAAAACGAAACAAAACCCAGACGAGCTGCAGTCTTGCCATGAAATGGCACACACGTTTGTACAGATGCATGCACCAGTGCAAACATATGCACTTGAGGTACCTTTTCCTCTGACTAAATGAAACATCTAAACTATGTACAATCTTCCCCACTAGTACTGCAGCTGAATCAATGAAACAATGATATTTGGCGATTTAGATGCTAGCGACGTCGGCAATGATTGCACTTCAGATTGCTCAGAAACCAGGTGCGTATGTTTAACAGTTCATCGATTTCATCTTCAGGTGGTCGGTCAGCTTTAGAACGCAGAGGAGCTCCATGCAGAGCAGGATAAGGATTGCAACTGACCAGGCATTTTAGCAGTATTTGACAATCTAACAATGGCTTCTAAAATTCTGCAAGTGGACCGTGAGTTATTGCTTCGTTTGGTTGCAAGAACAGCAAGGCCTTGCTCGCCTTGTTCGCTGGCAAGGACCAGATGCACACACTTTAAAACAGCATTTCCTTTGCTCGTCATGTCCATTAGAAATTGCTTGTGCTCTCTGCCATTCTTGCTCTTATGGGGCTACTATGACACTTACACAGGCCGATGCTACTAAAATGGCTCACAGTGGGACAAACGCAGCTTTTCAGCTCCGGCAATTCCTCTTTCAGCCGTTCTAGTTGCTCTGTCTGGAATATATTTGGCTGTTCAGGCATCCAGTCATAAATCCTAAGGAAGCCACAAAAATACAAGTGTTTAATGTATGCAAAGCCCTCTTACAGCCAAGTGTTACTTGAGACCTCTTACTCAAGCTTAATGCCAGTACTTGAATATTTTCTTGTGTAGGATGAATGCAAAGGGTAATTATTCAGAAAAAGAAGTTTTCTGTATACTACAGCAATGATTTTTAAGACATTCAAATCTAGCATAGGGGTGGGCAAACTATGATAATATGAGAGCTCCATGTGTAGCCTTTGGCTGCTAACTCCAGAAACCTCTTAAATAAGTAAGCAATAGTTTTCTGCTCCCAAGATTAGGGGGATTTTCCCAAGACTACTCTGCCACCCTCAAAAGCCCACCAAAACAAGGCAAACGTGTTTCCCTGGCACTTATCTCTTACAGTATTGTTATGGCACACATGAGCAGACACAAACTTCCATGTTTAGGTTAGTTACCGTTTGCAGTCATCCTAGCCAAGAAAATGTTAATGTACTGACACAAAACTTTAGTGATCTGGGCAGTCTGTTCCCCCCCCCCTTTTGATAATTGTTGTCTTATTTAGGCCATTCTCAGGTTTAGTTTGACCTGCAAAAGGAGTGCAAGGAGAAGCTTGAATTTGACTCCCAAAAGCTTACCCATCCCTGGTTTAGTGCATCACCAGTTAAACATTCTGATGCAACGGACAATATAAGGAACAAGCCATTGCCACTGGCCAACATCTGGGATTTCCAGATGTTAAGACATCATCGCTTTGTACATGAAGACCTCAGCACTCTACACATGCATCAACAAACAGTCCTGATTTTTATGCCCATGCTACACAATTTCACTCTTTTAGAGAACATTAATGGTCCTAAGAAAACAGTCTATGCTCTACTTTCAAATCAAAAGCATTCCAAAATCACAAAATGGCTTTTTAAAAGCTTAGCAGGACTAAAACATTATTAGCCCACTGTGGACGGGTTATGCACTTTTTAAAAGGCATTCTAGGCAGCCAGTACAAACCTGTCACATCATTGGGAAGGTGAAGATCAGGTGAAGGTCTAGAAGAAGAGGAACCCATATGTGTAAAGTGCTATACAGTGGTACCTTGTATAAAGGAATTAATTCGTTCCAGATGAAATTATGTTAAGCAAATTTTCCTTTATACAAATTCCCATAGGAATGCATTGAAAATGGAGTAATCCCATTTTTATGTTGTATGGATTTTCCCCATAGGCGATTATGTTAAGCAAATTTCCCCTATCTCCAGAATTTTTTATGTTGTACAGATTTTATGTTATACAAGCTGTTTGTTATACAAGGCTCCACTGTACTAGTTACTTGCCTACTTACATCCTACTACAGATGACTTGTTTGAGAGCAGGTGTGGGGAACTTCTGGCTTTGCAGATGTTGTAGAACTGCAACGCTCATTGTACCTGATCACAGGTGATGCTGGCTGGGGCAGCTAGGAGTTGGGAGTCCAAATTCCGGAAGGGCCATACGTTCGACACATCTGCTTTAGGGTACTTTCAATGCCTGACAACTATTCATTAGCTACAGTGGCTGGGTATGGATTTCCAGATGTTATGCAGGTACAACTCTGATCAACCCTCCTCTGTGCGGCCAAAGACAATGGGAAATGCAATCCATCGACATCTGGAGGGAGGGATGTTTTCCGTCTATGATTAACAGCTTTCTTTTGCTTACCGAAACTGAAACGTTGCCCCAGTGCACACATTTCAGAAGGGATATTATGATCACTTGGAGGCTAGACTGTTGCAAATACTATATCATAATAACAGTCCTACTGAAGAAACTGCAATTTGGGCAAGAATTAACCAAGCTGCACATACTGTCCTCTCTTTTGCCGTTACAAAAGGAAGGGGTCCTCGTGGCTTAGCCCTTCATTCTGAATTCAAGCACTTTCCGATGCTATGACCCAGATCCTTTCTCCCTTTGCTGTAGCTTTGAGGCCACCTTGCCTTTTTCCACCTCCTATTTCAACCTTTTCCCAAGGAATCACAGCTATTTGGTTAATCACACATTGTTCATGCCATTACATGCTGTCAAACTAAATTTGGCACTCTTTTCTCAGTGCAAAAGGAAATGTCAGACTAAAGGCTTCTGTACAAATGGCATGGGCGATTGCAGCTAAATAAGGAACACTTTTAAACACACACACACACACACACACACACACACACACACACACAATAATAATAATAATAATAATAATAATAATAATAATAATAATAATAATAATAATAATAATAATAATAATAATAATAATAATAATAATGAACAGCTTGATCTGTAACTCTAAACAGCTAGGAATAAGAAATATTTTCTAGCCTATGTTTCCAGGATATTGAAGCAAACAGTCTTTCTCAATGCTGATTTTATTTGACTGGTGTTGAAATACTTCATGCACACCAGTACAATTCTCAGCCACTGATGTTCACAGCCCAACAGAGAAAACAACTGGTTTAGTTGTACAGTAAATGTTTAACAAACTGCCATTGTTTCTGTGCAGACAGAGAGGGTGTATTTCTGATAACACCTACATTATCAAGTAGTGACAGTGCTCCTATTAATTTAGCTAGACTCTTTTTGTAAAGCAGAGGTTGTAGAAATTGACAACCTAATGCTGGGGTGGGCAACTTGTTGCCCTCCAGATGCTTTTGACAACAACTCCCATAATCCCTATTCAGTGGCTATACTGTTTCTGCTCGTGCAGTTTCCAGTTGAACCATCTGGATCACAGCAGATTCCCAATCCCATATGCATGAAGGGAGAGTTAAGCTAGTCTACATCCTTTTAAAAGTTCAACTGTTGCCTACAGTTACTGCTACAATTCACATCATATGATGATTCCAAAGCACATATTCATTTTCCAGATAGACACACTTGTTGAGGGCCTCACAAGCTAAAAGACTCCTAAAAGCACTGCAATGGTAGACTGGTGTTAGCATTTTATGTTGTTTGCTTGTTCTGATGAAATAAGGCAATACAAAAAACACATTAAATTATCACAAGCAGAGGCCCAGCAAATCAAACACTACCAAAATACTTGTCATAGAAGGCAGAACGTTCCAATGCCTTAAACCAGTTGTATCCCAATCCACCCAAAGTGATATTTTTTTTTATAACCATGCTTCAGAAGCAAGATTATCTGCTGGCCATAAGGATCAAAGAAAGGCAACCAAGCATCGCTTCTAGAATATTGTCTCTGAGAGAGTCCAAGAAAACCATCTTACAACATCCTTCTTAGGATCCAAATAATGTAGCCAGCAAGGGGAAGAGCAAAACAAACAAAACACAAAAACAAATGTGCATTCAGAGACTGATCTAAGAGGCACCACATTACCTAACCTGAAAGACTCAAGATTTAATTATTCTCCACTGGACAAATCATTGTTGTATTCCTGCATGGAGCCCTGAGTTAGGCGTGATGGCCTTGTAGGCTCCATCCAACTTCACTGTTCTATGATTCTATGAAGGTCAAAGGTGACTTTGTGGTGTCCTTGACTCTCTCTAGGAAGCAATGGTGACACTGTCTCACAAAGAATTGTAAAAAGAATCAGACCTAAAAGCAAAATAAGGTCATCTAATATAACATCTCGACAGGACCAAAAAATCAAGAAGGCCATGGTTTAAATTTTGGTCCCCCATGAACTTACTAGCCCGGCCTTAGGCAAATCTGCTATTGTGCAGGATGCTAAGTGGGAAGGAGAAGATTTAAAAAAAACTGTACTATGAGTATTGCTAACCTCTTCCTGGCTCCTTATGCCAACAGAGCTCTAGATTCCAAGCCATAAGCACTTTATATTCAAGGTGTATTACGGCTATCAGGAACTTGATGGTGTTACAGGCCACCTCCAACTCAATTGTCCTATAAAATTCTATTAAATGCTATGAATATGCAAAAAGTATACTTCTAAGGCTCTGCATATTCAAAATGGAAACATTCAAGACAAACTGAACATGGACACTGTTTTAAGCTACTTGTTGATTTAAAAAAACACACACCACTTATCACTAAATGATAAGGCAATTAAAAGATTTGTGAAGCTCTTACTTTAGTCTTTAGCTTGAATCACTTTACAGCAAAACGTTCATTACCAATTGTATGTGTTTATTAAATGATTGTAATACCTGTCATATACTAGACCATGAACTCCAAATTCCCGCAATTTCTTTCTGTTGTCTGGCTCATTAGCTTCATCACCCCAACAAAACACGACCAAGCCTTTAGATATGGCATCTTCTATAAATGAGGGGTTGTTCAGCAATTCTTCAGTATGTGCATTAATTCCCTGAAAAATGAATAAAGAACATTACACATAGATATATGAGACATCAGCAGTGCGAAGTTCACTCTTTTGTGTTAATATATAATTTAACACACACTAACAGGTTACAATGCAACTACTAAGATTTTGAAGGGGGGAAAAAGATTCATCAGACGGAATGGCCTCCTTCTATAAATTAGTTATCACACAATTATCTAAACAATGTAACTTACCAGCAGATTTTCAAACAGTGCAAAACTTGTGGCAATGGCTATTGTACGGCATCTGAGATCCATGAGTTCTGGGTAGGCTTCACATTTCCCTTGAGTCAGAAATAATATGGGATATTTATTTTGTTTCTGCCTGACCCTGTAAGAAAGTTTGAACTAAGTTACCACTTTCATAGGGAAAATGCAATAATAAAAAAAATTAAAAGCCCTCAATGTTGTTCTAGGACGCAAAAACTGCCACATATGTCATATGATAATTAACTAACTTGCAATCGATAGAATCATTAAATGGTGCAAATTAACCATACAAAAATGACTACAGAATTCCCATGTAATCTGCTTAGAAAACTGCAAAAGAACTTTGGAGGTAATCTGATCTTCCCCGGTCTCCGCCATGGGGAACAAATTCTCCATTTACAAAACATTCTATAGTCACCCCCCGCCATTTCGCGGTTCAGGTACTGTGGTCCCACTACATCGCGGGATCGCAGTACCTGCACCTCGGAGCCATGGGGGGCAGCGGGGGGCGATTGGGTCACTCCGCGCCGCCCCACGCTCCTCCAAGAAGCCTCAGAGCCGCAGGGGGGGGCGGCGGCGGCGGGGGGCGATCCGGTCGCTCCGCGTCGCCCCCGCGCTCCTCCAAGAAGCCTCAGACAGGTGTGCGATCGCCCCTGCCCCACCCCACCCGCTTCCAGATATCACAGATTTTCATGCATCGCGGGTGGGTTGGGTCCCTAACCCCTGCGATCGGTGGGGGGTGACTGTATGAAAAAAAATCTGAGACTGAATTAAACAATAGATAT
The DNA here is from genome assembly GCA_037367245.1 of Phrynocephalus guinanensis. NCBI lineage: Eukaryota > Metazoa > Chordata > Lepidosauria > Squamata > Agamidae > Phrynocephalus > Phrynocephalus guinanensis. The sequence continues at coordinate 12,237,302 of CM074733.1, read as the reverse complement.
TAGTAAATTACTCCACTAGTGTCTCATAAAAAGGGGTGTGGTGGTTCAGTGGACTAAGGCTCTGAAAACTGTCGGATGCAAAGTCGGCTGCTCGGCAGCTCGAATCCCGGGTGTCACGCAGCGGAGTAAGCTCCTGCTGACAACTCCAGCTCCTGCCAACCTAGCTGTTCGAAAGCATGTAAATCCAAGTAGATAAATAGGTACCATCATAAAAAGCGGGAAGGTAAAAGCAGTGTTTCCTTGCAGCCATGCCGGCCACGTGGCCATGGACTTGCACAAGACTAGCTCTTCGGCTCGAATATGGACACGACTAGCACGCATGTGCGGGGGAACCTTTACCTTTACCTAGTGTCTCATAGGTCATTTTTCATTGACTTCTACCAACTAGCAAGCTGGGGGGAAATGCATTGCAAGTTGGCACAGCATGGGGCCAGGACTCCACAGTGAGTCTCGAGGGTGCACCACTGGCCCCCAGACTCACACTCTTTTAATGAAGGGCAATGTGAGGACATTCCTGAGCTGCAGATTGAACAAAGAGAATATCAAATTAAATTGGAACAATTTCTGTTAATATTCTTGGGAAAATATGAACCATGCCACGGAAGTAGGTTACTTTAAACCAGGCATGCCCAAACTTCATCCCTCCTGATGTTTTGGACCACAACTCCCAGAATTCTAAGCTTAAATTGCCAATGATAAAGGACTGCAGGAGATATGGTCCAAAACAACTGGAGGGCTGAAGTTTGGACATGCCTGCTTTAAACTCTTGGGCCCAACTCCTCTTGCCTTGTTATGCCTGCATAACACAATCAGTGGTAACCTTTGGTGGCAAACTGCCTTAGTTTTATTTGATCCTCGTAGACAGCCATGGCATGACTCAACAAACAAAAGCTAACAATCTACAGAGATCCCTGAATGTGGGGCAATTTAGTTCCAACATTATACCACCTGTGTGGTTGTGCCAGATAGTTTGGGGCTATGAATATCAAGACATATAGATTGCAAATTAAAGCTACATTGCTCTAGTCTAAAAGGATATCGGGAAACATTTTTATTAACTCACATTGTGCACACGTCGGCATCAAACGAAGAAAATACGATCCTTCTAGCTCCAGCCTTGAGAAAAACAGTTTTCAAAATGATATCCAGGTAGAGGTTCATGTCAAAGTAGGTTGAAAGGTTGCCATCCCATAAACCATCCTGTGCGCACACAAAAAGCCACAGTTTTGAAAGAGGATTAAACAGTATTAAGAGAGCTGCAATCTGTGGCTGCTATTTACAGTTCAAGCCAAAATCTTTTAAAACCTTAAAATTTTTCCAGATTAAGCACGAACAAAATGTTTTTTCATCCCAAACACGTCATGGTGACAACTTGTGGCAGCACTACTAATTTGTCAATTCGGCAGAGAAAGGGGAAAACTGAATTGGGGGGACTTCTCTTTTCCCAGGATACAATATTCAGTAAATGTGTTCAGTTTCTACAGAGATAATGTTTATTTCACATAGCCAGCATGCCTGGCATTAGGAAGAAACTCTATTCTTGTAGCAAGTGTGTGAGGGGAACTCCTCTGAGGGAGGGAGAGTGACCCCTGCACAGCGCAATGTGGAGAGGGATGCATGGCTGGAGAAGCAGAAGAGCAGGGGGACACCCCAGACACAACCCCCCCCCGGATCCTCAGGACAGAACCATGCTATGGAAGGGGTTTTATGATGCTCTTAAGATAATAGAAGAACAGAAGGAGAAGGAAAAGGAAGAGGCCTCTGGGGTGACAGGAAATAAGAGTGAAGAAAAGGCGGGGAGGTCCCACCAATCAGGAGTGGTGGGGGTGGGGTTCGGAGACTGTAAAAGGGAGAAAGCACGGGTGCTCCCTCCAGATTGGGAGTGGGTTTGGATGGAGGATCCATGGACTGGAAATTGGGAAAGGATGATGATGCCCAAGAGAGACACAGAGAGTCATAAACGCTGGGTGCACAAACAAGGTTGTTCCTATTGGGGAGACAGAGAGGCCCGCGAATATAACCGCAAGAGGAAGGAGATACGGAAGGAGTTGGAGCAATGGCTGGCCAAGCTACGGGAGGAGGCGAAGGCCGGGAAGCTGAACTCCCAGATGGACTTGACCCAGAGGGATGACTATCCATTACGCTCCCGTCTGCCGAGGCACCCTGGGCACCAGTCAATCTTGGAGGTTGAGGTGCAAGCGGGGAAACCCCGTCTCTCCGAGAAGGAGGTTGGAGTGCAAGTGGGGGAGCCGCGTCTCTTCAAGAGAGAGGAGGGGACAAGTGGTGGACTCAGCTTTCCCCAGGTGGAGGTGGGGAATTTGATTTCTCTTTAAGGACTTCTACTTATGAGTTCAAGAACTGAACGCGCACATATTGGCGCCCAACTTAAGGGGCCAGGCGACCGCCAGGACTTGGCAGAACTATGGCTAAGACGGGTACTGGAAGGACGGGAGGCAGTACTCAAACAAATGGCAGAACAACAAAAGTTACTAACCGACAAGATGGCGGGAACGACCCAGACGCCACCGAACACAAGCCACATCAAAATGCAAAAGATGGGAAGGGGAGACGATCCAGTTGTCTTTTTGAACACGTTCGAGAGAATCGCCAAGGTGTCGAAGTGGCCCAGAGACCAATGGACATTAATATCGATCCCGTGCCTGACGGGACTGCCACTGGAGATAGTGGACGCAATGGACCCAGGAGAGGCGGGGGAGTACAACAAAGTTAAAGAAGCTATCTTAAACACCATGAACCTAAATGAGGAAGCCTACAGGAAGATGTTCCGGGACACTAAGTGGAAACTGGGGATCCACCCCAGAACGCTGGCACAAAAACTCAAAATCTATGCGAACCGGTGGATCAAACCGATGGGGAATCTCGTTGTATTTGTACAATGACAATAAATTCCATTCCATTCCAAAGGCGGCCGAACAGGTCCTGGAAACTATCGTCACCGAGCATTTCATTGCAGCCCTGCCTGGAGGACCAAAGGGCTGGGTGACGCGTCACTGGCCGACGTCGCTGGAGGGAGCCATCACGCTGTTGGAGGACTATCTAGGAGCTGAAGACGCCAGAAGAAGCGCGAGCCAGCCTACACCGGAAAAGGAGAGGAATCCCCACCCCAATATGGCGACGACGGAGCGCGGGACGGCAGCAATGGCGGCAAACAAAAGAGACTGAGACTTTCCCATGCGTGGCACGGGGCGAGGACCACGAGCGGAAGCCGGGGAGGAATTTTCCCAGACACCGAAGGTGACCGGGGGGGGGGGGGGAGGGAGAGAGATAAAGGCCTTGTCCTGCTTCCGTTGTGGCCAACCCGGCCACGTACAAAGATTCTGCCCACGGGAAGACTGTGCCTGGGCGGCCGCTCGGGTCTTCTATGCACAAGTCGGTGAAAACCCACTGGGTGGGCTATCCCGGTGAAAGTGAACGGGAAGGAGATGCGATCCCTGATCGACACTGGGTGCAATAAGACTCCGCTGAGGGACCGGGTGGAAGGGATGTTACCCGAACATACGGTGTATTCACGGGGATGTGAAGGAGTACCAGACAGCGAGGGTTACGATACAGATTGAAGGGGTTTCCCAAGAAATGGAAGTAGGAATTGTGCTAGGGCTGACCAGGGAGGTATTACTGGGAAGAGACTGGCCGGGAATCAAACGTTTAGCCGCTCGCGCCGAGGAGGTTTGTGAAGGGGAGGGGGACCGAAACGCCACTGATCGGGAACTTTTGCAGGCCCGCCGGGATCAGCTGAGAAATTAGCAGCAGGACTCAACTAGCCTCCAAACGGTCTGAGAGCAAGCAAAGGAAGCGGGAATGGTTCCCCCAGGGGAGAAGGGTTTCGAGTTAAGGAAGGGTGTGTTATACTTAGTAGACCGAGAGCGGAGGGAGGAAAAGAGCCAGACGGTCCTGCCCCAAAGGTTGAGACGATTAGTCCTAGGGCTAGCCCACGACATCCCGTCCGCAGGTCACTTAGCGGCAAGAAAAACACTAGATCGAGTGAGGCAAAGATTCTTTTGGTCTCAAATGGCGGCTGATGTAGAGGCCTATTGTGCATCTTGCCCCAATTGCCAAATGGTAAAGCCCAAACCCCCACCAGGTGGACCGTTGGTACCCCTGCCCCTGGTAGACCACCGGTTCGATAGGATAGCCCTGGACATCGTAGGCCCATTAACCAAATCAACGGGAGGACATCAATATATTCTGGTCCTCACTGACTATGCCACGAGGTACCCAGAGGCCATTCCCTTACGCACCACCACCGCAAGGGTCCTAGCCAAAGAATTGATCAATGTTTTCTCAAGGGTAGGGTTCCCTAAGGAGGTCCTAACGGATCAAGGCCGAAACTTTATGAGTGAGACCCTCAAACAAACGTGGCAGCTGTTAAAAGTACAGCCCCTGAAAACGAGCATTTACCATCCCCAGGCTAATGGCCTGGTGGAAAGGTTCAATCGAACCCTGAAGGGGACGCTCCGGAGATTAGTAGCTAGCAAGCCCAGGCAGTGGCATCTGATGTTGCCTCCCTCGTTGTTTGCGATCAGGGAGATTCCCCAGGCATCCATGGGGTTTTCCCCATTTGAGCTGCTGTATGGAAGACAGCCACGGGCGGTGTTGGACCTGGTAAAAGAGCAATGGGAAGAGGGGCCGGATTCTTCACAAAACCTACTGCAGCAGATATTAGAAATGAGAGAACACATCTGAAATACATGGACCCTCGCTAAAGAAGCTTTGGGGAAGGCACAAGAAGGACAAAAGAATAGGTATGACAGGAAAGTGAAGCCTAGGGTGTTTGAGGTTGGGAAAAGACCCCAACTTGATATCGCAATGGCAGGGACCGTATAAGGTGGTTTGGAGGATAAACAATGTAGACTATGAAGTGGAAACCCCAGACTGACAACGAAAGTCTCAGATCTTTCATGTCAACTTGCTAAAGGAATGGGTAGAAAGGGAGGTGTTCTGGGGGGAGAACAGGAAGAAGGGGCCAGGCAGATGATACAGGAGAAAGGAGGACAGGTATCCCTTGGGAACTAACTAAACATAAGTCGGAGAGGTCAAGTGAGGATGTTGGAATCTATATATCAAGGGGTTTTCTCCAATCGTCCTGGGAAAACCTTGGTCATTCAACACGAGATCCATACCCCTCCTGGGACGGTGGTAAGGACGAAGGGAAGGAATTAGCCCAGGCACGCCATACCGGCCATCAACCAAGAGGTAGATGAAATGCTTAGACTAGGGGTAATTGAACCCTCATTCAGCCCCTGGAGGAGCTACCCCGTCATAGTCCCCAAGCCCGATGGTTCGCTACCCTTTTGCATCGACTTCAGACAACTTAACACGGTGTCTAAGTTCGATGCCTACCCCATGCCCAAGGTGGGGGATTTAACAGATAGGGTGGGGGAAGCGCAGTTCCTCAGTACCATCGGTTTAACAAAGGGGTACTGGCAAATCCCCTTAAGGGCCCAAGACAAAGAAAAGACGGGTTTCTCCACCCCCAAAGGACTTTTCCAGTTCCAGTATATGCCCTTCGGCCTCCATGGGGCCGCAGCCACGTTCCAGCGCCTAATGGACAAGGTACTAGAACCGGTACAAGATTGCACCGCCACTTACATCAATGACATAGTCAACTTTAGCACGACGTGGGAGGACCACTTAGAACATGTGAGGAGAGTTCTGGAAGCCCTAGACGAGGCAGGGTTGAAAGTCAACCTGACAACATGCACCACAGGTTTCTCTAAAGTTAAATTCCTAGGATTCATGGTAGGCAAGGGAGAGATCCAGCCTCTGCAGGACAAAATCACAAAGATATCCGGGTGGAGGAGGCCCCGCACTAAGAGAGAGGTCCAGCAGTTCCTAGGGCTGATAGGGTATTACCGACACTTCATCCCCAATTTCACAACTAGAGCTACCCCCCTAACCGACCTGACAAGGAAGAGAAGGTCCAGAATAGTAGTTTGGGGAGAAGCCCAAGAGAGAGCCTTTTCGGATTTAAAGGATGCTCTATGTCAGTGTTCCCCAACCCCCGGTCCACGGACCGGTGCCGGTCCGTGGATCACTCAGCACCGGGCCGCCGCTTCCTGGCGCGGCTGGGCGGGTGCCGCGCGTGGGGCGCCGAGACCGGGAGCCGTGCGCGGGTCTCGCTGCTGGCGCCCCGCTTGCTCCTGCTCCTGCTGCCGCCGCCGCCGTGGGCCTCCTCCTCCGCCGGGGAAAGCGAGCGGGCCTCGGCTGCTGCTGCTCCTCCGGCGGCGGCGGCGGGAGGAGGAGGAGGAGGAACTGGAGCAGGAGCAGGAGCCTCCAATGGGGAGAGGCTGCTGCGGCCACTCTTGTGGGAGGGGAGAGCGCCCGCCTCGGCCTGACGGGCTTCACTGGAGTCTCTCTGTGTGTGTATGTGTGTGTGTGAAAGGGAGGCGCGTCGCTGGGGAGAAGAAGAAGGGGCGGGGCCGGGCGAGCGCACGCTCTTTCGCGCGCGCAAGCTTGTCTTCTTCCCACACCCGTTCCAGGAGGCAACGGTCACTTTTGTTGTTGTTGTTTTTGGGGCCCGTTGGGCGCCCCCTCCCCATCCTCCCCTCCCTTTGGGGAGCCCTGAGACCCACCGCGCCTGACGGGGAGGAGAGGGGGAGAAGGAAGATGTCTTCCCACCCGCCCGTGAGGCGAGGCAGCGGCGGCTCCTCTCCTACGGGCCCGGCCTCCTCCCTCGGTGGAGCGGCAGCAGCGGCGGGGGGGTCACCGGCTGTGGCGGCGGCGGCCCCAACGGCGGTGGGCCGCTTCCAGCCGGCTGCAGCCCATGAGGGCGACGGTGCCTTTCCAGCTGAAGCCGCATGGCAGCCCGACAAGGAGCGGCGGTGGCGGAGGGGGTCGTCGTCGGTGTGCCAAGCGCGGCGGCGGCGGCCCCTCAACAACAACAACCGCCTCCTCTTCCTCCTCCTCCTCCTCCGCCGCCTCAGGCTTCCTCGTGCGCCGCCAGCCCCACGCGGCCGATGCTGGCCCACGGGGGCATCACCACCCCCGGCAGCGGCAGCCCCCTGGCGGTGGCCACGCAGATGCCCGCCGGAGCTGGCCCGAGGAGCCCCCCCGTGCCCCGCGGGTGCCACCACCCCACTGGGTCCTCTCCGCCGCCGCCGCCGCCGGGCTCGGCGCGGGGCAGCCCCACACAAGGAGGGGGAGGAGCGCGCGGCAGCCCCCCTCGGGGCCCCCACCCGCCGCCTCCCCCGGGCTCTTCGCCCCCGCCGCCGCCGCTGCCCCGCGCTTCCCCGGTGTCTCCGCCGGCGCCCAAAGGCAGCGCCTGCTCCTCCTCCTCCTCGTCAGCGGCGGCGGTCCCCCGAGCAAAGCCGGGCCTCCCCGGAAAGGAAGAGCCCCAACTCGCCCCGTTTGCAAAGGTGAGAGGAAGGGGGTGGGGTGGGGTGGGGTGGGGTGGGGTGGTGCGGTCGCGCGTGCATGCATGCGTCTCTCTCTCTCTCTGTGTGTATGCGGCTGCTGACAGGAGGAGGAGGCGGGGGCCCGCCTTCCCAGGAGCCCCGGGTTCCTCCCCACCCCACCCGTGTGTGTGTGGGGAGTGGCTTCCTTCACAAGGCACACGCGCCAAGCCTTCCTCCTTGCACCCTTGCCTCCCCCTCCTCCTTCCCTCCCATCCTTTGCTTTCACACACACACCCTCTTTTGCCTCCCCGCCCGACCCCCCTTTCGCATTCCTTTATCTCCCCCCTTCCCCACCCCCACCCCCGGGCCACGGAAAAATTATCAAAAATTTACCGGTCCGCGGGGATAAAAAGGTTGGGGAGCACTGCTCTATGTGATATACCCTCCAGGTATACGCCCAATTTCAATTTGCCATTTTGGCTATACACGGACGCCTCAGATAAGGGTTTAGGGGCTGTATTGGCGCAGAAGAAAGGGAAAAAGAATATCCCATTCTTTTACTAAGTAGGAAACTGTCTGGCAGGGAGTGTAAGTACGCTGTGATTGAAAAAGAGGCTCTAGAGGTCAAGTGGGCGACAAACACCTTGAAGTATTATCTGTTAGGGGCCCCTTTCCTTCTGGTGACGGACCATGTCCCATTGAAGTGGTTGCAAATGATGAAGGAAACCAACCCACGCCTCACCAGATGGTATCTAGCCTTACAACCATTTGCCTTCTCCATCCATTATAGGAAAGGGGGCCAACACATTAACACAGATTTCTTTTCCCGACAGGGCCCCTGGGATGGAGAAGCTACGGTGCAGGCGTCCCTCTTGGAAGGGAGGATGTGTGAGGGGAACTTCTCAGAGGGAGAAAGAGTGACTCCTGCACAGCGCAATGTGGAGAGGGATGCATGGCTGGAGAAGCAGAAGAGCAGGGGGACACCCCAGACACACACACACACATACACACCGGATCCTCAGGACAGAACCATGCTACGGAAGGGGTTTTTTGATGCTCTTAAGATAATAGAAGAACAGAAGGAGAAGGAAAAGGAAGAGGCCTCTGGGGTGACAGGAAATAAGAGTGAAGAAAAGGCGGGGAGGTCCCACCAATCAGGAGTGGTGGGGGTGGGGTTCGGAGACTGTAAAAGGGAGAAAGCACGGGTGCTCCCTCCAGATTGGGAGTGGGTTTGGATGGAGGATCCATGGACGGGAAATTGGGAAAGGATGATGATGCCCAAGAGAGACACAGAGAGTCATAAACGCCGGGTGCACAAACAAGGTTGTTCCTATTGGGGAGACAGAGAGGCCCGCGAATATAACCGCAAGAGGAAGGAGATACGGAAGGAGTTGGAGCAATGGCTGGCCAAGCTACGGGAGGAGACGAAGGCCGGGAAGCTGAACTCCCAGATGGACTTGACCCAGAGGGATGGCCAAGCTATGGGAGGAGGCCAAGGCCAGGAAGCTGAACACCCAGATGGACTTGACCCAGAGGGATGACTATCCATTACGCTCCCGTCTGCCGAGGCGCCCTGGGCACAAGTCAACCTCAGAGGTTGGGGTGCAAGCGGGGAAACCCTGTCTCTCCGAGAAGGAGGTTGGAGTGCAAGTGGGGGAGCCGCGCCTTTCCGAGAGAGAGGAGGAGACCAATGGTGGGGCCAGCTTTCCCCAGGTGGAGGTGGGGAATTTGATTTCTCTTTAAGGACTCCTACTTATGAGTTCAAGAACAATCCTTTTGTTACAGAAGTTAAAGATGTTGAAACCGTTGTAAGGAAAAGAACCTCTGTTGTAGTAGAAGAACCAAATAAAAGTTCTGTTTATTCGTTTCAAGACATGCCTTCTTTGAAGTTGGAGGGGTGGGACGCCTGGGCAAAGACTGAACCCTCACAAAGTGGTTTGTAGGTGACAACATTTAAAAAAACAATTCCCAAAACAAAATATTTTTCTCTGTCCATGCAGCCTGAACCATGTGTTCTCCAGCTCATTTTCCACATAGACTTTCTTCTAATAATAACACTGCTAAGCTTGAATTTGCCTCCACCCAACTGCAGCAGCTGTTTAGTTCTATATTATTGAATAAAAGTCTGGACTACACGGTTTCTTCATTTATTACATCTCCACTGCCGTAAAAAGTCAGCAGAACACATTGATTTTAGGAACCGCACCGCAAAATTAGATATACTAGCCACACGTTCTTGAGCTAGAAAGGTTTAGAAAACCAGTGTTATTTGCATTAAAAACAAGAGATGAAAAAAAAAGAAACAGAATCTAATGCAATCTAATGTAATCTAATCAGGTTCTATAGTAGAAAAAAGGAAACAGATCAGTTCCTGCCTCATGCAAAATTATAAGCTATGTTAAGAAAACAGTCTTGAATATATGTTAAGAAAATAGTCAATTGCCTTATTAAATTATTAAAAGGGGCTGCTGTCTATGTGTGGTAATGTGTTTTAGAACAGGTTTAAGCTTTTTTCATCCACTCGTTTTTAATTTTATGTCTATCTGATTTTTGAAAAATACTCTGGTAATTTATTGTGCTTTTTTGGCTTTTAAAAGGCTATAACGAATATTAATATATTCTAGGGGTAGCATTTCTCCCTAATGACCAATATGCTGATCAATCAAATGCTATGAGGAGCCTTGTGGTGCAGTGGTTAAATTGCAGCACTGCAGAAAAAACTGTGCTCATGACCTGAGTTCAATCCTGATAGGCTCAAAGTCAAGTTATTTTTCCAACCTTCCAAGGTCAGTAAATTGAGTACCAGGTCACTGGGAGAACAATGTGTAATTAGACTGCAAACTGCTTTGAGCACAGTAGGGCAGTATATAAGTGACAGACTTTGCTTCTTTTGTGCTTTGTTTTAATATGGTAAGGCACATTGGGTTGCCTAGAGGAGAAAGGCTGTATATAGACAAGCGATACACATGCATACCTTTTGTTGACAGATCCATTTGATTTCTATATTAAACCCAACATCTTCAGGAATAGATTCTAGCACCTGGATGGAAAACATTGCTGATATTATCCAAAGTCACAAGTGATATTAAATATTACTGCATCAGGAGAAAAAGCACTCATGTGCTACATTTGGGAGCAATTCTTGTCACTAGATTTCCCATAAAATTAGTTCTGCAGAATCTAGGAGAGCTGCCTTTCAAGATTTCTAGTGGGCTGCCGATGCCACTTGCAGAACGAAAGCAAACATGCAAATCAGAAAATGACATTTTAGCAGGCCCTTTAGTTACAATATTATCCTTATCCACAGATATTTACTTTTCCCTGCTGTTGAAGCAGCAGAACACAAACAAAACCAAAGAAGAACACAGTGGGCAGACATTTCAACACCGGTCCGATTGCCATTAAAATGTGTGCCACTGCCAAAGCAAGTGGGTAAGTGTGAGAAGGAAGGTGTGCCCTCCTCTCCAGAGAAAACACCCAGGCAAGAAAACACGAAGGTCCAACCAAGGCAAGAGGAAGGGGAAGGGGAAGCCACAGAGGTGGGAGACACAGGAGACAAACTCCAAGAATATGGGCACACGAAGACAGGAAGGAGAAGGAAGAATTGGTGGAGGTTGTTGTCTCACACAACAAAGCCGCTGCCAACTTCCTGACTCATTTCAACCCAGGAGGGCCTTTTGCTATTACAAGATTCTCTACAGTTATGTTCGTACCATGGTACCATCTGTTGTATGACCCCTCCGGCATCTTTTAAAATATCTATTGCAATATTTCAAAGAACAAGTCTGTTGCAACAAACACCTCAGTTGATCTAGATATTTCACCAAATACTTCTATCTGCCCTTGGCTTTTTTTTAAATTGATGCTGCATTTATTATCAGCAATACAATGTCACCTCAGCTCGAGTTGTTCACGCATTAAAACATAATTCTGCTATTGGAGGAAGCCAGTTAAATTGTGCTTTTGGGGAAAGTTTCCCTGCAGAGGGAGTTCAGAGTGATTAGATTTGGATCTCTCTCAGGGGAAATGTGGACAGAAACTTTGACAATTCACTGTATTTATTCCATTTTGTAAACTGCCCCAGGCAATGCAGTTTGCACTAAGGGGATGGTATAGAAAAATGAATGAATGAATGAATGAATGAATGGCTTCAGAGACTAGGACTCAGGGCAATGGTTTCAAACTACAGGAAAAGAGATTCCATTTGAACATTAGGAAGAACTTCAAGACAGTTAGAGCTGTTTGGCTGTGGAATATGCTGCCAGGGAGGGTGGTGGAATCTCCTTCTTTGGAGGTTTTTAAGCAGAGGCTGGATGGCCATCTGTCAGAAATGTTATGATGGGGTTCCTGCATGGCAGGGGGTTGGACTAGATGGCCCTTGAGGTCTCTTCCAACTCTATGATTCTATGATTCTATGAATGAATGAATGAATGAATGAATGAATGAATGAATGAATACTGTAATCTGTTTTAAAGTGTGGTTTTTCCAGTTCTAGACCTCTAGTGGGTTTCCATGGCTGAGCAGGGATTCAACCCAAAGTCTTCTGAGTCCTAGTCTATAGACCACACTGAGTATCCCTTTTTAGTAACAAGTATTCCAATGTGTGAAATCACATCACTTATAAAATTTAAACACAACCTCAAGTAAGAAAGGCAAACAACAATTACTCTAACAAATTGTACCCCAGAGCACAGGACAGTGCTTTTAAGGGGTTAGTGGTAAATGAAGCAGCATCTCATGTCTCTTTCCAACTTAAGATGCGATACAGGAACGGAACAGGACAATACAGGGAAAGCACAAAATCAAATGCTGCAGTTCTGCCTGGGAGAGGGAGAAGGGAGAATACTGTATGTTTAAAGCACTGTGCTGTTTATTGTGGGAGGTGACTTGCAATGACAGAAAACTATGCAGTCCAATTGCTAGTGGTGGACCAGGCATGGTTCAAGACCCACATGAGAGTTGTCTGTGGCTCACCCTGCCCTAGGTGGACTGAATGATGACTTACTTTTTGTAGTGACGGAAATGGCTGCATGTCAGAAGGAACATTTTCTTCCTCTATAAATGATTCTGTGCGGAAATTAGATACAAGAGAAGTCTTAGGAAAGGTTACACAAGTTCCAACTACATGGAAGTAATTTACACACAGGAGATGTTAAGGACTGGTAGGCTTTCTATTCTAGGCCCAGAAACATCACTTGTCTTGTTCAATCTGCTCTGATGATTGGCAGGCAAGTTTACCTGTTCTTCCCAAACAGGTAGGGGGGAAGGAAAAACCCTCATATGATGCTATCTGGTAACAAGAGATAGATGCCTTTGGTCCATCTCCTATTGTTCTGCCTCTTTCCTGAATGTTTTGAAGAGTGTGGAAGCAGCAGCTATTTCTTCCAATAAGCCTCAGAGCTTTTCTTCCAGGGGCCAAGCTTCTCTGGCCTACTGTAACCCTACAGTAGGTCTTCAAAATAGATTCCAACCTGGGAACTGCCTTTGTCCAGTAATCGAGCATGAATCACCGTCCTAGTACCAGGATGTAAGAAGCCACACAGCACCAGCTCAGCAGTAGAAGTAACACCACGTGAGCTTTTTCCAGAACAAATACAACTATTTCAACACAGGGTAAGTACTTGGTGAGCTTTCTTAACAAAATTTTCCAAATAACAAACCAACAAAAACTCTTTCAAAATAATTAAGAGAGCCTGTTTGTTTATTTACTGGTAAATTCATGAAGGGGCAAGAGGTGAAAAAAAATCTTCTGCCTACCTTGACTATCCTTAGATTTCAGTGCAGTCACATGCGCCAGCTGTTAAAATAAATTAAATAGATGATTTTAGAAACTTGGGTATCGGGATGAAGCAATAGATTGCACCTATGATTCCTTCATATAGAGCTTGCACTGTGGATCAAAATAAAACTATGTTGCCTAAAGCAAAAGGAAGATTAGTTTCCATTTGTTCAGCTTCAGCCTATAAGCAAATTCTATCATCTGCGATGCTTCAGGGTTTTATTTTGCTTTTTTGTTAAGCTGTACCCTGCCAAACTCAGAGGTAGCCATTCAGGCATTCAGCAAGAAAATCCAAACATTGCTTCTTTGGCATACAAAGCAATGTTATTTTATTTAAAGCATTCTCACTTTTTTTTTTTTTTTGCCCACCAGGTCTCCCAAGACAAGTGATCCAGTTAATAGATAGTTCTTGCGATTTTGATAATTTCAGTGCTTCTCCTTTGTAGTGTAGTTACCAACTTGGCTCAATAATTCACAATATACATTAGAAGAGGCCTTTCTCTCCATCTTGCCACCTCCACAGGTGCGTCTGATAAGAACACATGAAAGGGCCTTCTCTGTTGCTGCTCCCAGACTTTGGAACTCCCTCCCACTGGACGGCAGACTGCCCTATCTCTGCTGCCCTTCCAGAAGCAGGCAAAGGCCTTCCCCTTCAGGCAAGCTTTCCCTGAATGATGGACTACCTATTTTGTGACTTTTACATAGATTACCAGCATTATTGCTTAGACTGAATTCATAATAACACCTGTGTTTTCCATGTTAATTTCCATCTCTCATAATGGAAATTATTTTTCTTTTAATTGTTTGCGTGCTGTTTCTAGCTTTAATACTGCCTTTTAATGCTATAGGGTGCCTCTTCAAATTCACTGTTCTCAAACTTGAATATGTCTTAAATGTTCTGGGTTGTATATTGTCCTTCAGCACTGTAAGTCACCTTGGGTCCTTTTCCAAGGAGAAAGGCAGGGTAAAAAATATTCAAAATAAATAAATTAATAAAATAACTCAACAGGCCTTAGGACGGAATTCTTAAATAGGGGTCGCCACCAAAACTCTAAAAACAAACTTTGCAAAGCCAACAAGGAAAGGGCAATACCTTTAGTAACTGCAGCTGGGCAAACGTGAGCTCTTTGACGGCAATCTCAAACAGCTCCAGTGGATCATTATCATCTTTCTTTTAAAGAAATGGGGGCGGGGAGGGAGGGAGGATGAGGTTAGAAAAGTAACGAATTCCGAAATTTCTACTAAGAGGATCTTAAAACACACGAGGGAATAAGCTTTAACAAATATCATAGGGCTTACTTCTGAGTGAGCCCATAAAACAAGTGTAGAATCATGCTTGTTTTCATGTTTCTCCACACCCGCACCTCCAAATACCTAACCACTGAATTTCAGCAGCAAGTAAGACACACCATTTAAAACAAGCCGAATAATGCAATGTTTCCTCCCTGGTTGCCACTGAGCGTTAGGGATGTTCCCACGGCAGGTCCTAGTATGATAAAACAGACTCTTGCGTACAGAATGTGGTACAAAGGAAAGAGAAGAAACACTGCCTATTCTATTCCTCTTCCCCAAAACCATTTCTCTAGAAAACACATGTTTTGGCACAGAAGGGATACAACATCCCCTCCCTCTCATTGTGCAACAAATCTGTTCATGCTGCACAAGAGGGCAACGTCTTTTCTGGCACTCCTGTGGTAGGAAAGGATGGCATATGTCTGTGAAGCTTCTCAGTCATCCAGGTGAGTTTATCTGGAAGCTGAGTCATGGCTACTGGACTTCTTTTTTGAGAGATAGAAACGTTTCGCTGTTTATCCAAACAGCTTCATTGGTCTGAATACAGCTAGTGCAAGTACTCCATCTTATAATCAGCTTTGACCTCTTGTCACCCTGGTTTCCAAAGTACCCAGACAAATCAAAAAGCCTTCACCACCAAGGCCATAGCTAACGACCCATTCTTGATGGGTTTCAGCACCTTAGGCCATTGTTCACCTTAAGGCTATGGATACTATTGTCTCCCTAACGAGCCTATTCAGGCCATTGTTCATTTTATGAGCCTAATTCAGACCAGGGTGACAAGAGGTCAAAGCTGATTATAAGACGGAGTACTTGCACAAGCTGTATTCAGACCGATGAAGCTGTTTGGATGAACAGCGAAATGTTCCTATCTCTCAAAAAAGAAGTCCAGTAGCCATGACTCAACTTCCAGAGAAAGGATGGCATGGACAGCTGGGTGATTGAGCTCTCTCGTGTACAGGTGCCAGGCAGAAAAAGGAATGTTTTGCAACCCCCCTGCCTAATCACTCTTGCACGCAACAGTGAAAAAGCCATTTCTGATTACTTGTGTGGATCTCTGATTCAAGGCCGTTTTCTACAGTATTTCATCACCACCAAAAATGCTTTTACCACAAATCTGACGCAGTGGCCACGCTAGACTGAGAGGAATACTCTTCTTTTACAAATAACAAAGTTCTAAAAGAAACTTCAGAGTCATGTTTTTTTACACACACACACACACACACACACACACACACACACACACACACACACACACACTTCTTCTTTTCCTTAGTGTTTGTCCCACTTGATGGTGGGGTCCACTATTCTTGTTTTTGCCTTCCATTTGGCACAGGTCTGGGTGAACTCGGGACAACACACACACACACACACACACACACACACACACACACACACACACACAAAACTTGAAAATGCTAATTTGTCATTTAAGTATATATCCACAGACTCTACTACTTTTAGACAAGGCAAGAATTTTGCCAATACAGTACGCTTTATTATTATGATGTAAAACTACTTGATCCATTGTGTATAAAGTAGCAAGCAAGACAGAAAACTAATTAATAATAATAATAATAATAATAATAATAATAATAATAATAATAATAATAATAATAATAATAATAATAATAATAATAATAATAAATACAAAATTAGAAGACACCCCAAAGAGCAGTTACTCTTAGTAGTCAAGGAAAACAAACTGCACGTTTAATACCTTTTTCATAGCAATACAACAAGTAAGGTCATGATAGATGATGGGGACGAGGTCCCGGGAAAGGTGTACATCAAATTCCACAAAGGCTGCTCCCTAAGCCAGAAAAAGGAGGAAAGACAAAAGGATGTTGACTTTAAAATATGCAAGGTCAGTAAAAAGGTGAAGGTCCCCCTCCCACACACACGTGTGTGCTAGTCGTGTCTGACTCTGCGGTGGTGCTCATCTCTGTTTCTAAGCCAAAGAGCCTGTGTTATGCAAGTCCATGGCCATGTGGCCAGCATGGCCAAACACATTTCTGCACAAGGAACATTGTTTACTTTCCCACTTTTACAGTGGTACCTATTTATCTACTTGCATTTACATGCTTTCGAACTGCTTGGTTGGCAGGAGCTGGGGTTAATAATGAGAGCTCACTCTTCTGCGTGGCACCTGGAATTCAAACCGGTGAGCTGCTAACCTTGCAGCCAAGTTTCACCGCTCTAGCCCACTGAGCCACTACGCGCCACACAAGGACAGTACCTGTACAATAATGGCTTTGTAAACATTTTGCTGGTATCCTGTTGCTTAATTTCTACTTGAGAACCAAAATATGATACTGTTGCTCAGTTTAGTACATAACAATAAAGCAGGTCCATTAAATGAATGGGATGGGACAATTCCTCTGTAAATTCCACTGATCTGAAAGAGCTACTCTGTGATATTTGTGAGTTTTTTGGGCTGTTTGGCCATGTTCTGGAAGTTTTCCTTCCTGACATTTCGCTAGACTCTGTGGCTGGCATCTTCAGAGGGCAAGGGGCTCAGGGAGTAAGGAGTTCTCTCTGTGCTCTGGGTTATAAAGTGAGTGAGACTGTGGGGTTTTTAAAGTTGTTGGAAAGAGGAATCCTGTCTTACGCAAGAGAATAGGTGCTAGTCATTGTATTGTGATGAAGGGATTTAGAAGTTTCAATGCAATCAGAGGTAGCAGTGATCCTTCAGTGTAGTTGATGGGTGTCGTTAGCTGTTCTGTTGTGTGAACTGATCATTGTTGCTTGTGGCTGAGTAGGAATCATTGAGCTTTGAGCTTTTGCACTCTAGTTTTCAGTACTGGAAGCCAGGCTTTGTTGATTTTTAAACTTTCTTCTTTTTTGTTGAAACTGTGCTTATGTTTGTGGATTTCAATGGCTTCCCTGTGTAGTCTGACATAGTGATTGGTATTGTTGTCCAGTACTTCTGTGTCCTGGAAGATAATTTCATGTCCAGTTTGTTCCAGGGTGTGTTTCTGGATGCTGCACTTTGTGGTCCTTCAGTATCCAGACCAGAATCAAAGAATATGAAAGACACTGCAGACTAAACATCCAGAAAAATCAGCAGAAGCAGAACACACCCTGAAACAAACTGTACATGAAATCCTCTCCCAGGACACAGATGTACTGGACAACACTACCAATCACTATGTCATACTACACAGGGAAACCAATGAAATCCACAAACATAAGCAAAGGAAAGTCTAAAAATCAACAAAGCCTGGCTACCTGTACTAAAAGAGGAACAGTGATCAGTTCATACAATAGAACAGATAAGGACGCCCATCAACTACACTGAAGGATCACTGCTACCCCTGATTGCACTGAAACTTCTTAATCCCTTCATCACAATACAATGACTAGCACCTATTCTCCTGCATAGGACAGGCTTCCTCTTTCCCACAACTTTAAAAACCCCACAGTCTCATTGACATTATAATCCAGAGCACAGAGAGAAATTCCTAGTTCCACGATCTCCTTGCCCTCTGAAGATGCCAGCTACAGAGTCTGGCGAAACGTCAGGAAGAAAAACTTCCAGAACATGGCCAAACAGCCCGAAAAACTCACAACAACTATCAGATCCCAGCTGTGAAAGCCTTCGAGAATACAGCTACTCTGTGACTTACCAAAGCACTGTAAACTACAGTTTGAGTAAGCCCGATTGAAGGAATGGAACTTAAAAGAGACCCTCTCATATTCATGGGAAAAACTAGAGGGGAAGGCTCTTACAGAAGGAAGTGAGTGGTGGTGGTGGGGGGCTTCAACTACTGTAGGTCTTCTTTCTAGCACATCACTACCCAAGCTCTTCTAGAAGATGGCCTAGCGTCCGAAAAGCTTTGCAGGGAGATGAAGCATCTGTCTCAAAACTCTTCCTCCTCCATCAGAATTCTGCTCAAAGGAAGTTCTTCACTTCAGTCAGGTTATGCAAGATGATACGAAGAAGTCTATTAATCTGATACAGATTTCAAGCTACGGGGCATCAACTTTTTTCAAATTAAAATTTGTGGAGCATTGTTTCGTACTTCCCTGTGAGGGGAAACTGTATTAGCTTTTCACTTAGCTAATACAGTTTCCCCTCACAGTATACTCTGGAAGACTCCCCCCAAATTGGTATTGGTGGATACACAGCTGCAAATAAAGACTAATGCTTGGCCAAGGGCATCAATTTGCAAAAAACAAAACAAAATCAAACAAATAGCGCTACCCGAACCACCACATGGATTCTATCCCACATGCTCTCTATGTGAGTTGCATCATTTGTCTTTCCACAACATTCACAGTTGATGAATATGCAAGAAAAAATTAACTAAAAACATCACAGACTTACATGTTTAGCTGCATTCTTTAAGGAAGCAACAGTATTTTCACGAAGTTTAGCTAGCCTGGGAATAAAAAAAGGGGGAGGGGCGAGATATTGTCATGTTTGCTTTTCTCATTTAATCAAGATAAAAAATCGTAAGTTCATTTCACATAAAAACAGAAGCAGACAAAACAAGCCGCAAATTATGTGTTTGCAACACCAACAACGGAATTGCCTTCACCAATAACAAAATGCACATCAAACCTAAAATACGCTTGAGACTACTAATGCAGAACCACTACACATAGCAAGGGTGTGCAAGAGATGATGAGTCCTAACTGGAATATTAAGGCCTCAAATGGCTACTCCCAGTTGGCAACAGTCAATTAACAATTGGTGGAGGAAATATAAATGCTGCAGTAGATTTTAAAATAATGTACGCTATCTGGTATCCTTTTGGAATTAACTGGCATGGAATGAAGTTGCAGAAGTAACCTCGCAAGTTCCTCGTCCCACGGCTCGTCAGTCACCTCACCAAATAATCATGGCCACTTCCACAACTTCCATCCTGTGCTTAGTAATATCGACACAACACTGGCCTCAAGAAGGCCCCCCCCCCAACATACACTTCACATTTAAGAGTTTGGTATTTATTAAGTCATTTGAGGGAAAGGGTCTGAAACCAACTAAGTGTTGGTCAGGTTCTTCTAAGGTCCCTCTTTCACCGTTTTACTCACTGTGCACATTCATCTAGGATAAATACTAAAGAAACAACAACAATAGGGTGCTGTCAAGTTAGTTCTGACTTATGGCAACCTGTTTCAGGGTTTTCTATGTGCAGAGTACTCGGAGGAGATTTGCCATTCTCCTTTTCTGGGTGGAAGCCTAGGACTGTGCAGGTTGCCTAAGGCTACACAGGTTGGCTCTTCAGGGATGCCCATGTGAACTCCCAACCTCTGTTTCCGCAGCCAGATACTGACCATATTTTCCCATCTATAAGATATCCGCATGTATAAGACACAGCCCTTTCCAGCCAAAAATTACAGTTTCGTAACTATGTAGTTCTCCCCTCAGCTTACTTCTGTGTATAAGACAATCCTCAATTTTAGCCTAACAATTTTACACAAAATGTAGTCTTATACATGGGAAAAATTCACTGAGCTATCCAGCCAGCTTACTAAGGAAAAGGGGGCACTGAATTCAGCACACTCACATAGTATCCTGAATATTAATGTTATTAGCCTATTTCCTTCACCAGTTCTTGTTCTATTTCTAAAATCCAAAACTCCTCCTACAAAAAACCCATCAATCCTACCCGCGATGAACATCAGTGGATGACACTCATCAGGTGGAAGCGACACTCACGGTCCAATGAAGATGTATGCAATTGCAAGTGAAAAGTAAATCCTCCCACCCTGCCCCATATTTGATCCACCAGTTGCCTCTCTTCAAGATGCAAGGGCCAAGAACTCAATGGTAGGCCCTATTCTCTGGATGCCACAACATCCACACATTCAACATCCAGCAACCCAAGGTAGCAGGGGGAAGGAGAAAGGTTTCCTTCCACAAGGGGAATTCTGCTTGTGGATCACAGGACACAACCCAAGACAGCCCCTCCCCCCCCCCAGATTAGAATTCATTGTGATCTAACCATCAACACTTACTTGGTGGTGGTGGTTGAGTTTCCTGCACCTCTGTGCCCAACATCTAGCCCTATTCTTCTTGATCTCCAGTATTTAGCATATGAAGCTTGCATATCACAGGAATATCCTTGAATTGGCCTGATAATTATGTAGTCCACTATAAAAAGAAATGCCACTTGGTTATCACATTCTTCCTTTTTCTTCAATTAAAGCAGGGCTTGATCCCTGGAGATGGCACAGGGAACAATCACTTAAAGCAACTGGATGGGAAAGAAGTAGCTGGTACAGAACAAAGAGGCATCTTTAAAATGTCATTTAAAAACCCAGCGTCTTTTTGTAATCCGTAACTTTAAACAGCATACTCTTTTTTTCTCCCTTCTTACAAAGTTCCTTCATCTGAGCTTGGACTCATGTTGGGCATTTTGCAAACGAAAGGACCCTCCTTTGCATTCACCAAATGGTCCAGAATCCATTAAAGGTAATATCTACTGCTCCCCCCCGCCCAATTCCCCATGTCAGCAAATGCTACTCTAGACATACTCTCATCAGTCCTCTCGCAGAGCATTTCAGAAGCTCT
Source organism: Phrynocephalus guinanensis (assembly GCA_037367245.1). Taxonomy (NCBI): domain Eukaryota; kingdom Metazoa; phylum Chordata; class Lepidosauria; order Squamata; family Agamidae; genus Phrynocephalus; species Phrynocephalus guinanensis. The sequence continues at coordinate 12,216,352 of CM074733.1, read as the reverse complement.
AGTATCTCCTCCTTACTCCGTTCCTCAATATGAGAAGAAATCTCCTGGGTTCTAATCGGGCTCCACCCCAATATTTTGAAACAGAAAAGAGAAGGGAATTTCGCTCAAGGCTCGTGCTTGCCACCACGTTTTGCGTTTAAACACACCTCGAACTTTCCCAATTGTTTTTCGCGAAATCCTGTTCATAATCGGAAGCGTCAGGATGCCACAGCTCTTTCCCAATTCAGCAATCGTGGACGACAGCAGACACGCGGAGCCCACGTGGCCTGGAAGTACATCTCCTTGTATCACTGCCTCACTAAGATCCTCCTAAAAATACAAAAGGCATTTCGAGGTTTTTAGGCTACAAACATTCCTCCCCATTCTAGTCTTGCCAACGGAAGACGGATAAGAGAATAAAGCAACAGAAAATATAAAGACAAGTCTGAGCACATCAAGCCCATTTTAGACTTAAAGTCCCTTTTTCTGGAAGTTGAGTCATGGCTACTGGACTTCTTTTTGAGAGATAGAGTCCCTTTCTTTATTTCCCAGAGTCCTTGTCTTGCTCCACACTTCACATTGCCAGAAGCAGAAGGATGCTTATTGTCAATACTATGTGCTTCAGCAGAGGAGTGCAATATTCGATCTGCGTAAGAAGCCTGTATTTGCAAAGGCCCACAGCTTTTTAAAAAACACAACACAAACAAGAAATGCAGATGAAAACTTTCCTCACCCTCTTGAGGCAATATATGTACATGGCAATGAAAACACAAAAGGAAGAGAAGATGTCTGTGAAGATTCTCAATCATCCAGGTGGGGTTATCTGGAAGTTGAGTCATGGCAACTGGACTTCTTTCCTTGAGAGACCAAAATGCTTCGCTACTCATCCAAGCAGCTGTGTCAGTCAGTCTGAAAAGAAGTCCAGTTGCCATGACTCAACTTCCAAAAGAAAGAGAAGACCAACCAATGTATGATGGACAATGTTCCATTCTTCCTTGTATTCTACACCCCCGCCCCCCGCCCCGGCCTCTTAGAAACTACTATTTTACCATTAACACTGATGTAAGTTGAAGATTTGTCTGAAGATTTAGAGACTGCTGCCACCACTCAAAAATCATAGGGTGGATCTAAGTGAGGCCTCCAGGAGGACTTAGTTGTGATAGCCATGGTACAGAGAATCTCATTCAAATAGCTACAGGATCTTGCAGCTTAGATGTCTTCTAAATGCGCTGAACGGAGGAAACATATTAGGACTGCTTCTTGTCTCATCATGTGCAAAGGTGGGGCAGAAGCAGTAATATTCAGGCATGCCTCGTGTCAGTTAAATATGTAAGGGAAGCTAATAAGATTTTCAATCTTGGACAGCAAACTTCTTATTCTTTGTATGGTTTCTTTCATTCATCATCATCTTCTTCCACTTTCCTAATTGTAATTGTTTTTTTTGGGGGGGGGGGTTGTAACCCTGAAATATGGCAAGAAGAGATCCAACAGAAAGATTAATTCACACAGTAAAATGGGCTATGGATTTTAGAAACCTCAAGACATGGGTCTGGTATCAGACAGAAAAAAAACTGCTCTCTCATGCAACTAAGCCCTCACCTCAAAAAAGTCAAAGATTAATTCCAGATTGTCTGGTTCCATTGTCTGTATAGAGTATTCTGTCCACCGGTCAGGCTGTAGACCATAACCACATTCTGGTTGAGAATGCCGAGATTTGAATTCTGTATCACTTATCAGTGAAATCTCTAATGTGTTCGGCATCTTATGATGAAGTGTAGGCGACAGTCTATCATCCTCATCATCTTCACCTTCCTCCTCCAAGCCTTCAAGGGTGAGTTTCACCCTAAATAGGAAGGAGAAAGTAAAATCTGAAACCAATACATAATGGAATGTCAATGACAGACAGGTAGACAGACAGTGGGGTCAGAGAACTGACTAAATGCATGAACTACACTTCTGTTCTGGAATATGAGAAGTTTATCAAATTATGCGTGGCTTAAAGGACGTTGTTTGGAGTGCAGTCCCAGCCCCCACGCTTAAGATCAAAACTTAGGGTCACGCAATGGAGTTGGAAGTGGAAGATTCAGGACATTCAAGTCAGACAAAACAAAGAACTTCTTTTCACAATTGACAGCTAAGATTATGGAGCTGAGTTCCACAAGATAGCCGCCAACGTCGTCTGCCTGAGATGCATCTATCAAAACACAGCTACACATGGCTACTCGTGAGGGTATTTTCTTTTATTTGAGGTGTTTCCGTATTGCTTTTTGGAGAATTTTAAAAGAGTTTACTTAAACGTTATGGAAGTGAAATAAATTTGCTTCTTAAAGCCAAATATTTGCTCTCCTCAGGGCCAGGTCCGCTGTACATTTCAAACTGATGGGAATGCCACTGGAGGCTAGATCTTGGTTCACTCCTCACCGTTGGGAAGATGGGCGGGATATAAATTCAATAATAATAAATAAATAAATAATCTCTTCAATGTTCTCCTCTCCCTTATTATACTAATATTATATTATTATACTAAATTAATAAAAATACGATATTGTTATACTAAATTATACTAAATTAATACTAACAATTAAAATTATACTATATTATACTAAATTAATAAAAATACTAATAAAAATTAGAATACTAATGGCATTACATTATTAAAGGCAAGATTCACTTTGAACATGAAATAATAAACTATCAGTCTGAACATACCTAAACCTAGATTTCTTAAATTTTCTCTTAGTGATTGAAACAGGAGGTTTTTCAGAAAAATGCAGTCGTAGTCTGATTTCTGTCTGACATGTCAGCCATCCGGAATCAATGGACTCCACATTATCTGCGAAAATAAAACATTTTTTAAAAAATACAGATTTATAACAATCATTTTGCTAAACTTGGAATATCAACAGAACTTTGGCAAATGTATCTAGTTTCAACATCAACTCCCCAAAAGCAGGTATCATCGTAAAATGGCAGCTACTGAAATATACCCAGTAAGTTGGTCTCAATCCAGAGAAGAGAGAGGTCTCCTGGTCAGTCAAAATCACCCCAGGAAACAGGGATTCAACCTGTGCTGGATGGAATTTCACTCCCCTAAAGACTCAGATTCACATATTTGAGTGTACGTCTAGATTCATCCTGAGTGTGAATGCTCAGGCCTTGCATTGACCAGGAGAGCATCTCCATAGTTAAAGACACTTTACATCACCCTCTCCCTCCCTTTGTTCCACCTGGGGTTTGTGTCGGCTGAGAGGTGTGCCCGGCCCTTGAAGAGCCTTCAGCTTCTGCTCCCTTGGAGGGCTTTTTAGACCGGCTGGACTCTTCACTGAGGACCCTCTCCCTCCCTTTGTTCCACCTGGGGTTTGTGTCGGCTGAGAGGTGTGCCCGGCCCTTGAAGAGCCTTCAGCTTCTGCCCCCTTGGAGGGCTTTTTAGACCAGCTGGACTCTTCACAGAGGACCCTCTCCCTCCCTTTGTTCCACCTGGGGTTTGTGTCGGCTGAGAGGTGTGCCTGGCCCTTGAAGAGCCTTCAGCTTCTGCCCCCTTGGAGGGCTTTTTAGACCGGCTGGACTCTTCACAGAGGACCCTCTCCCTCCCTTTGTTCCACCTAGAATTTGCTCCTCCGCATGTCGGGACGCAGGAGGATTTTTATATGTTTTGTTGTTTTAATAGTTCTATGTTGTTTATGCTTTATATTTGATGTATTCTATTGTTGTTGATTTGATATGCATTGCTTTTGTTAGCCGCTTAGAGTACTACATGTAGTAGATAAGCGGGATATAAATACAAGAATAATAATAATAATAATATTCCTGGATATGTCTGAATGACACGTGTCTTATTTAAATCTTGATTGGATGCCCAATAACACGTTTAACATGGAGTTGCTCCTGAAGAATGTTTCAAAATTTTCAGATCATCCAAAAACCAGCTACATTACTGACCAGGGCATGTCTTGGGAAACCTATACATTCCTTCCTATAACAGCTTCACCATCTACCAGTCCACAATTCAAAGTGTTGGTCATGACCTATAAAATCCCAGACAACTTTAGTTCAGGCTATGTGAAATACCATATTCTCTCCTATACAATCTTTTCGGGGCTTTGAGATCTGAGGAGAGCACTTTCTCGTGATCCTACCATCCTCATGAGACTCAGTTTGGTGGGGACTCAACAAATGTGGCCTTCCATGTGGCCACTCCAGGTTCTGAAATGTCTTGCCAAAAGAGGCTAGGGTTGCCTTCACTGTTGCCCTACTGCTGGCAAGGGAATACCTTTTTATTTAGGCAGGTCTTCAGCAATTAACTGCTCAAACCACTGAATTTTAGCTTGTATGGTAGTTCTTTTATTTACGTAACCCAGAGCTACTATTTTCAATCAATTTAAATTTCTATTAAATGTTCTAAATTCTACTTTGATATGCATTTTTTGCCCTACTGTAAGCTACCTTGGTTACCAGTCCTAATCAACTAAGTAAGTGCATTAAGAATGGGCAGAGACAATCCTCGGGTAACAAAAGCACTGAGATCTTATGTAAAGTTTTATTTTCTACTTGGACAATTGACCAAATATTCAAAGTCATTATTACAACAGGGTAGAAATTTCATATTCAAACTGCAAACTAACAAGAATTAATCTCGTTCGGTACTGCTAACGAGGTGGAAAAAACACAGGGCAATTGTTTGGTAAGAATTAGAGCAATAATTCCATGATCAAAAAGTGAATAAATCCAATATTCAACCAAGATGGGAAGCACTCCAAGAGACAGGGTGGCAAGCAAAGTTCACTTCAGGCTTTTGCTGTACTCTGTGTCCTCCTCTCTTGGCGGGGAGGGGGGCATAAGAGAGGGGACGTGTTACTACTATTGACATGTAGAAAGAATTCTCTCTCTCTCTCTCTCTCTCTCTCTCTCTCTCTCTCTCTCTCTCTCTCTCTCTCACACACACACACACACACACACACACACACACAGAGAGAGAGAGAGAGAGAGAGAGAGAGAGAGAGAGAGAGAGAGAGAGAGAGAGAGAGAGAGCAAGTGGGGGGCGAGGCTGTTAAAAGACAACCCTGGAGTCTGTTTTGGTGGGACATCCCTTTCACGCAGCCTGCAGGACTATGACCAGCTACCTATCTTCTAGCACAAGTTCCCATGTAGAGGGGTAGTAGTACAGGCTAGCTGAAATTACATCAGGGGCTACTCTAACTGGACGATCATATGTAAATTTATTTTATTATTTATTCATAGTATTTTTACCCCGCCTTTCTCCTTGGAAAAGGACCCAAGGTGGCTTACAGTAATGAGGGACAATATATAGTCCAGTACAGTTAAGACATATTCAGGTTTAAAAACAGGGAATTGAGGGGCATCTTAGAGCAATAGAAGACAACATTAAAGCTAGAAGAGGACGCAAGCAGTTCAGAAAAGAGTATTAATTCCATGTAATCACGTACAATAGACTAAAGGCATCTGACTGGCTTAAGACAAGAGGCTTGGCCAGTTAGGCATTTAATCTGATTTAAGAAAGGCAGCCATTCCCAGTAGAGATGGGCATGAAACGAAATTTTTTTTGTTCCGTTATTCGTTCCGTTACGTTGAGAAGGAAGGGGCTGCGATCCGGTCTCCGCGTGCGGAAGCCGGATCGCAGCCTCCTCCCGACCGCCCTCCGCCTTCCCCACGTCAGATGACAGCACCGGGCGCTGTCATGACTGGCGCGGGGAAGGCAAGACTCCTGTTCGCCCCTCTGCATGCAGAAGGGCGAACAGGGGTCTCAAAGGGATCTTCCCCGTGCGGGTCATGACAGCTCCCTTCGCTGTCATGATCGGCGCGGGGTTAGGCGAGACTCCCGTTCAGCCCTTCTGCAGCTGCTGTGGCAGAACTCGGGTTCTCAGAGACAGGCAGAAGCGGTGGCGCCTCGCAGCCACCTGGGTTTTGTAGTTCCTCCCACGTGACCTCCGCCCTGATTTCCCCTCTCGCTTTGCTATACAAGCCCACAAGAGGGGCTCCGTCTTGGCAGAGAAATGAGGATTTGGGGAGGCAAGCTGGTTCCCTCTACGCCACGCCCCAACCACTAGGAAATACTGTCTGTTTCCTAGCATAAGGAACCTGCCCGCCCTCGTCCTCTTCCTCCTCCTCCTCCTGAGCCGACCCGACGGCTTCCCCCACCCAACGGAAGGAAGGAAGTTTCCGCCCCGCCCCACTCAGTGATCACTTAAGGGTTAGGCCGGTAACTATGGAGACCCACTTCCGCACTTGGTGGCCACTCTGGGTGCCCCACCTCACTGGTTTTTGGCAGGTCTTCCAACCACCCCCCATTTCGCCTAGCTCGAGCGCCACGGAGAGGGCGCAGCCCCCCTTTCCTGCCACCACCGCCACCCTTGCTCCCTCGGCTGCTGCTCCTGTGGCGCCCAGCCCTGGGAGGGCTCCCCAGGGCTGTGGGAACGCTCTCCCGGCTGGTAAGGTTGCCGTGCCGAAAAACAGCACTAAACGAAAATGAAAACAAAGCGGGCCCCGGGCGCCCCGAACAACGACAACAAAACGAAGTGGGACCCAGGGCCTGATTAATGAACACAAAATGCCATTTTGGCGTTTCATGCCCATATCTAGTTCCCAGGGTTATTTCAAGAGAGGCAGTCAAAATGTGTTTCAGATGGGAGGCTGAGTTTTGGATCCAAGTTAAAAACACGACACCCGCCCCCAGGGGACATGCATATCGCAACGTGGCTTTTCTCCATAAATATCTGAAAGGATTACCTTGAAATGAAGGGGCAAAAAGCCTTCAAGAGTTGTTGGCATCTCCAAGACCTTAAGTCTGGGGCCTTGAGCACGAATGGCTCACCAAGAATAACATACAAAATACAAAAACTGGTGGTACCTTTGTGAGTCACTAAAAAATACTAAATAATACTTATTGTGATTTTAATATGTATCCTTGTTACTTACAATCTGCTTTGGAAGGAACTGTAATGTGAAAGTGGGATACAAGTAACTGGGATCAATAACAAACAATCGTTCTCCTTTGAATTGCACTGGTGTGATCAGCATTGTTTTGGTTACACACAGATTTCAACCCCCCAATTATTAACTAACTAGCTAACACTCCAATAAAGAAATATTCAATAGATACTGTGCCCCTGGCCACTCAGGACCCCATGGGTTCAACACCAAAGGTGTCCAAGTGGTCTACTTGTCCCCCCCCCCCAAAAAAAATTCAAATTCAGCCTCTAGATCAGGGAGTCATAAGGGCCTTTAAGGCTCATTGCACAGCATGATCCTGCATGAATAGGACTGCTAATGCTATTGAAGATAACCCTGCAAGAGCAAAGCACCCCTAACTCCAATGTCATTGAACGGAGCGGTGTAATACAATGGCACTAAGATGCACACCTCCATATAATTTCCACTCTTATCCTAAATAATTATATGACACAAGAATGGAAAAACTTTGGGCAAGTTTGCCCGCTCATCAAGACTCAAAAGCTTAAATATAGCCCGACATCCTTGTTTCAAACATTTCAATACGACCTTTCAACACCAGCTTAAAACCTACCTTAACACAAATGCATTTATGTCCTCTATAAACATTTGACAGTTAGCCACCTACTCACCAAAGATCCCGAACGTGCCATCATCCACAAAGATATCCTCTGGAATTGTAAAGAACAAACTGTAAGCACAGTTCACATTTCCTGACTTCTGAATTGATTGCTACTTTAGGCTGCGCTCCTACATACACTTGCCTGCAGGTAAGCCCTTTTCAACAGAGTGGGACTGCCTTTTAAATTGCTATGTTTACATTGGTACATCTAGTAACTGTGGTACGTGACCACTACTAACAACTAGAGCTAAGACATGAAAACGAAGGCCAGAATATGCATATTTATTTGCAATGGCAAGATACAATCCTAAGTTTGTTTCTTTAAGTTAAAAACAACACTGTCTTCAAACATCCGTGGCAGTATGGAGTTCTTTCAAGTTACTGAAACTGTAAAAAGAATATGGCCCCATCTTGACAAAACATGATGGCAGGATGTTGCAGAACAAGTACAGTGGTACCTTGTATAAAGGAATTAATTCGTTCCAAATGAAATTATGTTAAGCAAATTTTCCTTTATACAAATTCCCATAGGAATGCATTGAAAATGTTGTAATCCCAATTTTATGTTGTACAGATTTTCCCCGTAGGCAATTATGTTAAGCAAATTTCCCCTATCTCCGGAATTTTTTATGTTGTACAGATTTTATGTTATACAATCTCTGTGTTATACAAGGGTCCACTGTATAATAATATGTATCGAACAGAACTGAATTGACTGTAAAGTATTTACTAAGCAACCAAGAAATATTTTCTGCCACACATTTCTAATTCTGACATACACTAGAGTAATTACAAATAAAGACATTTATTCTCTTCCTTCATTTCTTGATATAGTATTTATAATTTTACCTTCATCTTATACTACATACTATGCTGTGTTTAAAGTAAGTTCTAATATGAAAGATATTGGGTTTAAAATTTCCTCCTCTCCTTTTAAAAAGTGCTTCTCAACCCTGAGTCCCCAGATGTTCTTTGACTAATAACCCAGAAATACCAGCCAGTAGACAAATGGTGAAGGCTTTGGGGAAGTTTTAATTCAAGTACATCTGGGAACAAAAGATTGGGAACCATTAGTTTGATGTGTCATATTTAATTCTTAACTTTGATCCTCCACAGCAAAAAGTCCAAACACCCCCCATACACAATTATGTTTGACATAATACAAGGACTTGAAATATATCCAATAAATCACCCAAACTGAGATCAGTGGGGCCACACAATCAAAATGTTGGATGTTTGCTGGAAAAGGTCACTGTGTGAAGTTTTCAAAGAAATGAAACTTGTTAATGAGGCCCTAAGCTGTCTAAATGAGCTTACTAAAAGTTGCTGGCACCTAGAAATGGGCATAAGATGCCATTTCTTATAAAGAGAAGCTACCACTGCGTGTTTAAAGGCAACTAAATGGAGTCACAAAGAGTCGGTAACGACTGTAACGACACAACACACACACACACACAAAAGCCATTTCACTTATAACTTCACAAATTAAAGCATCTATTATTGAGTTGCAAGTCCAGAACGGTCATGCATGCAATAGCTAGAATCAAGACTGAGACAACTTTAAGAAGCTCAGTGATCACTTAAGAACATGCTTTTTTCCTGAGTCTTCTAAAAAAATAGATGTAGTAAGAAGCAGACACTCCTTTTAAAACATGCACAATTCCTTCTGACAATTACAAAGCAAGAAAACAAGCTATGCATTACAATTCCTATGAGGCCTACCCAGAAGAAAGTTCTGCTCAATTCAGTGGAACTTTCTCCCTGGTAAGTATGTACACAGAACTGCCACCTCAAATAAAATACCTTTCAATGTATTATTTTACAGGACAAGAAATGTAAAATGGAACAAAGCTAATCACAGTATTTTCAGGTTCTAATATTCTACAGGAGAAGATAGTAACTTCCATCCCTTCATCCACCCAAAGAATCTTGTAGAAGAAAGAATAGTCTATTCCTTTTTTCCACTTATATTGCTTCTCTCAAATTAGCAGAAAGGCATGTCCGATGTTCATGCGCTTAGTGCAATATTTCAGGGAAAAAATCTAGAAAAATGGTACCCTAACACAGAGGTGAAACATTTTCTTAAAAAAAAAAAGAAACCCCCAAAAACCCAATGTGCTCTTAAACTTCAACTTAAGGTAAACTATTTAGTTCCCACTGAAGAGGCATGATGTGTGTGTGTGTGTGTGTGTGTGTTTCTGTTTTGCCAACAGTGCATATCTGAAGATATTCTATGTCGTTTTTGTTCATTTTAACCAAGACTTCAGAGGTCCACAAATTCCTCCTCCATTTGAGAACCTTAACAAGCACTGATGCCAAGTATCACCCCAGAGCTCAGCATGAAACCAGAAGTGACCCCCCCGCCCCAAATCCCAATTTGGACAGCCAAAATTTGTGGATCCCAATAAAAGTAAAGACATTAAAATGTTTTTATATGTTCAAATCCTTTTTGTTCACAAATGCAAATCCATTTAAAACTGCTCCCACTGTGCTAGAAGAAAGGTGCCTATGTAGCATTGTGCTATTAAACGTTAAACCTACAAAAAATTGCAACCCCACTAAACCATTTTCTAACATATTAGTAATCTTATGCATATGCTTCAAACAGATGCAGTTGGTGCCCATACCTAAAGGGGTTATTGATCGTGCTGGTAGATGAGTCTCCCACTTGTGAATTATGACTTGGCATGGACCATCGATAGTCTGTAATTTAAAAGTTAAACGTCTGCAATAATGCTTGTTAAATCCGATTTTTACCTGTGATGCCACTGACAATTCTCTATAAACCTAATTTGCTTATTGATACAATCTGTGACGTGCAAAGATTGGCCTTGATTCACATCATTTATATCATAACCACTGAAGCCACTAAGAGACTATGACGTATCTGGCAACTACGATACATCTAACCACCTCAAGTTTAAAAGCTTATTCAAATGGCATATCTCCATACCGTGAAAGGGTGGAGGAACAAGGTGGCAGCCCATTGCTCTGCCCACAACATCTACACATCCAGCCTAGCCCTAGAATTTAGAATGCATACCCTTTTCAGAGATTAAGCTAAGCATATGGAACTCCAGGTTTCACTTTAAAGCATTTATTTAAAGTCCTTATCACTTCTGTCAACAGACAATAGGTACAATTGTACTTACATATACCTCATTCTAGAGATTAACTACGATGAATAAACAGAGGTTTTTTTGTTTTTGTTTTTTAGAAATTCTGACCACCCTCCATTGAAAGATTTTAAGCTATATTAACAGATTGGTAATACTAGTGAGTATTACAAATCACACTCCGGATGTTATACTTTTCAGTACAAGCACAACAGTCAACAGCTTGTTTTTATTAGGGTGTTATTTTCTAAGGCATTAAAAAAACTCTGCAAAAGTTGCTTGCCTTATTTGGCTTTCAGTTCACGGTTACTGCTTCCTATAGTCACTTATTACATTGGCTCAAGATCAAAACAAAACAAAACAAAACAAAACAACCAAAGTCTGCACAGTAAAATCTTGAGGTTTCTGTATTCTCATCCCGTCTGAGACCAATTAGAAACCCATCCTTGAAGCCCAACTGGAGAAAAAATGGATGAAACGTGCTCTCCCCACACAGCAGAGGTTTTCTACTCAGTTTGGATATACTTCTTTTATATCTTACACTGAGCACTCCTGAACATGAATTTTCTTACCCATACAAAAAGTTGCCTAGGAATGAGAACACCTATGGAACTAGTAAGCATCATAACCCCGTGTATATTCCTGCAAAAGGATTCACAGATCATTTTTAGTATTTCGATCTAACATGTTATTTCAAAAGTTCAATAGAAGCTAGAGTCCCAAACTTTGAGGAATCATGATAAGGAAGTTCATTTTGGAAGTTCTCTCTTTCTAACCAATTCAAGAAAAGTCCTCCTTCTCTCTAATTTCCTACACCCATCCGCATATTCCTAGTGGTAATCTTCCAGTATCTGAAACATTTCATTCTCTTCTCTCCACCAGAGCCCTAAAATGTACACCTAATGGTGCAGACAGTAAGGGCAAAAATGCATTACACTTTGTTAGCACATGATGTGTTTTTTGGTTGAGGCTTCTAGAAATGAATCTCTGATTATTTATTTATTTATTTGATTTATATACCATGGCCATCTAGCCCAAAGGCTAGTCTGGGCAGTTTACAAGTTAAGTAATTGTGTTTTCTTCCACAACTCAGATACTTAAAAGTTACAAGACAGAGCCAGAAAGTACAGTATAATAAAACTATTGTTGGCAAGACCGACTTATGGAGTTTCTTGCCATTCCAAGTGCATATATCCTCATCTGCTGGAAGTGTGCTCTGTACAACTATGACATACACACACATGTATACTGCCTACTCATAAAAACCTATGTTGTCAATGCACTGATTCCTGCATTATGCTAAAATGTTTGCATGTGGCTTTAGTTAACATCAATGGAAAGTAAGCAAATATAGACCTTAACCTGATATTCTTCGTGGTTTACACTTTTTCTACACATAATGCAGCTGGGCAGAAAAAACGATGAGACAGGAAACTGCGTAAGTCTGTATTGGGTATTTTGATCTGCATGCATTTGGTTGGGAAGTCATCTACAGCTTGCCAGTATGTTTGGTAAGCTAAAAATGCAGGTGCTCGTGCTTGGACAAATGCTTCCTGTGTACAAACTGGAGCTTAACACAATTTTATTAACGGGAGATAATAAAGTTTACTATTGAGAGATAATAAAATGAATCAACCAACCATTGTCTAAAAATACTGCCAAACAGCAGAACACCAAGAGTTCATCCTAGAATTATCCAATATATTATACTGGTACTTGTTAAGTTATACATACCAGAGGCTCTAAAAAAATCCCTTGAAAATACCGATAGTCAATATCTTCTCCACGAGGGAGGTCAACTGTGGCTTTCCATAACAGACTGCAGAAAAACAATTTTGAAAATGTTTTAGGAATAAACACAATGGTTAAGTATGCCATGTATAATAAGTTATTGGCGATGCACACTCTTTCTTTCTTTCTCCCTCATACACACACAGTTCTTGTACATTTTCCTCCCCCATTCTTTTACAAAGGACAGTTTCTGCTGTAACTCCTGGAGGTGATAGCACGCCAGGCTGCTGTTAAAGTAAACCAAGTACAGTACAGTGGTGCCTCTTAAGACGAATTTAATTCATTCAATGGATCAATTCATTTTACAAAAAAAAAATCATCCCACAAAATGCGGTTTAACACGGTTCCCTTAGAAATGCATTGAGGCATCCCCTAGGAAAAATTCATCTTACAAGGTTTTCCTATTTCTGGAAATTTCATTCGCCTTACAAGTTTTTCGTATTAAGGGGAATTCGTCTTACGAAGTACGACTGTACATAAGAACCCTCCTGCATGCACGGAAAGCTAGTTTCTTAACCTTAACTCTTGACATTATGATATTCAGTGAATCTAGTAGGGAAAAACTACTGCTTATCCAAAAGCATTTTTCCAAAGGTGTCATTATATATTACTAGCTGAAACAACTGTGTTGGCGCATCTCTACCAATTTCTACCCCTTTTTACCATCTGGGGGAGGATACCTGTGGAATCTTGGAACACTAAATGAAGGACAAAGCTGCAAACTCAGTGAAGTACGGAGAAAATAATTCCATCTCAGCCCCATTCTCCAGCTCCCAATTCTACTAATCTCCTGAATAAGTTAAGATGGTTTGCAGACACAGTGTCCCTTATTAGATCAGGCTGTGCATGTTTCTTTTAAAATCTCTTACAAGGGCAGACAATTTTGTTCTGAAATACATTGTTACAAACATTTAAATGTCTGAAATGACCTTGATGGAGCTAAAAGAAGCTTTAAGAGATAGAAATGCAAAGAGAGCATCACTCTACAAAACGGCCGAGCATCGGACACGACTGAACGGACAGACAGTGTTATAAATGTAAATATGAGCAATGCAAGGGCTTAGGAAGTGTGGAGATATGCAGAAATCTAGCAGGCAATAATTAACCTCAGGTCTCAATACTAACGTTGCTTTTTGAAAAGGTGGGGCCCAAAGGACAACAACAACGTAAACAACAACGTAACAGCACAAGCATTGTACCCCTATCTAGCTTACATGTTGAATTATAGGTTTATGTGTGCATCACTGAAAGGCACTTACGTGTCACCAGCCTCATCCTCCGGCTGTAGAATTACTGCACCTTGAGGATTCCAGTTTCCGAGGGCACTGCAGCTTCCACAGACAGCAAAAACCTCACCTAAGGGAAAGAGCATTTTAGTAAACCGTAAAGCTTTTCAACATCACCTGAGTTTCCCTGCTGGGGAACCGCACACTTCTGAAACTGTCATTCCATCTAAAATATTTATTTTAAAGATGTTTTTGCCCTGCTTTTCTCCTTTAAAAAGGACCCAAGGCAAAGGAGCCACCTGGCTGTTGCGTTTTGGACCCACTGAAGTTTTCCTGACATCTTTCAAAGGCATCTGCGCATCAAGTGCGTTACAGCAATCCAGCTTGAAGGTAACTAGGCCATGTGTCACCAGGGGGAGATTAGACCTCTTACAGGAGCAGCTGTCACCCTAGTTATAGTTGCACAAATGTGCTCCTGGCCACTGTTACAACCTGGGCATCCAGTCTCAGAGACGGATTCAGGAGCACCCCTGAGCTGCGTACCTGTATTTTTAGAGGGAGCATAACCCCCATCCAGCAGAAGCTGCATCCCTGTTCCTTCATCTGCCTTTCAGCTAAGCAGGAGCCCTTGCGTTTTTGTATGGATCAGGTTTCTGTTTGTTCCCCCTCATCCAGCCCATTACTGCCACCAAACACTGATCTAGAGCTGAAAAAGCTTCCTCATATTTAGAGCAAAAAGGGGTTTGGGCCGCGTGGCCATCACAAAACACAATTGCAAAAATAGGTTACAGGCGATACCTTTATATGCCACTAATAAAAATAAAAAACAAAGAACATTGCAAGCTTCCGAGTGCAGTAAAACACCCTTCTTCAAAGCAGGTCCCAGAAGTTCAGGCATGGTAAAAGATGTGCTTTACCAGGAGGTTACTTTTAAAGTCCTTGGTTAGATGATGTTCTTAAAGTCCATGGCTGGAGCAGGAGTCTTGTTAGAGGCAGGAATTTGGGGGGCAGTTGTAAAAGTTGCTTAACCATTGGGTTTAACACCCCCTCCCCATTCTTCAAACAAAGGAACATGGGTCATAAACCATTCCCTCTCCCTCACCCCTCTCCATATGGCTCTGCGAGACATACAAATCCCTGTTGGCCAGAGGTGGGGGGATGGGGGGAGAAAAGGGTTGATGCAGGGGACCCACATGCTTCATTCTGGGATTGGGGGGAAATTTAGTAAATCCACTAGGGTTGCCAGTTGGAACTAAATTGAATTAAAGTGATATTACCTAGTGATTTATTTATTTATTTATTTATTTATTTATTTATTTATTTATTTATTTATTTATTCAACTTATATGCCGTCCACTGCTCAAAGGTATCTCGATGGCTTACAATTAAAATGAAGTTTAAATTTAAACAGTTAAAACATTTAAAAGGCAATGAACAATTAAAAACAATAAAAATATTTAAACACAAAACACTAAAATTGCCACCAGGACCCGCAATCTATGTTATGTCAGTTAAAAAACTACAGAAACAGGAAGATTTTTACTTGGCGCCGAAATGTCATCAGTGTTGGTGCCAGGCGGATCTCACTTGGGAGGGCATTCCATAACCTGGGGGCAGCTGCCGAAAAGGCCCTGTTCCTACAAGCCACCCCTTTCACCTCCTTGAGGTATTGTTCTCTCAGGAGGGCTCCCTGGCTAGATCTTAATCGCCGGGTAGGTTCATATGGAAGGAGAGACTCCTTCAGATATCTAGGCCCTAAGCCATTTAGGGCTTTATATAGACATGGAGTCACGAAGAGTCAGTCATGACTGTAACAACACAACACACACACACATGCCAAAAGAAGCACTTTGAATTGGACTAAGGCAACAACTGGTAACCAATGAAGGTTACATAGAATTGGTGTGATATGATCCCTGGCAGCCCCACCAGTCACCAGCCGGGCTACACGATTCTGAACCAGTCTTGCCTTTTGGTGTTTAGAGTCCTTGTGCCTCATTCCAGGCCCATGGGGAAATGAAATATCGCTAAAGTAGCAGCATACACGTAGCTCAAGTCCAAAAAGACGAGGTACGTCAGAAGTAAAATTTCCCATGTTGTTTTCTTTCATCCATAAACCTAGCAGCAATGGGACACTAAAACTCCCTAGAAACAGCCATCCATGTGCAAACTGTCAAAAGATACCTCCAAATAAAACACTATGCAATTTAATTAAGCACTCAATATAAGAGTCATTCAACTAGTAAGAAATATTTGTGACAGAAGATGGAACCTGTAACTTGTGTTCCCAACTTGGAAAGTGGCAAGCTGCAGAGAGCACTGTATAGGTCCACAACAGGGAATACAAGATTACACCGGTATTCCAGAGCTGTGGAAGATCTTGGAACGCCCCGAGGTGATGGATGTGCAAAGCATTCATACAATAATAGTTTTGCAAGCATTGATCTAGATCATATTACTAGGCTAAAAACAGGTGACTGTCTGTTATGTGGAACACCAATGATATGCCGTCTGCTTGGCAGAGACCTGGACTGTTATGTAATAGTTCTGACGATGCTGTATGATGGGGAGAAGGGAATAACAGTGGCTGACACAGCTGCTGTGACACAAAGCAGTATCAGTTTAACTGGCAGGAAAAGCTCTCCGAGATTCTAGCACTGGAAAGTGTCATTTTAAAAAAAATTGGGAGACGGAAAGATGACATCGGAGGCTTCTTCCTTGTTGAAGTTTAGCCCCGTGCGACCCCAGCGCAAGGCAAGAGATTAGTTGATTGTGTTCCTCTGGTTCCAAATGCCAGCTGGGCTCCCACATTTTGTTTCAGAAGCTGACCACTTCCAAAACGAAAAGCCCATCTCTAATGGTAAGCATGAAATATCCTGCAGTGATAGACTAGTGTCTTGTTGCTCACTGACCACTTCTGAAACAAAAAGCCCATCTGTAATTACCATGGGAGAAACAAAACCAGATACTTAGCAATACAGTAATATCTCGGATAAATAATGCCTTTGTTAACAAAAAAAATGGATAACAAAATGAAATTTCCGGGAATATGGATGTTTCGGTTAATGAAATTTTCCTATGGGGTGCCTCAGATAACGAAATTTTCATTACGCTTTGCAAAAAAAGTGTACCCAGAACGCATTGTGCCCCCTGTAGTTTGTGGAGGAGAGGGAGGAGTTGGAGCAGTTTTTTAACTGTGGAAGGGTGGGAGGAGTTAAAGTATTTTCAGAAGCCTTGTGGCACAATGGTTAAATGCCTGTCCTGCAGCTAAAACTGCTCACGACCTGGGGTTCAATCCCAGGTAGCCGGATCATGGTTGACTTCAGGACATTTGTACGGCTTCTTTCCTGTGTATTTTAAACAAGCCTTTAAGACCTGAGAGTTTGAGGCCACTTTTAGTAGGTTCTTTTTAAAAACTACTTATTTTCGAAGCTGTTTGTAATGTTCTTCTGTTCCTTTACTATTTGATAGACAATGTTAACATTTTATACTTTGCACCACCCTGAGGATGACTTGTTTAGGTTTAAAAGAAAGAAAGAAAGAAAGAAAGAAAGAAAGAAAGAAAGAAAGAAAGAAAGAAAGAAAGAAAGAAAGAAAGGGAAGGGAAATGCTATTCAATACAGAATTTTAAATAAAAATAGATTCTGCCAACTTCCATTTCTGGATGTCTTCCTGGATTGGAAAAAAAGTGTTTGTAAACTGTTATTTTGAAAAGCAGCAGGCCTTTACCAAATGAAAATTGGGGAGGTAGGCTGCACCAGGATATTTCCTCCCAATAAGTCCTTTTGATGAAATGTTTAACTTAGTTGCTTTGTATTTTGCAAGCACCATTCATTTCCAGAGCTATTTTCCAGGAGGAGGTCAAGAAATGTAACATAAAGCAATCTAATGTAGTTCCAAAGCAGCCCAAGGGGCACATGGAAGAAGCCTCCCCAAAGAATGCGAGGACTGTGAGCAGTTCCGGGCATCCCTGGGCAACAGCAGCTATCTCTAGGCCCATCTTCCGGTATAAGAAGCACCACCGGATTGTTTATGGAATGAGAAACATCATAACAGAATTCTGGTGCTAAGAGGAACGTACTAATTTCAGCATTCATTCAAATGAATAAGAGGTATACATGTATAATAATAATAATAATAATAATAATAATAATAATAATAATAATAATAATAATAATAATAATAATAATAATAATAATAATAAAATTGTTCATTTACGGTCATAGACCAAAATGATACATGTATTAATATTAATATATTAATATTGTTGTATTAATATAAATGTATTATAGACATTACTGTTTTCAAGCCACCGTATTGCAGGGTCAGTCACATGCTGCATGTCCTATTATATCATAAAATATTTGTGAAGTAACATTATAAATGCCAGAGTGTGGGTGTGTTTTAAAACATGATACTGCCACTGTATGGCATTTTCCAGGAGGCAAGTTCAGGTTGGGTCAAGAGAAACAGACAGTGAGTCTGGGAACAGAAGGGGCTGCCACTTTGGCATCCATGTTGATCAGCTGCAATAAAGAACACCGCGGGGGATGTACAGCTGAATTGGCACGAGTTTCACACATTATCCCAATATAGCAACAGAACTCTTAGGCAAGTTGCTACTCCAGAAACCCTTGGGAAGTCATGCAAGTCTTGAAAGCAGAGCATGAAAATAAACCCTCACACTCCCATTTGTTCAATAAACCACAGCTCAGACAGGTTTTCTTTACGTAGAAATCTGCCTACTCAAGGCACCTAAATCCCCCTTCCCCATGCATAGTAGTTGTATAGGAAGAAAAGTGGCTTTCCACACTCTGGTGCCCTCGGGCTATGAACACCATCAGTGGCCATGCTGGTTGAAGGCACCCAAACTGGGCCCAGCAGATGTATAATCACTAAACACATCCTTTCTCTTTTCCCGCAATATGCCCATGAAAGAAAAAAACTGTACCTGGTGGAGATGCTCCTCTTATTTCAAAGGTAACCTGACAAAGTTCCATATTTGTGGAGGATGTTCAATAGATGCTGTGGCCTACAGAGAAAAGGAGGGAAAACATTATATATCAAGAAGACTGCATTAACTAAGCATACACCGTAATGGGTTGTGACTGCTTGATTCATTTACATCTAATTTTTCATATTATTTGTTTTTTCATGTCAACAGTTTACAATGCATATTCAAAATGTGAAAAATTCTGAAGATAGTATATAGTGCCAGAAACCTTTGAAATGAGAATCTAGAATGCGAGCAAAACATGCCAGATTTTCAAGGTGAATTCAAAACAAAACACACACCACAAGATATCATATTGTAAATATACATTGTCTACCAGGGTGTATTAAGAATTTATTTAGAAGAAAGCCAGTTTCTACTTTATAGAATACTGTACAGCACAAATTATGGCCAAAATACAGAAATACAGATGACACTACTGTATATTACTGGCACAGAACAGAAGGAACTTGAAACAACTAATGAGGAAGTTAAAAAAGAAAGTGCAAAAACAAGACTGCAGCTGAACATTAAGATGACAAAAATCAAGATTACAGAAGAAATAAAGAAAATGAATGCTGATAATGCAGAAACTGAATTAAAGACTCTGTGCATCTCAGATCTACCATCGATCCCAGATGAAGGGTACATCCAAGAAATCAGCAGAAGAAGATTTGAAAGCACATTTATAAAGGAACATGCAAATACTGTCACAGGTAAATATGCTTTGCTGGAGAAAAAGTCCAAGATCATCCCTACTGTTGTATTCTCAATTATTATGCATGGCTGTTAAAGCAGACAATGAAGACAGATTTAGAAAATGATCCATTCAATTATATATGCAAATCCCAAGACGAGTTCCACCTATGGAAGCATTTACATATGCAAATATTTTAAACTTTGGAAAAACTGCATCATACAATAATATACACAGTAGAGGGAATTTAAAGTCCAAGGAAGAATTGATAAACCAAGGGGTGGTGACTTCATGGTGGCCTTTAATACAGATACAATCCAGGTATAAGAAAGATCTGAAAATGTATGGCTTTTATAATGAACAGATAGCATTTGATAAAATATTGTTATCCTCAGATGATAAGTTAATTAAGAAAATATATAAATTTTTGTTAGAATGGAAAATTGAAGATGAGCATATAAAAGAACCAGATACAATGGGCAAAAAATGTGGTTACAATGGGGAGATGGAGAAATGGCAAAAACTTTGGAATAGAAATTCTAAATTAACAATGGTGACGTCATATAAAGAAAATCTATACTGTATAAAATGTTTTATAGATGGCATTTTCCACCTGCTAAGTTAGCTATAATGTTCCCAAATTTGTGTAGGAAATGTGCGCAAGAAACGGGGACTGACTATCATGCATGGTGGACAGGTGATAAAGCGAAAAAATATTGGATTAAAATACATACTTGGGTGATACAGAATGCTAAAAATACATGTGAAGACTTTAGGCCAGAAATGTTTTTACTAGACATCTTACCATAACATTTAGACAAACAAAATACTTATCTAGTACTGCACATTCTGACAGCAGCGAGAATACAGTGGTACCTTGTATAAAGGAATTAATTTGTTCCAAATGAAATTATGTTAAGCAAATTTTCCTTTATTCAAATTCCCATAGGAATGCATTGAAAACGGAGTCATCCCATTTTTATGTTGTATGGATTCTCCCCATAGGTGATTATGTTAAGCAAATTTTCCCTATCTCCAGAAATTTTTATGTTGTACAGATTTTATGTTATACAAGCTGTTTGTTATACAAGGGTCCACTGTAGTTTGAGCACAACAGATGAAATTATTTAGAAAATGTTGGAATGTGCAGAGATGGCACAGCTCCCCTGGGAATAGGTTCCATAACTCTGCTGCCATCACCAAGAAGGCCCTACCCCAGTAGAAGGGATTGAGAGTGAGCAGCTATTTAAGTTGTTCACTGCAGGGGGGTGATATGGCAGGGACAGAAGTCACAGCACCATGTGACAGGGAAGGGGAAGAGGATATTGGTTGCCTTAAGCCAGTGTTGGCAAACCTATGGCACGGGCACCAAAGGTGGCACTCGGAGCCCTTTCCGTGGGCACCCGACGTGGCCCCTTCACAGCCACCTCTATTCGGGTTAAATTGCTGTATTGGCACTTAGCGAAAAATTAGTGGGTTCTGAATAGCAGTTGGGGAACTCTAAAAGGTTCGCCATCGCTGCCCTCAGCTGTCCCTAAACTTAAATAGCTTGGACAGCCTGGGTGACAGGCCCCCTTGGGTTAATACTGCTGCTGCTAAATGCCAGATCAGTAAATGGGAAAACAACAGCACCCTCCTTTGCAGTTTCACCCCTTCATGGGTGGCAGAGTGCTTCCCCGCACCTCCTCGGGTGGCCAGCCACTCACTAGCAGCAGTGTGCAATTCCCTCCTCCACAGATTTCCGACTCAAAGGCAGAGCCACAGGTCTCCCTGCCCCACTTCCTCATCTGAGTGGATGGCCACCGAAGAAAGCAGAGGTGAGAAGCATGCGTTGCTGCAGGTGAGTGGCTGCCAACTGGGGAAGGGAAGCATGCTACCCTTTGTGAGTGGGTGAACATATGAAGCAGGTAGAGGCGTGCTGCCACTCATCTGCCAATGAGTGGGAAGAAAAACAGACAGCCAAGAATGAAGGCAATGCACTTCAGGGAGGCAGATGCCATAGCAATGACTATGGGTCTTGGGTCAGTGACCACCAACAAGGTGACACAGATTATTTAGCCAGGCCACGAATCATCAAGAAGCATAGGAAGTGGGTCAAATATGAATGTCTACTCTCCACAAGCATTTCACAAAATTGTTGACTAGTCTAGAGCAACAAAAATACCTTGAAAGTCAACAACACCTCCTATCAAAAGAAAGTCTTAGGATAGTTTCACTGTAAGCTACACACCCCACAGAAACACTCCACAGAGCTCATAAATTAGGCAAAAAGCCTCCCAAGACCATCTGAAAACAAATTATGGGAAATAATCCAAGACTTTCCATATTTTACCTGCTCATATGCAAACTACTGGGAAGAAAAGCATTTCTTTGTTTTAACTTAAATTCAATTATCTAATGCCATATTGTCATACATGAATGGCAGAGAAGCAATAAGTACAAAGGCCAATCTCTTTCAACGTTCTCTCTGTCAGATCTGTCCAGGAACTTTCTCATCTAAAAAGTGGGGTGAAAATGCTTCCAATAGACAACAAAGAGTTATGTACTCACTACTACAATAAAAAAATTTATTATGGATGTTACTTTGGGCTATGGGTATAGCACTGTAACACTGAAAACTTTTAATACTACCAGTATTTTCTGATCTATAAGACTCCCCCATGTCTAAGACAACCCCCATGTTTCCAACACAAACTTACAGTTTCCAACTGTGCAGCTCTCTCCTCAGCTTACTTCCGTACATAAGACAACCCTCAAATTTAGTCTAACAATTTTAGACAAAAAATATAGCCTTATACTGTACTTGCAGAGTACAGTGCCATTATCTTCCCAGTACAAGGAAAGAACACATCATCCTACCCTACAAAATTTGTATCATATCCAATTTTATAATCTTCATTAAAAAATGTGAAGTTCTTCCAAAGAGCTCACCTTTTGTTTTTGCACATTTAAGGACAAACAAGACTCAAAAGGGCCTGAAATTCATATTACAGGCACCAACGTACTGCGCTGAGCTTCACTCACATTCCTTCCCAGGCAGACAAGTGTTCATATCAGCAGGCTACAGCAACGCAGGACGCTTTATCATGACATGCATAAAATAATGAAGCAAGACCTTTAACACATGTCTTCCCTACCCCAGCCTGCAATGATCCACAGCCAACGTAATTAAAAAGCCTTCACTTACAGCCCTTTGCTCTTTGGCATTTGTTCCATGACAGATTCTTATGAGGACTTGGCAACCTTCCCTGCATGCTCTGCAGTGCAGGGGCAAAGAAGGACAAGGAAGCAAAACAGTACACATACACACACACTCCAACTTTCCCCTTCTTCCTTCTCAGGGCACAGAAAATATTGCCTAGAGATGTTCCATATGAAAAGCTGAACAATCAGCTGCAGGAAAAGCGCTGTTCAACACACCAGGCTCATCAGAAAGGAGCCTCGGTCCCACCCAGACTGTCGACCTGTGCCCGAGTTTCATCTCTAGAGACTTGCAGGGTTGAATGTTTGTAAATAATAAGAATTTTTTTAAAAAATCCTTACACACAGAAAACTGCCATGTCAGGAAAACTTTCCCCCCCCAATTCCAGGGTTTTCCTTTGCTTATCTGCAGAAAATTATTGCAGCATCGAAACTACTCAGTCATGTGAGTTTTCACTGGGGGTGAGAGGCAGTTCAAGCAAGAATAAAAATAGGTCTGCCCCTCCCCACCCCAATAGATTTGACCCAAAGTTATTATCTTGATCCAGGGAAGACTACTGTCTTTGAGATGCAGTAGCGTATATACTGTATATGTGTGGAAAGAGAGTGCTTTATGCTATTGCCCCCACCAACCCCCCCAAAAAGGAAAGGAAAGGAGAGAAAGAAAGAACGAATGAATTTCACTTCTACTTGAAAGGAATTCATGTTCTTTGAAGACCAACGAAGTATACAATTATTTTGCATTCTCTTTGGCAAACCGCACCAGCTGTTCCTTTGCTTTTTCGTAATTTAAGAACATGCCCCAAACAAAGGAAGACAGAGTATTCTGTCCCTGTTTGTTTAGCACATTCCTACTACACAGCAGGTGCACGAGTCCTTGTGCCACACAGCAAGCTGCGCCTCTTGCAATGTCTCTTTTTGCACAGCTGTAAACATAACAGGAATAGTGCGGTGGCCCCCTTTGCAAGTGGCAAAAATCTCCACAGGCAGTAAATTGTGAGCTTGTCTTTCAGGATAAGCTCAAAGGGATTTAATTTGCATCCATTAAGGTTGAAGCCTGTTGGCATATAGCCAGATTGGGACCAGGGAGAATCATTCAAATCCCACATTTAATCATAAACAGCCACTGTGGTGTAGTGGATGAAGTGGTGGACTGGGACTTGGGAAGACTTGAGTTCAAATCCCCTCCCAGCCGCGTAAATGTAGTGGGGAGCGGCAGTGATAGAACTACTTCCCTAACCATTGTACATACTGTGAAATCCCCATTAGTCACTGTCAATGAGAAGCAACTTGACAGCACTTAACAAACCACAACTTAGGTACCTCCACTAACATGGGTGATCTTGGCTTCAAGCCTCCATCTCTTATTCTAACCTACCTTGCAAGCTTGCTGTGAGACTAAAATTAACAGGACCTTCATGAGCAGAGGAAGATTTTTTTTTTAAAAGTGTGTTTGTTTTTTTAAGGCAACAAAATTTGAACCACCAATTTCCTGAGAATGGGGCCGTATGGAAGCAGTGAATGCAGTGCACAGGGGCGTCCTGTAGTGGGTCCCAGAGGCTCAGCCTAGAGAAGAGTCCAGGGCTGGCAGGCAGCACTTCCACTCAGTGCAGTTGATGCCAGTGATCTAAATAAAAAAGTACCTGGCAACATGCAAGGAAACAAAACCAAAGCAAGAACACATGGCACCTTATGTTTTTTGTTTGTGTTTCTTTGGATTATGAATTATTGTTTTGGTTCTTTGGGTTACGCTTATATTGACTAACAGGGCGACCCCCCCCCCTCTAAAACTAAAGGAAACAGGTGATCTCACCTAAGAGAAGCAACCTTCCAACCTCCAACAACAAAAGCAACAAACTACACAAGACGGGCATCCAGAGAGAGAGCGAGCCGGGGGGGGGGGGTCCAAGTCAGGCATGGAGGCGCAGTGTGTGTGTGTGTGTGTGTGTGTGTGTGTGTGTGTGTGTGTGTGTGTGTGTGTGTGTGTGTGTGTGTGTGTGCGTGTGTGTGTGTGTGTGTGTCAGTCCTCCCGAGCAGAGCCTGGGGTGGCTTTGTGTGTGCGCGCGCGCGTGTCTGTGCGTGCGTGTGTAAGAGTGGCGGATGCGGGGAGGGAAGGAGGGAGGGAGGGAGAGGGAGGGGGGTTCGAAACCTGCCGTTGGCAACCGGACCGGCGGGAGGGAGGCGGCGGAGGAGGTCCATCTCCGAGGAAGCTCTCCTCCTCCTCCTCCTCCTCCTCCTCCTTCTTCTTCTTCATCCCGGCTGGAAGCGTAGAGGGGGGGGGAACACAGCGCCGTCTCCGGGGTGTGGGGGGGGGGCAGGCAAGAGGCACAAAGGGAAGCCTCCTCCCTCGCCCCCCCATCCTTTCCTCCCCTCCCCCCCCGCCATACACCCCCTCCCCGACCCCCCACCCGGCCACCCCCCCCATCCCATCCCATCCCGGCGCTTCCTACCTGCCACACCGCCTGCCTCCTCCACCCCACCAAAGAGAAGGGCTTCGGAGGATTGAGGAGGATGATTGACTGACGGACGGATGATGGCGGCGCTGACTTCCCTCCCCCCCGTTCCCCGGCCACTCTGTGCCTTCCCGCAAAACTCAAGCTTGGGAGGAGGAAGAGAAGGAGGAGGAGGAGGAGGAGGAGGAGGAAGGCGACCCGGAGGGAGAGTCTCTCGCGGGGCGGGTGTGGGAGGGAAATCTTGCGGGCGGCCCCAGAAAGAACTCCCTCCCTCCCTCCTTTCCTCTAAACCGGTTCCAGCCGCCCCGGCCGAAGCCGCCGCCGCCGCCGCCGCCGCCACTGCCGGGCGGAGGCAAAGGGAGGCGAAGCGGGTACCGCCGGCACGTGACGGCCCGCGGCCAATAGGGAAGCGCAGAACGGAGTAGGGGCGGGCGGGGAGAATGGGGAAGGGAAGAGCGGGCGGGGGCGGGGGAGGGAGGCAGGCCAAGGCCGGGAAGAGCGGCGGCGGCCTTTTCCTAGAAAGCGCGCCCTTGGGAAGACGAGAAGGGGGCGGGGACTGGGCGGGAGGGGCGGGGCTGGGTGGGGTGTGTGGGGGTGTGGGAGGGAATGACCCAGAAGGGCAGAAGGCACTCTAGGGAGAAGCACGGCGGGCTAAGGTCCAGGCGCCGGTTGCCCTGAGCGGGTCCTTCTCTCTCTCTCTGTGTCGGGAGAGAGAAAGAGAACGACAA
The DNA here is from genome assembly GCA_037367245.1 of Phrynocephalus guinanensis. NCBI lineage: Eukaryota > Metazoa > Chordata > Lepidosauria > Squamata > Agamidae > Phrynocephalus > Phrynocephalus guinanensis. Next base: position 12,190,580 of record CM074733.1, on the reverse strand, counting down.
CGGAACGAATGCGGTCGATCACGAGACATACATACATACATACATACATATACATACATACATACACACACACACACACACACACACACACACACACACACGTGCGAATTAGTGATCAGCTGCATTCCTCGCATGCACTTAGGTAATAGATCACCGCCACTGTGAAAAGTACCTGCAACGTATTTAGAAGAGTAAAAAGATATATATGTCTGTGTGTACAGTATACACATATTTGACTATACAGTATCTTGCTGTTCTACATACCTTATACAGTGGATGCTTGTACTGTATAACAAACGGTTTGTATAACATAAAATCTGTACAACATAAAAATTCCAGATATGGGAAATTTGCTTAACAGAATCGTCTATGGGGCGAATCCATACGACATGAAGTGGACTGCTTATATACCACCCCATACCACCTGTACCATAAAAATATTTGCCATTAGGGATTACTCTATTTTCAATGCATTCCTATGGGAAATTTGTATAAAGGGAAATTTGCTTAACATAATTTCATTTGGAACGAATTAACTACTTTATACAAGGTACCACTGTATAGGTATTTTTCACAGTGGCAGTAAATGCAGCTCATACCTGCCATAATGAAAAGGTGACGAACTTAGTGGGGCATAAGTACGTAGGAGCTGACCAGTCTGGATGAGGTGGTAACAACTTGTGGGTGTCCAAATGTAGGAATTCTGATTAGCTGTAGACCCGTACAGCCAAGGGTGAGGATTGATAATAGTTACAATTGGTGGCAGGTTTTGGTAGAGGTAGAATAATTGTATATGTACAGTATACATAAAGCTGTATATAATATTTATGATGTACATATATGTATTTTATACACTCGTAAGTGCATCTAAGACATGTAATAGCTAAGCAAACATTTACTGTATATTTGCGTCATATGTGTGATGAATGTTTTAACTGAATGAATAAATAATGTCTCTGAATAGGCACACAGAAGTACATTGTTTAAATGGAAGGGCTAGACCAAGAATTAAGAAAAAGAAAACAATCCTGTCCTACCTTAAAGACTAACAGTGTTTATTTCACTTAACGTTTTAAAGTTAACTGTAATCCATTTTTGTTGATGCAGGTATATAGACAAAGCCATACAGATATATAGGTATGATCTATGTACATGTGCACACATACATAACAATTAAGAGTTTTGTGGCATCTTTAAGACTAATGGGTATAAGATGAACATTAACTTTTTAATGTTTCATTTCTTCAGATATATGAAAACCCTAAAGCTTCAGGTATATATGGAAAATATGCACTGCTCATGCTAAATAAAATAGGTCTTAGTCTTAAAAGTGCCAGAGGATTGCTAACTGTCTATGCTGGAACAAAGTAAGACACTTATTTGTGAAATAAGTATGTGCTTTTGTGCGTAATTACACATGTATGTGAACACATAAAATAGATATATCACAGAAACACTGCAGTGCAGTGATTAGAGCGGTAGACTGAATAATGTGACCTGGGTTCTCCCCCCCCCCTTGCTCATGAAATTCACAGGATGAATATATATAGTATGAGCACTCAGGCTGCCCTGTGCTTAACTAGCAGGGTATCCACAGTGGCCCCTGGCTCTAAAGCTGCATGGGCAGCAGGAAGAGACCAAGGGTTGCTTGGCTGGCAGCAAGCAGCATGGAGGAGGGGGTACTGGGTTAGACTAGACCAGTGTTTTTCAACCTTTTTTGGGCAAAGGCACACTTGTTTCATGAAAAAAATCACGAGGCACTTTAGAAAATTTTAAAAAAATTAACTCTGTGCCTATATTGACTATATATAAAGTAATTATCTTGAATAGGAATCAAATAAACACAAAGAAAGTATTTTTATAATTACTTTATTATGAACTAGTAAGTAAACAGAAATATGGAAAATTATAAAATACTGTATTCAGTGCGCAACCTGGGCCTGTTTGACTGAACACAAAGCTGATATTCTGGCTGGAATCAAAGAAAGACACACACTTAGCTCTTCGTCAACAGCTCTTAGTCTCTCTCTGTATTTAGCTTTTATAGCAATCATGCTTGAAAAGCTCATCTCACACAGATATGTAGTGGAAAATGGGAGCAATGTCAAAATAGCTTTGTTTGCCAGAAGGGGGAACTCCTTGGCAGTATCCAACCAAAAACTGTCCAAAGGTGGATCAGCAAATCTTAGCTTGAAACCACAATTTTGTCTCAGTTCAGTTAGTTCCTCCTGCTCCTGTAAAGTCATGTCCTTTCCACCAACTGATGCTGCTGAGCTATAAGGGTCCCTAACCCAGTCAAGGCATTCAGTGGAGACTGAAGAGAAATAAAATGACAACTTCTCCTCGAGAGTTTTTAAATGTTTAACTATTATCTCACACAGTGCAGCAGTGTGAACACCTTGCCATTGCTTGGCAAGTGTGAACATTTCAAGATTGCCACTTTCCACGTGTTGATGCCAGAGTTGCACCTTTGAACGGAATCCATTTATTTTATCTGTACTTGTAAGCAGGTTTTCATTTCGGCCTTGCATTCGTGTGTTCAGTTCATTCAGATGACGAAATATATCTGCCAGGTATGCCAGCCTTGCACACCACTCATCACTTGCAAGCAGCTTTGCGTAATCTGACCTCTCATTTGTCAGAAGCACTTTAAGTTCCTCCCGCAGCTCATACACACGAACCAAGACCTTGCCACGCGACAACCACCGGACCTCCGTATGAAACAGCAAGGTTTTATGCTTCGCTCCCATCTCCTCAAACAAAGCTGCAAATATGCGACTTTTCACGGGTCGTGACTTTACAAAGTTTACCATGCGCACAACATCATCCAACACATGAACTAGGTCTGCTGGTAAAGTCTTGGCTACAAGGGCCTCACAGTGTAAAAAATGATGCGTAACAATCACATCTGGATTTCTTTCCTTCACTCTGCTTACAAAGCCTTTGGTGCGCCCGACCATGGCTGCAGCTCCATCAGTTCCCACTTAAGTCCTCCTTGTTCAAGGTATTCTGATGTGACCCGAAAAATTTCTTCTCCTGTTGTTTTTTCTGGCAATGCCTTGCAAAAAAAGAAGTTTTCTCTAATTGCATCACCATCAACAAAAGGCACATTGGCCAAGAGTTGAGCATGTCCACTGATATCAGTAGACTCGTCAAGTTGCAATGCAAATTTCTCACTGATACGGATCTTTTCCAAAACCACACTTTCGATGTCTGCAGACATGTCATTAATACGTCTGGAAATTGTGTTGTCTGAGAGAGGGACTTTGGCTATTTCCTTAGCTGCTTCAGGTCCGAGCATCTCCTCTACAATAGCTTTGCAGGCGGGAAGTATTAATGTCTCTGCCACAGTGTGCGACTTTTTTGACTTGGCTATAAGTTCAGCAACTTGATAGCTAGCTTTAAGAGCTCTTTCATGTACCTTTGTGGTTTTTCTCATGAAAGTTGCCTGTTTCTCCGTGTTTTCACGCAGGCGAACAAAATAGTCCGCATTCTTGTTTTGAAGCGAAGGGTGTTTTATTTGGAGATGGTGTTTAAGTTTGCTTGGGACCATAGCACTGTTAGCTAGCTTTTCACCACACACCACGCACAGTGGAGTTGGTTTGTTTGCATCTCCGGTGAAAGTAAATCCAAATGAAATATAGCTTTCACTATATTGCCTTGTGCCAGAGAATTTGCTTGAGCTAACCATCCTTGCTTTCTTTTGATCCCCACTCATACTTGGGCTCTCATCTGGCTCCAAATTTTGTTCAGAGTCCAGTTCTTTCCTTTTCAAAAACTTGTCCATCACTGCAGTATCTCACTGTCACTCAGTACTTACTGCGCTTGTCTCCTCCAGATAGCCGCTGTCCGTCACACTCAGCACTCTTCTGCGCATGTCTCCATCCAGATCCATCAGTCAGCGCTCTTCTGCCGAGTCCTGGTCTCCGTCCGTCTCCTCCTGCATCGGTTCCTTTTGGTGACTCGAGTCGCGACGTCTTCTTCTCTCTGCTGCTGCGCACACTGTGCTCGGGCGGGAAGGAAGTCGGAAGATGATGTCCTACTGTGATAGGTCCAGGCTGGAGTCTTGACCAATCACAGCCCAGACATCAGAAAAGTGGAGGGTGTCCCCCTGAGGAGCGCCAGTCGGCGACCCTGCTGGCCAAGGTTGGGGTCAAAAACCCCACTCCTTCATCCCCAGGACACAGTCCGGCGCCCTCCTAGTGGGCGAAAATTCGCCATTTTTTTTTAATCTTTCGAATTTTTCAATTTTTCCAAAGGCACACCAGGCAACATCTCGCGGCACACTAGTGTGCCGCGGAACAGTAGTTGAAAAACACTGGACTAGACTATACACTTGTTTTTCTTCCATGAGGTGTTGCTGCAGGATGTGTGACTGCCGGCTGGCATGGTGCCACCCCTCTGCTTTCCATGGTTAATGAGCAAGGTGTGCTAATGCAAGTGTGCTGCCAGAGCTGACTTCCCTTCTTTGCCACCTCCTAACATGTACGACACTTATGGATTCTTGCCATGTCTGCTCTCTCTCCCCACCCCATTTGTTCAATATGTACTCTGCCTGTTTTAATCTAGCCACCACATGGCAGCTCCTTTGGGGGGAATGTGTAGACCACTGTTGGCGAACCTATGGCACGGGTGCCAAAAGTGGCACTTGGAGCCCTTTCTGTGGGCACCCAGCATCGTTCCTTCACAGCCACGTGTATTCAGGCTAAATTGCCATGTTGTCACTTTGCAAAAAAATTAGTTTTGAATCACAGTTTGGGCACTCGGTCTCTAAAAGGTTTGCCATCACTAGCCTAGACTCCTAAAATGTAGACAGAGCAAATTGGTATCTGACCATATTAGTTTCTTAGTTTGATTTATGCTTGACAGAAGTGTCAGAGAGGGTAGCCCTGTTATTTCTTTCAAGAATTGCAGGCAAAAATCAAAGAAAACAAAACAAAAAACAAAAAACAGAGATGGTTGCACCTTAATGACTAACTTTCATATTTTAATGTAACGTTTCGTGGACATGTCCACTTCTTCAGACATATAGCGGCATTTAGTCTTTAAGGTGCCACATGTTTTGTGTCTTTTGTTTTGTTTTGTTTTTCTTTGATTTTTTGCCTGCAGTGCGTGACAGACCACATGCCACACACACCAGATACCAACAACACAAATTCTAGGCACCAGACACCAAAGAGCAGCAACATGTAGCAGCACAACTCTTAGCAGCACTTCAGGATAGATGAGGACACCAGATTGTTCTACAGATTCAAACTGGTTTGGCTAAGTGAGGACTTAAAATATTTTGATGTGTGCCCAGGAGTCTGCTTAAAAGGTTAAAGATTGCTCAAAGCTATAATGCTTTTTTACTTTTTATGCATTTTAGAGATGTCTCTTTTGCTTCTTTATTGTGCCTTTTAAAGTGATACACTCCTGCATTTTTAGAATTTACAGAATTAATACATTCCTAATGATATATTTATTGCACAATTTATGCTCTTGTATTTTGGACTGAAATCTGATTGAGATATTTGCCTGCAATTGAAATTTGGTTATCGTATATTTTAATAATTTCTTAATACATTTTCTCCATAGCTGAAAACTAATTTCTGTGTAGCTGAAATATACCTGTAACTTCCCCCAAAGGTACATATTTTCAGCAATTTTGAGTCTTTTTAAAGGAGAAAGGTGGGATAAAAATATTGAAAATAAATAAATATTATTTTGTTTATAGAATGTAGAAGCAATGTGGATACATAAAGCTTATAGAAATAGACAAGCTGATGTCGCTTGGAATCAGTTTAACAAAGAAATTATTTCTACCTTGATACCTACAGGATTGGAAACAAATGTCTGGTTCACAGTGGAATTACCTGGGGGGGTGGATAATGCCAGCTATGCAAGCATTGGTTTCTGATTTTTCCTTGAGCTCTATAAAGGTCTATACAGCTCTTAGGAAGATGTTGAGACATCAGACTTTCTGACCTGCCATAGTTAACTTTGAATACTGTATAAGAAAGTAAAGACTTATTTAAATATATATAAACACACTTGTACCTTGCTACTGCTGCATAACTAAAGAATGGCTTTTTAAAAGTAACTCTCCCAGCTCTGCTGTGTAATATAGGGCAATGTGTTTGATATTAGTTCTAACAATTGTATCATGGCAACTCAGAAACAGAGTTACAATGTGATTCAGGAAAGGAAGAGGCAGCTGATAAGAGACCCACAACTCCCAACTTCTCCATTTGGGGACTGCTTTTCCTTACTTGTCGGAAAAAGATCTGCAAAGTTTCCACTCACCAGTGCAAAGGTACACACTAATTAAACCATTACGCAGTTATTCCTATGGCATGATGTTTGGTACAGCTCATTATATCTCTGTCGTAAAAGGCACCCTTGTCCTCCCCCAACCACTATTCTTACAATTGTCTCATTAAGCATAGGAGCAGTAGTCCAAGATTCTTATCATAACAAACTGTTGTTCTGGATGGGACTATAGTACTCCCTTCATCTCTGTTGATATGCACCACCAAACTGGCACCAGAACCCATATATACCAACATTACAAAACAGCTTTGTATAAGTGTGCTCTTGGGAGATTATTCACCCAAATTGGAAATAGATAGATAGATAGATAGATAGATAGATAGATAGATAGATAGATAGATAGATAGATAGATAGATAGATAGATAGATAGATAGATAGAGTGGTACCTTGTATAAAGGAATTAATTCGTTCCAAATGAAATTATGTTAAGCAAATTTCCTTTATACAAATTCCCATAGGAATGCATTGAAAATGGAGTGATCCCATTTTTATGTTGTAGATTCTCCCCATAGGCGATTATGTTAAGCAAATTTCCCCATCTCCAGAATTTTTTATGTTGTACAAATTTTATGTTATACAAGATGTTTGTTATACAAGGGTCCACTGTAGATAGATAATTTTAATTGGCTCAAGGATGGCTGCTTGTGTTCTGGCCGTGCATCAGAAACTGCATTTAACCTAAAGGGAATTCTTCCAGTTTAGGATTGGTCCTATATAGCCCATTACAACTAGGACAAGTGTCCTGCTCAAGGTGGGGTTGGTTTGGTGCACAATGAACTGTCAGTGGTGTGCCAGGTGCTGTGTCTACGTCAACTCCAATTCTCATCCAATCTGTGTTACCATATCAATGAATCTTCCATTCTTTTGATGTGATTGTTCTTCTTCTCGGCAGAACGAAAAGTTGAACACTTTTGCTGAGTTGGATGTAACTGAGAACAAAAGTAAAGCAAAACTCTTCCATGTTGCTTTTAAGATTAGTAGGCACATGAGGTATTTCTGAAGACAGAATAAAGCCTGGTTTTGTAAATGTTCATCTGATCCTGATTTGCAGCTTTGGTAGGTCACCTTAGCAGTACTTTTAATTAAACATGAGATGAGACACAGGATATAATTTAGATTGCCATGGAAAATTAATTAAGATGCATCCCATTTAAATAGTGATGTTGAATATGAAACCATGAATGTTAGCTTTATCCAATTATCACTTCTGATGAAACAAGAATAATATGCTGTCTGAAGGCAGCCTCGACTTTTAATCCTTCCTGTATGTTCCAATCTTGTTGTTTAACTTGTTGTTAATAAAGGTACTGTAAATTGCATCCCCACTATGGGACAAGTAACACAGTTGCCTGAATTTAGGGAAGACTTCCAAAAATTCAGGTACAGTAATTGAATCCAAATACTGGTTTAAATAGACCAACTTAAGCCATTTTAGATTCAAGAATCTGTTGTAAAAACTTCAAAAAGAAAATGAGGGAGAGGACAGCAGAAATGTACAACATTTGAAATATGAGAGAGTGAAAGCTATCAGGTTCGAGAAGCAAACAGCAGAATTCAAGTATGCTTAACGGGATGTGTAGCTGATGGATAGACACACCCATCTTGATTTCAAATAAATTTGTACCAAGACTTACCATACACCACCTAGAAAGCTATTTTTCTTCTATCCAAACCTATCATCACCTTTGTTATTTTACTGAGATTCATCAAAATCTAATGACAGTGATTCTGGTTCAGAAAAGATTATGCCTTCATAAGCGTACTTACGGCTGTAAACTTAAACACACTTTTGATTCTCATTTAAAATTGGGCATGTGTCTTACTTCAATTTCAGAACTAACTAGTAATCCTTACCAAAGATTAGCACCTAGCATTACTTGGATTTTTTAAAAAACTGACCCAAAGTACCTATTTTAGCTACTTCAAGGAAGTCAGAGTTTAAGGTGCTTTTTTTCTTTTTTTTCTTTTCCTCTTGGAGGTGATCTAGAAGATCCTTCCATATCTCCTCCTCTAAGATGCTGAATAATTTTGTATTATTATTTTTAAGTGATTCACTATAGTTGACAGGGAACCAATTCATATACAGTGGTGCCTCTTAAAACAAATTTAATTCATTCTACGGGTCAATTTGTTTTAAGAAAATTTTGTCTTGCAAAATGTGGTTTCCCATAGGAATGCATTGAAAACAGATTAATCTGTTCCAGAGCCTATGGGCCGCTTCGTTTTACGAAAATTTTGTCTTGCAAAATGTGGTGTCCCATGGGAATGCATTGAAAATGGATTAATCCATTCTGGAGGCTAGAATAAAGACAAAAATAACCATTTTCCCTCCTGGGTACACGCAGAACGTTTTTTCGTCTTATGAAGCATCCCATAGGGAATTGTTTTCTTCCTATGAGTTTTTTTGTCTTAAGAGGTACCAATGTACATCTGCTGCCACCCAACACAGTTACTGTTGCTTTGTACTTCATAGCTCACTTGCACTGTTGAGCTGAAGGAACTGCCAAGAATATATAGGCAGCCCAGATTTTTTTGGGGGGGGGGCATATATATTTCTCCAACTACCCATGTTAAGGTTTTTCACTACTTGAAACCAAACATATTATTAGAGCATATGAGGCAGGAAAAAAACCCAAGTACAATATCTTGTTTCATTATTAACTGTGAAAAAAAAACAACCATGAACACACACACATTGCTGCCGTTTTGTGGCAACTAAAATCAGGTGCCCGAACTTCCCATCTCATGGTTCCTCAATCTAAATAGATTGAGGCGCAATCAGAGATAGCATATTCCCAAAACAATGAGTGGGGACAAGTTTGTTTACAAAACAACGAACAGTTGTCTGCCGGTGCAGTTGTTGAGACACTGCTGACAGCAGGAAAGCTTCCAGAGGCGCTCTGATCTGACCTGCCTCCTGCCAAAACCAGAGAAGGCCAGTGACCTCATGTAAACTTCATGTGAATGGTTGGAACGAAAGGGAAACCGTCAGCAGGGAGCTTTTTTCTCTTTGCTGGTTTTGGCGTCGCTGGTTTCTTTTGAACGCCGGGCCCGCTCGGGGGGGGGGGAGCAAACAAACAAGGCAGGGCATCCTACTGCTAGGAGAATTCAGGTCAGGAAAACACAAATTGCACAGGGATTTTTCAAGAGATTTGGCAATATGGAACTACGTAAACCAAGTATGCGATGCACAAAGCATCTTATACATAATATAATTGCATCATGCAATACTTCTTTCTTGTTAAGGTCTTAAAATGGAGATTTTAAAAGAAGGAAACAAGGCTACATGCAAGAGGGTATATGGAAATGGGAACTGCAGCAAGTACTCAGCTGTGGAGCCCCACCACATCAACTCTATGCAGTAAAAGATAGTTGAAAAAGGACTCCCATTTGCTACAATAGGATATCTCTTTCCAGCATCATTCCTTTTTGATATTGTTTGGGAGGGAGAAGTAATTTCTGCTTTGCCAGCTGTTTCCATGAAAGGTGCCAGCAGTAGATGTTGCTCCAATGTGGCTTCACAAGAGCCTTCATTTGGCTCTGAGAGTCAGATATTATCAGGAGATGATGGAACTGAACCACAGAACTCAGGGTGACTCCTCACAATGGATTCTTGCAGTTGATAAATACCAAGAGGAATAGGACATAACCATGAGGGACACCAGGAGCCTGTGGCCAGGGTACCAATGAGGAGGATTTGGCCCCACCCCCATTTTCTGATCACACCCCTCCAAGAAGACCCAGAGCCACCATGAGAGACAGTTCATCCAAGGTCCATCCCAAAGAGGCAGCCCAGAAGGACACCATGGCTGATGACATCAAAAACAAGTGAGAGATCCAGCAGGATCAGTAACACAGACACACACCCCATCTAGCTACTGACATATTTGACATGAAACTGCTCTTAGACCTTATGCAGATAAGGAAAAAAAATAAACCCTCTTCTTAGGGCTCTAAATCTTTGTGGTGTGAGTATTCTTAAGGTAATGGTACTGGACAACACTGCTAATCACTATGTCAGACTACACAGGGAAGCCATTAAACACATTTTCAACAAAAAAGAAAGTCTAAAAATTAACAAAGCCTGGCTTCCAATACTAAAAGCTGTAGAGTTCAAAAGGTCAAAGCTCAATGATTTCCCACACAGCTGCAAAGGTGATCAGTTCACACAATAGAACACGTTTCCTCACGTTTCCTCAACCCCAGTCTTACTTACTTTATAACCCAGAGCACAGAGTGAACTCCTAGTTCCCTGAGCTCCTTGCCATCTGAAGATGCCAGCCACAGAGTCTGGCGAAACGTCAGGAAGAAAAACTTCCAGAACATGGCCAAACAGCCCAGAAAAACTCACAACTATCGTATCCTGGCCGTGAAAGCCTTCGAGAATATATTCCTAAGTTTATTTATTTATTTTATTTATTTACTTTTGAGTATTTCCCCCCACCTTTCTCCTTGGAAAAGGACCCAAGGCAGCTTACAGTAAGGAGGGACAATATAGAGTCCAGTACAATTAAAACATGTTCAGTTTGAGAATAGGGAATTCAGGGGTATCTTACAGCATTAGATGACAACATTAAAACTTACAGTTGATAACATAGTGTCAATGCAATCACACAAGCAGAGATATAAACACAACGTTATAAATTGCTATAAACACGACCTCTATGTAGCCATGTATTGTGGATCTACATCTACCATACATGAATCCTGCAGATTCATGATCTACAGGAAAACAGTATAGTGCTGACTTTCTATCTATTGAAATAAGTTGTATTACAGGAGCTGGTGATAAAAAGGAAAACAATTACTCCACCTAACCCAGAAGTCCATTAAGAGATGACTTAGATTTTGTTTACCATAGTCATTAGAGTTGGGTTTTTTTAATTAGTGTGGGTGTGTTGGCATCCATTACCGTGGCCTCTGTGGGTGCCTCTTTCTAAGAGAGAGAGAGAGAAAAGATCTACAATACTGGGAAGAAACAGGAAAGAAGCAGACCTGAAGAGCACCAACCTACATCTCAACAAGTTGTTATTTAAAAGTTATTACAGGGGTAGGGGTCAGGAAGAACTTTTTCTACTCTGTTTTATGCTTTCAAATAGGTTTAAATTGCTTTAAAGTGTGTGTTTTAAACTCTTATAAAATTTGTGTATGTGTTCAACTCCTTAAAGTAATTTAAATTTTATTCATTGTACCCCCTCAATGACCTCTCATGGCAGGTAAAAAGATGATATTCTAAATAAGCATGAGATATTCTAAATAAAAATAAACAACAGACCTCAGTGAATGAAGCGAAGTCAGTGAAAGCTGAAACTGCTTTTAAAAGGCATCATACTGGAAAGAAGCAAAGTTTTGATGAATATTTTAATACTTAAGAGAGTTTTGAATTATTTATCTTCTGTTTCTTCCATTTGCTTTGAACTCTTGGTTATAAATAACACTAAAGTGCCTTTGTTTTCACTGGTAGCTCCTGCAGAGAAGTCCATACAACACATCTGGAGAAAATGGTCTGGGTCCAACCATTGGGACATTCATCTGATCCCGTCTCTGCTACTCCCCCCCCCCTCCTTTTCAAAGAAGAATGTTGCCGCAGAACAGTGGTTCATAACCATGGGTCCCCAGGAGTTCTTGGATTACAACTCCCAGAAACCCTGGCCCGCACAACTAGCGATGAAGACTTCTGGTCTTCATCGCTAGTTGTCTAAGAACAGTCCAAGAACACCTGAGGATCCAAGGCCCTTTGTACACGACCCCTAAACTCCGCCGCAAATGGCTCCCAGCTCCGGAGCTTAAAATTGTTTCCCCACCAGCTCTGGAGTTTACAGATAATTAAGTGCGACCACACCCACCTAAGCGCGTCCCAGCGCACTTTTCAGGTACCTGTTTTCTGGAGGTGAAAATTCCTGATGCGGATATAACAGTAGTGACTGCCGGGCTCTCCTTGCTTCTGTTTGTTCTTTTTTTGCCCCCTGCCCCTTTAAGAGATCTGAATGCAGTGCCGGGATGGCAGAACGGAGGTGAGCGGCATTCTTTTCTTCCTTTTTTTCTCCCTCCCCTCACGCAGCCAGCAGCCAGGAGTGCGGAGGGGGTGGGAACGCAGGAACAGGGACAAACCCCTGAGATCTCTGGTCCAAATTTAAGTGGCCAGCGGATCTTAGGGGTCGTGTGAAAAGGCCCCAAGTTTGGGAACCACTGCAGCGAGCCAGGATTTACAAACTTCTGCTGCTGTTTAAAGAAATAAACAAGCCAGCTAAAATATTCTTAGAGAGGAAATGAGAAGTACAATCCTTGATTTCACTGGGTTCCTGGAAAAAAGCACCACTTGGAGATTTTCCACCTCAGGTTTTGGCCAATAGCCAGGCTTCTACCTTTCTCTTTTTCTTCATCTGAAAATACACGTCCATTTTGTTCGGACAAGTAACTTCCATGGGCCAGCTGAGCACGACAGGCTAGATTGTTCATCTCCCCATCCTAGAATCTATTGATACAACCCTTCCATACCTTTCTCCCCGCTTCTCCATCCCTTATCCCTGGCTGCAGGAAATCGGCAAGATCTCTGATAAATGGCCACCTAGCTGCTATTTAATAATCTCTTTTCAAGGAAAATCCACCCCGTAACAGACTATGTTGACTTTTCTGCTTGTCATTTTTAGCTACCGTCCTGTGTCTCCTTACACCATTTAAAGTTCACTGGATTGGCGCCTCCTTTCTGCACAAAGTTCAGCACTCAGGATGGCTGTGCTTTGCAATTTTAGGTTTTCAACACTCTAGAGTTGAGTCAGCAAAGACTTCCGTTGATAAAACAGCCTTAGATGAGACAATGGACAGACAGACCTTCATACTGACGGATGGACAGATGGACAGGCAAAGGGACAGACAGATGGACAGATTGATTGACGGATCGACAGACGGACTGATGGACAAAAAGACAGGTGGGTGGATGGATGGATGCATGGACATGCAGTATAGACTGTCTACCACAGGGATGAACCATGGGGATGTCAAACTGGTGTTTATTTTGGTGCTGACTATATACAAATATTTTCCAAGGAGGAAATTCAATAAAGGAATATACTTTATTGAATTTGCGCCTTTAAAAAAGTTTGTTATGTCATCGTATCTGCTGTTGTGATTAACTGTGACAGGTTTTACCTAGTGTCATAAGCAGTGTTGTTCATGAGAAAGCATTCCAGAACTTTAAAAGAGTCATGTAATGGTTTAGGAGCTCATTAAAGCCAAGAGAGAGCTACCTTGCTCCCTTTGCAACACCAATCTACAAATTAACACATTGCTATTTAGAAAGACAAGGGAAGGGGGCAGGAGGATCTTTTGCTATCCCCTTCCGGGTTGGATTATTAGCTACAAGCACTGGTGGTTTGCAAATTGCTCTAACAACCGGATTTTGTGACAATAATAAAGTGCAATTTGTAGCCCTATGCACAGTTGACTAGCCGCCCCAGGACTAGAAATGGTTTGAAAAAAATAAGAATGTTGAAAACAAATTAAAAATATGAAGAAAAATAAAACCCTAACCTGCACGTTCCTGGTTGGTGCAAGGGAGACCTCTCTTCCTCTCTCTTCCCTTTGCTTTGGAGGCTGACTGAGTTGGAACATGCCAGACAATCACGCACAATCCAGCAGGGGGATGGAAGGAGAGAGAGAGCCACCATTGGCTCACTTATGATCATGTGACCTGCTCGAGTGCTTGTATATCAAGAAATTGTCTGTTGATCAAGGCAAAATTTAGAAGAAACATTTGCTTGTCTTGCAAAATACTCTTAAACCAAGTTACTCTTAAACCAAGGAATTAATGTAATATCAATTTTTAAAGGTCCACAGTCAGAAGCATACTGTCTATACATCTGGCGTGTTTGCCTTGATTTATAGTAGAAGTCTTTGTCGTAATATTTTGACATGTGCCTTAGTTAGTTCCTCGAAGGGTTGCTGTTACTGACTCTACCTGGGGCTGCCTATGGAAATTATCAAAAAACTTCAGTGCATCCAAAACACAACAGACAAATTACTAATTGGCCCAAGTTATCTCAAGGACTTTGTCTCTTTTATGATCCTGCTCAACTGTTAAGATCATCAGGAGAGACCTTTCTTTTGGACCTACCACCTTCACAGATGCATTTGGTGAGGACATGGGAGAGGACCTTCTCTATTACTGCTCCCCAACTATGGAACTTCCTCCCACAGGAGGCCAGGCTGGTTCTATTTTTACTGTCCTTCAGTAAGCAGGGAGAGGGAGGTCTCTCTCTCTCTCTCTCTCTCTCTCTCTCTCTCTCTCTCTCTCTGTGTGTGTGTGTGTGTGTGTGTGTGTGTAAACCAACCGCTTTTGCTTTGTAGATATGTTTTATGGGGCCATTTCCAGAGTACACTTTGTAATTATCTCATTGAAAATGTACAATTCCAGTCCACTTTAGTTTGTTGACACTATATATTGCAATTGTTAATATTTCCTTTCTTGGTTGACCTTAACCCATGCTTCTCACATTCCGTGTGCTAACTGTATATGTCCTTCAGTGCCAGACATCCATTTTTATTTACGTGCTTCGAGAGATCGAAGCATTTTCAGTTTTAATCCAGATGCCTCATTAGCAATACTACTGTAATCCATACTTATCCTTGGCTTGGTTTATCCTTTTGACCTTGGAATCTAATATTCCAGCACTATCTCTTGTTCCATTTGAGATTATTTTAATTACAGAGTGTTCAAGCTATAAAATACAACAGTGGAATGGGTGATACCTTTAGGTTACTATAAAAATAAGAAACTGGTGTTTGCTATATATAGCAATCCTGAATAAGCCTGCTTTTAAACAGGACAATAATGTGATGGCAAATGATTATATCATTCATGTCATATCTAACATGTACTGAAGGCTCTGTGGATTGTTTGATCAGCATTTATTAATGATGTACAAGCGCTCGTGCCCTTTGAATAGCAAGACCCATTCTCTTCAACTGCAGAGGAAATGATGAGGTTGTAAATCGTTCTGTCCCAAACAAAATACAGTTAGTCTCTGATAGACTTCTAAGAGTGAGTTTACAATCCAGTCATCTGAATCACTAAAGGCGTACAAGGCAAATCATTATTTCTCTTCTTCTTTCTGAGAGATGTTTGTGTAACAAATCCCAGGAGTGCCCATTGTCCAAACAATTTATGTGACCTTTTCATGAAATTTACTAGAGAAAAATGCTAACAACACCCACATCAGCAATTGCTGAGTCATCCTTCCTTCTTCTGCATCACTCACACTATCAATATAACTCTCTCCTTCACTTGGTCTGGTATTCAGATTTATATGGGTGATCTTATTTGCAGTCTCACAGATTAAATGCTTAGGGGAAGCAAACAGGAGAGCACTTGGCAAATCTTTTTTTTTTTAGCCAAAGCTCTCAGAACTTGCTACACTGGTTTCTGAGATCTGTATTCAAAATAAATATTTTTTCCAGGCTCTGCGAAGGGAAATCACAAAGAACCCCCACCCCACCCCACCCCACCCCACCCCACCCCACCCCACCCCCAGTATGAAGGAGAGTACTAGGTATCTCTAATAGATTAGTAGATTTTCCTTTAGTTTAGAAATTTCCCTGTCAGGTTGCATGAAGTGGCTGGTTTTGCTTTCCTTTCCTCCATATTCCAAATGTTATAATCTCCATCTCTTTTCTTACCCCAAGTTTGGTTACTTCACGTCCTTCCTCGAGCCGAGGTGAACTTGCCTCCGTGTTGAAATCGGTTTTCAACATGGATCGAGAAGCGGATTGAAAAGATTCCCAAGCTCCAGGACTGGAATCTCTCACCCCCGCTTTGAGCGCAGTTCAGGGGACGTGGTCGGGGTGAACTTGGATTGACCCCACAAGGACATGAGCTTCCGTTCCTTCGAACTCGGATTGACCCCACAAGGACGTGAGGTTCCGTTCATTCGAACTCGGATTGACTCCACAAGGACGTGAGGTTCCGTTCCTTCGAACTCGGATTGACCCCACAAGGACGTGAGGTTCCGTTCCTTCGAACTCGGACTGACCCCACAAGGACGTGAGGTTCCGTTCCTTCGAACTCGGATTGACCCCACAAGGACATGAGGTTCCGTTCCTTCGAACTCGGATTGACCCCACAAGGACGTGAGGTTCCGTTCCTTCGAACTCGGATTGACCCCACAAGGACGTGAGGTTCCGTTCCTTCAAACCGGTCTCCAGCGGGGCCGCGAACTGCAGCGAGAGGGACGTGATGTATCAGCCATTTTTACACACTTTGGTCTCACAAATTGACAGGGTTCTTACTCCCCTCACCCCTTTAACTTTGATACTATTCTGCTGAATATTGGTTTTATTATAATATGGTTTCTTCATCGTGGCCTTCGTGAAGCCACACAGATGGGTTTTCTAGCATGCATGTGCGAGGCTTGGACTTCCCCAGCAACAGGAAAGTTCATTAGTCTCCACCCCCTTTGCACAGGGCATGTGCAAAGGCTTCCTGCCCAAGCACCTCAGTTCCCTCTTACTGCCGCGCTAAGAGGTTGCACATTGTTAGTATCTCTTTTCATCAGAAATCTCTCTTTTTTGGTGTTTTATGGCATTTTTGCCACTGTTCAAACGTTGCATGTCTTGTAAAGGAAAGATTCCGTACTCTGACAGCCATCAACAGTGCCTTTATTGCCTTGGAGAGTCCCATCAACTGGATTCTTGCAATATCTGTAAGAACTTCAGTACCCAGGCTTTAAAGAATCACCGCTTTCGTTTGAATGCTTACCTTCTTGAAAAATCTCTCCAGCCCGATAATATGGAAAAAGGGGTCGCCGTCTCGTTCTGCTTCGCCACTAAAAACCAAAATGGTATCTAAATCCACCTCGGTTTCGAAGAAAGGAACAAAATGGGAGCTTCCAGTGCTTGATTGTCTATCAAAGCCCTCTGTCCCCACGTCAGTTTCGAAGAGCGTTTCACCATCGGTATCGAAGCCCGCCGAGGTGATCGTCCTCGATACCGACCCCCTGACTACTTCTTCTCTGGCTAATACTGTCCAACCTAGATATGAGCCTCTGTTTCCCCTCAGACTCTTCTTCTTCATCATCTCTGAAGCGTCCGAGACCGAAATTCCTGAGAATGTCTCTTCAATGAAGGATCTCTTTGTTCAAACTCCGGTGGTATCCGTTGCTTCTTCCGAGCCCTTACCGGGCTGAGAATTGTTGTTCCCATCAGCACTTTCGGCACCATCACAGGATGAGCCTTCCATACCGTCCACCTTTTCTCCACCTGTACTGGAGCGATTTCTTTGCTCCCCGGTGGCCTCGGTGTCCGAAGGAGTCCCCGCTCAGCTTCCATCGGCTTTGCATGCTCCACAGCTGAATCTGGAGCCCTTTGCCCAGAAGGCTAAAAAGCACCACTCTGACAAAAAGAAGAGTGGTTGAGATCAAGGTTGTTCGGCTTTGGTGCCTCCGGCTCTGATAACTCAGTTGCCGACTCAGACTAAGTCCTTGCATTCTGTGCCGACTTTGACTTTCCTGCAGAACCTGATGACATTATCAACCTCGATGCTTCCGCCAGCTTCAACCTCATCATTTCTTCTGACTGCATCTGCTCTCACTTCAATTCTGACTTTGTTATAGACCGCTCCTCTGGCCTCTATCCACTGACTGTGGTATTACACTTTTTCTTCTTCAGTACCGAATGAGCGGCATACAAAACGATAGTAAGGCCACACCTGGAGTACTGTGTACAATTCTGGTCACTGCATCTCAAAAAAGACATAGTGGAACTGGAGAAGGTGCAAAAGAGAGCAACTAAAATGATTACTGGGCTGGGGGACCTCCCTTATGAGGAAAGGCTAAAACATTTGGGGCTCTTTGGTCTGGAAAAAAGGCGCCTCAGGGGGGAATATGATTAAGACAAATAACGCAGGGCATGAGTAAAGTGGATAGAGGGACGCTCTTCTCTCACACAAAATACCAGAACTAGGGGACATCCACTCAAATTGAGGGTTGGGAGAGGTGAGAACAGACAAAATAAAATATTTTTTTTACCCAGCATGTTGTTAGTCTGTGGAACTCCCTGCCACAGGGTGTGGTGAGGGCATCTGGCCTGGATGCCTTCAAAAGGGGATTGGAGAGATTCCTGGAGGAAAAGTCCATCACAGGTTACAAACCATGATGAAGATAATTTTCAGGCTTTAAACCAGGGTACCTCGAGGACCAGATGCAGGGGAGTGGTATCAGGAGACAGATATCTAGTCTCTTGTGCTCCCAGAGGCATCTGGTGGGGCCACTGTGAGATACAGGAAGCTGGACTAGATGGGTCTTTGGCCTGATCCAGCATGGCTCTTCTTATGTTCTTTTGTTCGTTTGTTCTTAACTCCCAGAAATCCTGTCCAGCACAGCAAACAGTAAGGGCTTCTGAAGTTTTAATCCAAGAGCATCTAGGGACCCAGGTTGTGAACCATTGATATAGAGGCTCTGGTAGTTTCACATCTCTGCTCTATATGGTAGCAAGTGCACACATGTGATATTTATGCCTATTAATTAATATTTTTCTGTGATTCAGAAGGCCATGGTGTAAGCCATAGGGGGGGAAAAAGATAACTTAGATGTTAAGTTGCTCCAGCATTTTTCCTTGTTTGAAGGAGGGTCTCTAATTGCTCAGTCCTCCTTTTCGGCATCCACAACTCTATCCTTAGTATCACATAACATGCTGTGCTGTCCCACTCCATCCGTGAAACTCTCTCTGCACCACCTAGACACCAAGTCCAGGCAATGTATGGTAATCTACTCAGCCCAAAGTCTGACTATCCCCCTTAACCTCATTTTGAAGATAGGTGCCCAAGAGATCTCTTCCAATCAGTTTCCCCATCTTTTTTTTAAAAAGATGAATCTTAGCATTGTTTTAAGTCTGAATGTGATGGTTTGGCTTCAATTGGCCCTGCTGTCAGACCAATCATACGTTTGCCTCAGGGAGCAGAATTGGGGTGCCTTGAAAAGATAAATATTTAATTATTGATTTTTTTTTATTTTAAAATGTCTCCTCTGAAATGGGGTGCAGAGGTGATTCAGAACTCTTTCCCTCCTGTACCAGGATGGTAGGGTTTGGGTCACATGTATCTTGTACTGCGGGTAGGCTCGTAACTCTTCTGTCTCAGGCAGCCAAATCTCATGGGCTGGTCCTGTCAAATACAGAAAAGAGAAGGCAACAATTCATTCTCTGTGTTGTCTGTATGTTTGATTTCCTGCCGGCACTATATCAATCGTATGAATAAGATTTCCACATTTTGCAGGCCAAGAGTTCCATGCATAAAGCTGGACAAATGGACTCGGCAAGTGATGCACTGAGAGGACTTTGGAAGGGTACCAAACAATGATGAGACTATTGATCAACTAGATAAGCCTTGGGCAAAAAGCCCATCTTTGGTCTTCCTGTCCATTGGCTGCGCTGGGTTCTGGAGGAATGGCTCATGGATTGGAGCATTGCCCACTGTGATTCAGCAGTCTCATTCCATTTGTCTAGAATGGGCCATGACATTGCTTCTGTTTATATACAGATCAATATGAGGGAGTGATATGCAGAAGGCTGACTTCACAACAAAAGTGCTGACAGGCACACTGCCAGAAACAGGCATGCACTGCTATCTATCTATCTATCTATCTATCTATCTATCTATCTATCTATCTATCTATCTATCTATCTATCTATCTATCTATCTGAATGAATTAATGAAAATCAGTGAAACAACCATATTCTCTCCAAAATATTAGAAATTTAGGAGTGTCACATTGTAGAGTAAGGGCCAGTATGGTATGATTGTGACTCTTGTTATAGTCAAGGAATCCCTGCTCAGCCCTGAAAACGAACAGAACAAAATGCACGTCTGCATTTAAAAATACAGGATGCAAATAACACATTGAAACAGAGCTTATAAAAGTTGTTTTTCAAAACCACAACTCCCAGAACCCCTCAGCAGACATGAAAGGTAAGAGCTTCTTTGAGTTGCTGTCTCAAATATAACTTTTGCAAACTTTACTTAAAAAAATAAAACTCTTTTGAGGCCAATTTGACAATTGTGACAGGTTGACACAGATGGAAGTTTTCAGGGTCTGCCTGTTTTCGTTCGGTGGCCAAAGTGGCGTTGCACAGCTTGGCCTGTGCCATTTTAATGGCATCACTAGCAGTAGAAGATTGTGGCTGATTAAAGACTTCAGTCTTGGGAGGGGCATGGCTTGTGGACAATGAGATGGAATACCCATCACTCTGCAATGGAAAAAAGGAAATGATTTTTTCTGGAAGTTGAGTCATGGCTATTGGCAGGGGCGACTTTCCCATAGGCCTTTGTGGTTCAATGAACCAGGGCTCCTGAACCCCAAGGGCGCCTGAACCCCCAAACCCCAAAACTCTTAGATTCAGCCATTCAGGAAACCTGGGCCGGGCCGCGTGCCTGGTGACGGGGGCGTCGCGGGGCTTCGGGCGAAGCGTGGCACGGCTGCTGGTGGCGCGCCTGGTGCCAGGCTCACTCCTGCTGCTGGCGGCGCGCTCGGCGGGTGCGCTGGAGGGCGAGCTGCATGTCCAGGCCCTGCCCGCCGACCTGGGCGCCGACGAGGGGCTGCAGCGCGTGGCCCGGGACGCCGCCGACGCCCTGCGCCGCCACAACAGCGCTCGCCTCCAGCGCCTCCTCCTCAATAACGCCGGCGGGAGCGCGCGCGGGGGGTGGGAGGTCGTCCGCCGGCCGGCGCAAGAGCCTCTTGGCGGGCGTCCTTTGTCCACGCGCCCAAGGAGTCCGCCCGGGCTAGTTGAAGGCGAGCGGGTGAGCAGGAAGGGGAAGCGGCGCCTGACGGGAGCAAAGGGGCGGCCCCCACGACGCCAGCGCCACTGCCGCCGAGCGCTCTTAAGCGCCGCCGCACGGGCGCCACCTCCGAGTCGGGAACGGCCGCGGGACCAGTGGAGGGTGGCCCTCGTTCGCCCGCTTTTGCTCCGAGCGCTGCGCGCTGCAGCCGGCCGGCCAGCTGCGGGTGGGAGCAAGCGGCTCCTTTTCCCGCCAAAGATGCCCCGTTATGAGTTGGCTGCGGGTGTGCGCGCACAGGTGTGCGCAGGTAGGCAGGAAGCGCAGGGGGGGCGCCAGAGGGATCTTCGAACCACGGCTCCACATATCCTTAAGACGGCCCTGGCTATTGGACTTCTTTTTTGAGAGATAGAAACGTTTCGCTGTTCGTCCAAACAGCTTCATCGGTCTGAATACAGCTAGTGCAAATCCTCCATCTTATAGGCAGCTTTGACCTCTTGTCACCCTGGCCTGAATTAGGCTCATAAGATGAACAGTGGCTTAAATAGGCTCGTTAGGGAGACAATAGTAGCCTTAGCCTTAAGGTGAACAATGGCCTAAGGTGATGAAACCTATTAAGAATGGGTCGTTAGCTATGGCCTTGGTGGTGAAGGCTTTTTGATTTGCCTGGGGACTTCGGAAAGCACAGCTTGATAAGTAGCAGATAAACTATGCCGGAGGCCACCACCTCTGTTGAGGGAGGGATTTTCAATGCTCACATGAATGGCCTCCCTTACTCCTCTTTCAAACCACCTCTCTTCTTTGTCTAATATGTGTACACCCTCATCTTTGAAAGAGTGGCCTTTGTCCTTCAAATGGAGGTGTACTGCTGATTCTGGTCCTGACCTGTTGCCCCTCCTATGTTGGGCCATCCTTCTGTTTAATGGCTGTTTAGTTTCTCCAATGTAGAGGTCTGAAAACTCCTCACTGCATTGGTCCGCATATACTATATTGCTCCTTTTATGGTGGTGGGCTCCGGCATAGTCTATCTGCTACTTATCAGGCTGTGCTTTCCAAAGTCCCCAGGCAAATCAAAAAGCCTTCACCACCAAGGCCATAGCTAACGACCCATTCTTGATAGGTTTCATCACCTTAGGTCATTGTTCACCTTAAGGCTATAGATACTATTGTCTCCCTAACGAGCCTATTTAGGCCACTGTTCATCTTATGAGCCTAATTCAGGCCAGGGTGACAAGAGGTCAAAGCTGCCTATTAGATGGAGGATTTGCACTAGCTGTATTCAGACCGATGAAGCTGTTTGGATGAACAGCGAAACATTTCTATCTCTCAAAAAAGAAGTCCAGTAGCCATGACTCAACTTCCAGATAAACTCACCTGGATGACTGAGAATCTTCACAGACATAAGGAAATGATTTGATCAGAGGCTGAAAGCAATGAATTCAATCATGGGGTTCATCGCTAGCGTGCTGTCGGCTTCACAGAATGCAATGAGCAGTCTGAGTCTTTTTTGTAGACAGAAAAGAGATTTATTGGTTCAACCAAGGGTACTTCCACACTCTTTGCTGGTGCGAAGTCCGTTTTAGAAACGAAAGGAGATATATTTTATACGGTTTTTCCAGGACTCTTTTCCCTCCGCCCATCCGAATTTACGTCATATACATTTGTTACATGATTCAGCCACTAATTGACATCTTTGGTCATTTATTTTGTATTCCTGACACCAATTAAATGTTTTAATTGCTATGGTGTCTGAACTGCCTGACTCGGCTAGAAGTTTTCAGGGAGGATCACCTCCTTTGACAATGACGTATGCCAAGAACTCTCTCAACAAAGATAAGGTTTTCTTGGCTGACGTATATGCAATTAGCTGTGTAGAGCTTCAAGGCTACGAAAATAATTAGATTGCTGGCTCAGCCAATTTTTGTAACAGAAGTTCCCCTAAGTGGCCGGAAACATTTGACCAGAGTTTGTTTGCATGACAGGATATACATGTAAATACAATTGGAATGATTTCTACTTCTAAGTATATAACTTGTGTGGCTTATATTGTGATATGCTGGGGGTTACTAAGATAGATATATATATATGCGTGATTTATACCCTTCATTCGGCCCTTGACGTGTTATGGAAATTTACGCCAGTAAATTCTCCATAGGTTGCCCTCCCGTGGCTCCCATGATAGATTTGTAAGGGACAAAGAAACATATCGAAGGTGTATATACAAAAGCGTGAATATTGCTTGAGCTTCCCTGCTTACCATTCCCTTGGAGAGGGGTTTCATCATGAGTGATTTTTCAGTGTTCCTGACGAGAGTATCAGCAGTGCTGCCAGGAAAACTTTTTTTCCCGCCCTTTTTTCCCAAATGGCTTATAGGCACAAAATGATTTGTGGCGTCTCATGGTGAGGGATGCATTTGAACAAAGAAATACCCCTTAATTCACTAGGGCACTTTCTATAATGAAATGTTAAGTTACCAGATGAAGTTTCACAATGTCTGGGAGTTAAAAAGACCCTTTGGCCAGACCCGCAGACTGCAATGGATGGATGCGTTTCACGGACCATAGCATTTAAATGTCCCCTGTTGGAGGAATGCAACATGATCACAACCTCCCACGGCCTGCTGCTCACTGCTCAGAGATCCCAAATTCCCAACTTCCGAAGGGGCTGGCATAATATTGTGATAGACTTGGATATCAAGATCCCTGTCCCAAAGTGATAACTAAACAGCAGATTTGTTCAGTACCTTATATCAGGACAATCATGAAACCCAAATAAATTTTCTTGCAGCAGCAGTGCAAATGTGAGATATCTTGCTTGTGTGTTTGGTAGTCAGGCTGAAAACCCCTGAATTCCATTTGGGTCAGTTTGCAAATCAAACACTTATAGAAATATGAGCAAGGCTCCTTTGCCAGCCTGCTCCCTTTTGCTGTCAAATGGCTTTAGACCTTGAAATATGATTTTTCATACGGTCATTTTTCATAAAGATACACAAACATTAGTACCTGATTTCATAGAACAAAAATCATGACATGATTTTCAACCTTATTCAGGTGTGTGGTGTGCCTTGAAACTCAAATTATAGCAGGTTGTGCAGAATTACCCAGTTGTTCATGCATACAGGACAACCCAGATGATAGACATTAATCTTAGAAAAACCAATTTTTAGCCATAAACCATACTCAATAGTTATAGTCCCATGGTAGAGTCACGGATGAGCTATTGAAATCAAAGCAGAGATGTCTCTGTAGCTGTCAGTTCACACACAGAATCAGCCCCACAAATATGGGACAAAAAGGTAATTCATCATTGTCTTTGGTGAAGTAAATAATGTAGACAGCTATTCTAGAAAACCATTGTTTTTGTGGTATAAAGTCTCGGAGCACCCATGGGTGCCAAAATTTCCCTCATTCAATGTAAATTGCATAGAAAGGCAAGTAATAAAAAAAAAACATTTTCAGTGACACATCATGAACATTATATGAATTATGGAAGGCACATTCAGAGAGGCACAAAAATTTTTTTTACAATGACTATCAATAATAGGCAGTAATATCATAAACAGTGACCCATAATTAACGTCCCTATGCAAGGCTTCAAAGTAAGCGCTCACTTGTGGATGCTGGTGTGTGTGTGTCGACACAAGTTCACAAGTTCTTGGTGGTCCAAAGCAGTGGTGACTCCATCAGATTTAAACCCCACCAAGTTTCTGTCCCGACGAAAAGGGGTGAAATTGCGGGCGTGAAGTCTGTTGGCCGCAATCCAAAGCAAAAGTCAGTGGCCTGTAAGCACCTTCTGTCTCCCCCCTCAGAGACAGACAGAGAAAAGAAAAGGAAAAGGAAAGGAAATCAGGCAGACAGGAGGTCAGCCCGTCAACCGGAAGCTGAGGGGGAAATCAGCAGACGACAGCGGGGCTCCCCGAAGTGGCAAATGAAAGGCTCCCCCAGAAACAGGGGTGATGACCACAGGTCAGGTGCAATTCGGCGTCCTCCATCCAGGGGGGGGTGGTCATCTAAGGCAGGAGGCATCATACTGCAGTGGGCAGGAGGCGTCACCGGTCAGGCCTCCCTCCCTCTCGGTCGCGGGGTGCGGTTCACGCTGGGTGAAAGGGCTGACATCACCGGATCCAGTGGCCCACATCGATCGAACTGGCGGAGCGCAGTCATCTCGAAGATGGCATCAAAGACATCAAAGGCTCCAGGAGGGATAGCGGAAGGGATGGCAGGAGGGTCCCCATCTCAGCATCCACGAACAGCGGCGTCAGCTTTCCAAACCCAACCGACTCCATGATCCAGAAATAAAGAACGGGTGGGCGTTTTTCCCAGAGCAAAAGCCCGTCCTCCAGGATGTACCTGGGTAAGAGAAGAACACACACACACAACCACAAACAGACAAACACAGAGGACAAACCCCCACAAAAGGACCCCTCAGCTGTCCTTGTGCTGCCAAGCAGGGTGGTACAGTCTATCTGACAGTCATGAAAAGGAAAAAATGTTGAAAAAGGCAGACTGGGGCTTTCCTCTTCGTAAAACCAGTACGTGAAGTAGGGGGGGGCAAAGTCTATGACGAGGACACCTCTGTACAGCAGTAGATATGCACAAGTTCAGCTGGCCCTGATGAGTGCTTGCAAGGTGTAGGTGTTCAGGTGTCCCCAATCAACCACAGATCCCATCCCCAAGTCAAATTGCTCTCCTACACAGGGACAGCAAAAACAAAGAAAAAAAAATGTAGCTGGCAGAATATCCAGGAGATGCAAAGTAGGCTCTTAGCATGAACCAATTAGTTCCGGAGGGGAGTTTGGACTGGCAAGCGGAATGATAAAGTCACGGCTGGCCACACTTCAAAACAAAAGTCAGTGGCTGTTTTAAACCCACTCTCTCCCCCCATAAACAAACAGAGAGAAAAGAAAAGAAAAGAAAAAGAAACAGGAAGACAGGATTGTAATCTGTCACCCTGAGTTGAAAGTGAATCAGCAGGCTGCCTCGGGGACCTTCCGAAGTGTCAAACGCACGCTGTCATCTGGGGAAGGATGCCTCAGGACGGAAAGTGTTTCCTCCAGCGTCTTTCCGAGTGGGAAGAGACAGACAGACCGAAACAGACGAACAACAAACACACACACAAAAATTGCCACGCAATCTGCAGACCATGGCCTCGTTCTCCAGGTGTGATAGTGCTACATGCAGTACACTGTGTGCAGATTTCAATGGCACAGTGTAGTGCAGTCTATCTGAGAGTCCCGAGAAGGAAAAAAAATGTCACAAAAAGCAAATGTCCTGCAGAATGGGGCATATCTCTTTGTGAAACAAGCATATGAATGGGGGGGGGTGTCCAAATGTTCGGAAAAATCGTTTGGCCATAGTACACAGCTGCACTTTAGTAGTTGTTTACCAGTTCAACTCAGCCAGGGTGACGCTACTAGGCTCCCTTTGAAATTTGTAACAAATTAATAATGTGCACTATAGAGCCATTATTTAAAATAGGGAATCTTGCCCGTTACATGCGGGTGTCATGTGCACAAAACAGGAAAAGAAAAATCGTTAAGTCCATTTTGTTTTCTAAAAAAAAAAAAAATAAGCCTCAATTTCCTCAGGGGGGCTTCTGAGACCAGGCGTGGGTTAAAAGCAGCACCCACACGCTATGCACATTTTACTGGCCAGGCAAGCCTTGTACCGCCTATGGCAAAAAGATAATTCTTTTATTGTCCTGTGTTGAGTTAGTTATAAAGAGTCATTGAAATCGCAAGGCAATTCACTATCCCAGTAGCGTTTGAACATATCTTCTAAAAGTCTAATTAAGAAATGTGTGCACTGTGTTGGACAAGCAAGGCTCCTCTGAAGGTCTAGTGTTTAAGCCTGCTTTAAATGTAACGCCGTGGAATTGACTTGGACGTTACTCCAAAGGCAAAAAAAAAATGTTTGCAGGAAAGCTTACAAAGGGAGGGGCTTTAGGTTGCTGGCACATCCTTAAAAAAAAAAAAATCAGGGTTCTCTTCTGAAGCCAAAAAGAGAAAGTTTTCGACAACAAGTTTTTTCCTCTTATTCTTTAGCAAAAATACCTGAGAGTTGTGTTTGATTCCAAGGGTTTAATTAAATTAAAACGTTCCGTTTTGGGACCGAATCCCTGGATTCTTCTAAACAATAGACCCCCTTTCTCTCTTTCCCTATTCAGGAAAAGAAAAAAAAATGCTGCAAGTTGGCTAGAAGCCTCCTCTCTACGCTTTTAAGGCGGCACGGAAAATTGTGGTAGTTCCGGTAAGTGGAGAAGGGAGACCTTCTGGCCATTGCCTACAAAATTTACTGGCTCGTGGCTTTAGGGGTCAGTTTATTTTCCTTCGCTATGCATTAATTTGGTTGGTGTGTTCAATATAAGTTTTGCGTCCAAACTGTGTCAAGGGGCTTGGGAGAGAAAGGAGGGGTTGGGAGATGTTATCCTGCCTTGCCCTGCAAGGGGGGGGAGCAGAAAAAGAAAGGAGGGGCGGTAGACTTTTAAATTCCCCCGCAGACTGCCTTTTACAGCCTGAGGCAAGCAGATAATCTCCTGTAATTACTCTGTAATGGATTAGGTGTGAAATGCTCTGAAACAAAGGGGGGCAATCCACCATTCTTGTGGCTTGTTGTCTGCTTAAGCCTAATTTGAGAAGTGTGGCCCTTGTAATGAATAAACAAAAGCCACTTAAATTAGGAGGGGAAGAAAATCTTAGGTGGACATGTAGAATTTCTCTCTCTTCCTTCACTCTGATATCTATGGGGAGGCAAATAATGCCTAGATGGTACTTAAGTCCTTATGAAGACCATGAAAGTACAGTTAAAAAAAATTCCTGCTTATTCTCCAAGGATGGGAGGAAGAGAGAGAGAGAGAGAGAGAGAGAGAGAGAGAGACCAAGCCGCCTTTTGAAACAGTCCAAATGTGGATATTTATTGGCAGTTTGGTCCTGAGAATCTCCCTGTGTTTGAAATTAAATTGCCTTGTTTGTTCTCAAATGTTCTTAACTACTTTTGGAGAAGGAAAAAGGCATTGATTCTACTTTCTGTCGTGGCCAACTGCCAGAAAGGGGCTCATCCCCTGATTCGATTTCCCTGCTTTTGATTATTAATAGTTCAGAAATAACGTATATTGTTCCCTCTGTTGTCCTTCCTGTCCTCCAGTTTCTTTTTCGATATCATACCTATCCATTCCCATCTCTGTCTGCATACCCCACTCTGCTACACTTCTTTTCTGTCCATTTGCCAACCATTTCTCCTCATCTTTTCCTCCATCTATTCATTTCTTTAGTTCACTATCTTGCCTCCCTCCCATCATCTCTCGGGTTTATAAAACCAGTTTAAAGTAAGGGGTGGACGTTTTCATCCTATTTAAGTCCTACCCAGTTTTACTAAAAATGCATTACTCAGATACCCTATGATGTTTTCCCTGTAAAATGTCCCTTCAGCTGGTAAATTTTTTCGTGTGACCAACCAGTCACAAAATACGTAGGATGTTGTTTATCCATGAGTACTCAAAAGTACCCTTCTCACTACCCATTTTTCCCCTGGTGTTATCAAAATTGCTGGCGGGGTCTTCTAGTTGGCAGAGTATTTAGTCTCTATTTTACTTAACTAAGCACGTCCTTATAAATTCACACGCCTCTTGCTAGCAAGTCATAATTGGTCTGCCCTCCTTGAGGGCTAGAATCTTAATTTGAGATGGTAAAGTCCTGCCTAATCCTAGTTAGAGGGGCTCTTCTTAAAGCTTACTTTTGTTCCATGTAATACTAAAATCATTACTTCTGGTGGCAGAATTCCAATGTTACCACATCGCACATCAAAGGGGGTGCATACGTTGCTTTAATTTATCCCCATTGGATTGTTTTAACGGTCTAACTGTGTGCCTATAAATTCTCCCACAACACCAAACGGAATCGCACTTAATTAATCACACCACACACACAACACGTGATACTGACGCGGCCTAAGTAGGTCGCCCTGGCTTAGAAATCGCGCGTCCACACTCAGACCGCCAAGGGTTATGTCCTAGAGATCAACCCGGCCCACGTATACACATCAATCACTGATTCCGCTGGATTCACACAAATCACCCACAATATTTTCCCCCAAATAACCTGCCTATGTCCTCTGCCTAGGGAGAAATCTTATTAACTATCTAAATTCAAACGGAGGTGTTGTTCCGTTGGTGATGGTGGGACAAAGATTGCCAGTCTTTGCCCCTGCTTAGGACACAGAGAATGGCCATTTCTCTGCTGTTACGCAGGGTATAGAGGCACAGCCCCTTACCTTGAAAAACACACATACATGAAGCTTCTTTTACACAAAATTCAAAAGTGGAATCATCATCCCACATACCCATGCATTAATATATCTTTTAAACTTACCCAGGATGTTAGAGCAGCGCTCTTCTCCTCCTGTTTCAAACACTTAGGGGGCGGACCCTAGAGATGTTGGACTTTGCAAAAATCCTCTCCTCTCTTGGGGATTTCAGGGCCTCAGTGTCCCTTAACGTCCCCTGGTCCTTGGGATGTTAAGGTCATATCTGACCCTTCTCCTCCCTGTACCCCCCGGGGCCGACAATAAGAATTCGCAATCTTCTCCACTCCACAGAGCTGTTAGATTCGAACTCACGCCACCCCACAGCTGGTTTTCTACCTTACCAGAATTCCTCTGCGCAGTCCTTCTCAGTTCTTCCCCTTTTTGGCCGGCTCCTGTTTTCTCTCAAGTATGGTAGCCCATTCAGTGCTGACAGAGCGATCCTCCTCATAAATTTGAGGGTCCGGACTAGGACCAATCAATCAGCACGAACTTCTTACCATGCATTGAGTCAGACTCTGCAAGCTTTCCAGCAGCAGCGAATTCCCCGGCATCTCCACCAAATGAAAGCAATGAATTCAATCATGGGGTTCATCGCTAGCGTGCTGTCGGCTTCACAGAATGCAATGAGCAGTCTGAGTCTTTTTTGTAGACAGAAAAGAGATTTATTGGTACAACCAAGGGTACTTCCACACTCTTTGCTGGTGCGAAGTCCGTTTTAGAAACGAAAGGAGATATATTTTATACGGTTTTTCCAGCACTCTTTCCCCTCCGCCCATCCGAATTTACGTCATATACATTTGTTACATGATTCAGCCACTAATTGACATCTTTGGTCATTTATTTTGTATTCCTGACACCAATTAAATGTTTTAATTGCTATGGTGTCTGAACTGCCTGACTCGGCTAGAAGTTTTCAGGGAGGATCACCTCCTTTGACAATGACGTATGCCAAGAACTCTCTCAACAAAGATAAGGTTTTCTTGGCTGACGTATATGCAATTAGCTGTGTAGAGCTTCAAGGCTACGAAAATAATTAGATTGCTGGCTCAGCCAATTTTTGTAACAGAAGTTCCCCTAAGTGGCCGGAAACATTTGACCAGAGTTTGTTTGCATGACAGGATATACATGTAAATACAATTGGAATGATTTCTACTTCTAAGTATATAACTTGTGTGGCTTATATTGTGATATGCTGGGGGTTACTAAGATAGATATATATATATGCGTGATTTATACCCTTCAAGGCCATCTCCCACTGTTGACTATTCCTGTTGTGCAGGTTGAACTGGCCTGTAGAAGAGGATTTTGGCCTGTCTATGGATAGTTCAGTGGTGTAGGGCTCTGGCTGTGGAGTCCGAAGTTGGGCGTTAGATTCCCCACTGTGCCTCCAGGGAGAAGAGCTACCCTGTGTGGCCTTGGGCAAGCTGCGCGGTTCCACATGCCCCCCCCCCCACAACGAGAGAAAGGGAAGCTGCTCTCTGCCTAGAAAACCCTGGAAGGAGTCACCACATGTCAGAGTTGACTTGTCACACATCATCACATTCATTGATCCATTTAGAGAAGTACTGTATGTTTTGCCTTCCTTTATGAGGAGTCCTAAACCTAAATCACTAGGACAGAAAAAACAACAACAGCTGAATTTGAGGAAATATAGCTGGTAAGTTTCAAAATGCCCACTTTTATTTATTTATTTTTGTCAAGAATCTCAGCGCATGCTCCCTTTATTTCTTTCCAGTATATTCCTAGCAGTAGTCGGTGTGCAGGTGCTGATGCGACTTCTGGCCCCGTAGGAGCCTTCATACCTTCAAATTCCTGATTAGGCCCAATAAATGTTGCTGTCCAGAGATATAGATCCAAAGGCACCTACCTACAACCCCAGGGTGCAATTTATCAAATCAGCCAAAGTACCTTGTGCCACACAAGTGACTTTCTGCTTCCCTGGCAGATAAAACACAATAACCAATCAAGTGACACACAGTTCACTGCCCTTTCATGACATCCAAAATCTGTGGGTTGTGGCCACCACCTCACCTCATTAACGCTATAGCCAGCCTATCCTGGCTCGTCTTTTTCATTATCACATCTATTGTACTGCATTGGCAGTGATGTTTGGAACAACACACAATGCAGGATATTAGAGAGCCCTCAGCATCTTTCCCAATCCTTTCAAGGTAAATTGGCTGAGAACTCTGTACATAGAGCTTCATACTGTATTCTTCTTTTCAGCAAGTATACACGTTCCCAGTGGAGAGAGAAAGCTCAGTTGTGTATGACCGACTGCTGACAACTTCCGTTTCCACATCTGGCACCCCTTGGCAAAAGATCATTTCCCTTTGTGTGGTGGCAGGTGTTCGGAGAATCCATTTGAGACGTCCTTTGAATTGGAGGATGCTAATAAGCACACCGTCTGAGCTGTTTTGCATTATTTCCGTTTAATTTAACTAAGCCCAGCATATTGTGAGAAAGAGATTCTGCAAAAGTTGTGCTGCATTCAAGCCTTGTAGAAGAAAAGAAACCATGAAGTGCTGGTGTAAGAATGCAAGGTTTTCAGCAAATGTTAATTGGCGGCTAGTAAGCAGAGGACTTTTGTTACCTTTCTCTTGGGATCTCCCCAAATTGCTTTCTTAGCCCGTTTATACACGACCCCTAAGCTGCGCTGCAAATGGCTCCCAGCTCCCGAGGTTAGAAATGTTTCCCCACCAGCTCCGGAGTTTGCAGACAATTAAGTGCGACCCCGCCCACTTTAGCGTGACCCAGCGCAGTTTTCTTTTACCTTCTCTCTGGAGGTGAAAAATATTTGATGCGGATAAGAGTGCCGGGCTCTCCTCGCTTGTCTGTTGTTTTTTTGCCTCCCGCCCCTTTAAGAGCCCCTTGAGAAGGAACCAGGAAGTAACGGGGCTCGTGGCAACTTCGACCGGCACCGGCAGGTTAGTAAAGGCTCCTTTTGTCCTTTTTTCCCCTCCCTCCCCTCACGCCGACAGGAGCAGGAAGTGCTGAGGGGTGGGGATGCAGGAACAGAAACGAACCCCCAAGATCTCTGGTCCGAATTTAAGAGACCAGCGGATCTTAGGGGTCGTGTGAAAAGGCCCTTAGATAACAGCGGCCAAAATCTTTCAGCCTCCGCAACCATAGAGAGCCTATTTACTGTATAAGCTTGGTCCTCTCTCGTCTCACCATTTCACACCACTCTCATGGAGTTAGTCCCAAGTATCAGGTAGACATTGCACTGAGTTCCGGACGGGGCAAATCCACCCACCCCCCAGCTGTAAATAGATAAGAATCTCTTTTGTATATTTTTTTTTAATAAGCATTCATCAAATTATGCACCTTTCTTTACATTTGGGATGGAAACAAAACAAAGCAGGAACCAGCAAACACCAACTAAAGGCAGGAGAAAACAAATTGAGAAATTCATTGATCCAGATATTTGAATGCTTAGCTCATAAAAATCTGAGTTTTAATCTGTATATATGAATTCTACCACAGCAGTGCTGCAGAAGAATTACTTTCCGCCCACCCCTTTTTTTCTTTTTTCTTTTTGGCAGCTGTTCTTCTTTAATATCTCTGTGGCAGACAGAGCGATACAGTTTTCTCCACGTTAGGAATAAAGAACTTATTGTACCTATGGAGTTTGACCATGGCAAGTGAAAGAGGATTTAGTTTCAGTTCATGGTTGAGGAATTTAGTGAACTTGCAATTGCCTTCTGCAATTGCAGAAAGATCTTGAGGCTTTAAAAAATCCAAATGCAAATCGAAAGTGGTAGATGACCCCCCCCCCCAAACATGGCCTGAAATAGACTACAGTAATAAGGGATGTTGGCTATATCACAGTCCCAAATGTTGGGTTTATTGACATAATCGCAACACGTGTTTTTCATTTACGTCATACGGTTTTCACAACAGTAGAGCATTTTGCTTGGTTGTTTTAAAGGTCAGGGCCACGCTGCGGCTTTGCTGGAGCGTATGCAAACACATCTTTTCATTCACCTGGTCTTGGCAAAACATGTATTGCTAGCTTAAAGCTTAGCAGCGCAAGAACGGGGAACCCATGTCCTTCAAGATGTTTTGGACAGCAGTTCCTCACATCGCCTTACATTGGTTGGGCTGGCTGGGCTTCCCCCACTTGAAATGCCACACATCCGAAGGGCCATACTTTCCCTACCCTTTGCATCGAAGCCTGCCAGAGGCTACATCCAAGCCAGTGGTTCCGAAACTTGGATCTAAAACTTCCAGAAGCCTTCACATGAGCTCCAATATGCTGGCTGGGGTTTCTGGGAATTGTAGTCTGAGAACACCAGGGCACCCAAGGTTGGGAACCACTGCTATAGGCCAAACATTAGAGGCATCATAGTTGCCTGAATTCAAGGTGGCCTCAATATGATTAATTCTTTCTAGACTCTCCCTTGCCCCTAACTGGACCACTGAATTCCAGTATTATGGAACTGCTTTGCCAGTTGGGTAACATGAATTTATGTTGGATGCCAAGTGGGTCAGAGGGAGTACCAGGAATATGTGCCCTAAATCCTGCTTCAGAGTATCCATTTCTCCTCCCCTAACAGTCCTGCCAAAGCTCCTCAGCACCAGTGCTTCTCCTCTGTCAGCCCCCAGCAGAACCCCCAGCAGCTTCAGATGTGGGAGTTGTAGTCTCCCCCACCCCAAAAAAGCAACGTGTCCATGTCAAATATTAGTTAGTGAAACTATGTATTAGACAGGTGTATAAATAAATGGTCTGTATGTATTTAATTGATTTCTAAGATGGAGTCTGCAAATGTGTAAAGTCACAGTGATTCAGTCTAAAGTTTTTTTCTAATAGACTGAAGGTGTAAAGGAAGTGCTTAGATGGGTTTTGCTGATGCAAGGTGCTGCAATAGCCATGATGCAATGTGTTACCTGACTGGACAGACAAATGTATATAAGTGCTCTGTTATTCAGTGTTCAGTGGGCCTTTCCTGAGTAAGGCACCCATTCTTGTTTTCTCTATGCTATGTGCTGATTATGTATGCCATGTATGATGAAGTGATGTTGTGCTGTTGATTTGTCTCCATGTAACATATCCGTGTACAGTGGACCCTTGTATAACAAACGGTTTGTATAACAAAAAATTTGTACAACATAAAAAATTCTAGAGAGAGGGGAAATTTGCTTAACATAATCGCCTATGGGGCAAATCTGTACAACATAAAAATGGGATCACTCTGTTTTCAATGCATTCCTATGAAATTTTGTATAAAGGAAAATTTGCTTAACATAATTTCATTTGGAACGAATTAATTCCTTTATACAAGGTACCACTGTATATATGTATTATAGCTGTTTTGTTTTAAGTAAGCTCTGACTTTGTTTCTGCTTCTGTCTATGTAATTGTTCAATAAGTATTTGCTTCTGCTAGCAAAATAAATTGCAAAATACTCTTGACAGTCCAAGCTTGCAGTTAACTAAAAATAGTGGCCATATTTATTAGGGCAGTAATGGTTAGCGTGACATGCATTTTGCAAGCAGGAAGTAAGCACAACTTACAGCAGATGGTTTTCGCAATGCCTGGCTTGTCCCACTTTCACAACAACTTGAGTATATGTTTGAAAAAGAAAACATGGGGACAAATTCTTGCCAACCTTTATAGTGTTGTGCTACTTTGAAAATTGCCTACCCAATTTCGTCTCTTAGATTGGCAGATAA
>CM074733.1:11413204-11555030 GCA_037367245.1 Phrynocephalus guinanensis | reverse complement strand
TTACTAATTCTAATTTATCTCTTTCCTTTGCCTCTGTTCCAATCAAAATCCTATTTACAGCCGGAAGGCTACCAAGCACCCATTGGATGCCAATCTGGGATCTCCACTGACTCTATTAAACTATACACTCCCTGCCGTTGTGACCATGAACTAAATGACAACCTAAACCTCTTTTGTTGATAATGGGATGGGCGAAAACACACTGCCACCCATGAGCTAATCAAGGTGGAAGCCCAAAAATTCCCATCCGGCCCCGAAGCGACCAGCTAATCTCATTATCAATCTGAGGGAGGGAGGGAGGGTTCTCCATGGCACCGAGGGAAAGACATCAGGCTGGTTGAGGCAGTCCCTTATATAGACTGCCCCACACCAAATGGCCCCCAGCACCACCATTACAAGCCTCTTTGGGGGGGGCAAAGATCCCCTGCACCAGACTCTGCTGGACATGAAGGTACCATTGTTGAAAGCCTTCTGCATGACTATGGTCCTTCCACTGACTATCTGCAAATATACACAATAGAGATTCAGAAAAGGCCATCTTTCTGACCTGCAATTCCAGCCATATTTAAAGTTCAATTAAGTGAAAGATGCAGTATTGTGTGTGTGTGCGTGTGTGTGTGTGTGTGTGTGTGTGTAGGGGGGGAATTCTAGTTGGAGCAGAGTCAGGAGATATCTCTTCATATAATCTGTGAAGGTTTCCAAGACCACTCCCACGTCTGTCTCTCCAGAAGGATACCCATCCCATAATTATGGCATTTAAACAAAATTAATGTCACAATATTTTGCTTAGTGGCAGGAGATGTAGTATTTGATCTATATTTGAAATATTTTTAAAGCATCATCAAACAGCTCTTGGAATGACTCCACACTCCAACTGCAAGCCCTTATTTCCTGAGAAGCAAAACAAGCAGGAGCGATAGAAGTTAGGCAGTATTAAATTACCCCAAACTGGGTAAACTGACAATTGTCTACTATGACTTGAAGTCATTGAATCTATGATTTGGCAGCCTTTTAGAAAACGAGAATGTGAGAGAAGCCCTGTCAACACATCTTTCAATATATCATTATACTAGAGATGAAAGTTCATTTTGAATGAGTACGGTGAGCGGGCAGATTCTGAAGTCAAGTAACATGGGTGGTAATATGTCAAAAATTGATTGCTGCGGCTGAGATCAGACACCAATCTGTTGTCTCTTGGTATTTAATACTAATTCTGATTTAATGTGTGACTGAATACATTCTCTCCCTCTCACACACACATTCACACATCCCTCTAACTTTGACTAAACAGATTTCCAGGCCCATGGGCAACACTGCCAGTAACAGAGATAACCAATTGGTGCCAGATGCTACCTAGAGGGGAGACATCTCGAAATCAGTGGGGAGTGACTCTTGTATTACAATCTCCTTTGGTTTTTGGACAGGACCTTCCAAATCATAGAGTTCTATCTGTGGAGGATACTAGCAAGGGAGAGCAAGGGAGCAGAACCTTTGGTGTTTGTCGGCTACATAATTTGTTGTTGTGCTGTGCCACCTTATGAAGACCTTAGTAGAGTCTTCTAGTTGTGTGAAATATTTAAGGAGTGGCTTTACCTCTATCACCCTCTCAGTGAGTTTCCATGGTTAAGAAAAAAAATCAAAGCCAGGTTTCCTTAGTGTATCACTGTATCTCCTACAGCACACTGGCTCTTCTCAGTTATAGAATATGTCTGTAATCTCTCTTACCTTTGGCCAAACTGGCCAAACACCCTCTTACCTTTGGCCAAACTGGCTAGGTAGGGTTTCTGTGAGGCATGAACACCAATTTGGAGGGCCAACATCTCCTCACCCTGGGATAAAGAGAATGCCGCTGAGTTAGCTACCTTTGATGCCTCTTTCAGACCATAAGCCATTCTGTTTGGAAGGGTAGACCATTCAGTCCCTGGTGGATACCTATTACTTGTCAAGGTGGCACTTGGGGCGTATTTTCTAATCATCTTGTTTCCTCATGTACCTGATGGGGTCAGGAAATTTCTTTTTAATACATCATCATCATCATCATCATCATCATCATCATCATCATCATCATCATCATCATCATCTTAGAACTGCAGAGCTGGAAGAGATCATATGGCTCATTGAATCTACCTCCTGTGAGGGAAGTTGGGAATCAAACTCTCAAACTTTGGCTCCACAGCCAGAGACATAAACCGCTGAGCTGGAAGAGGGCTCGACATCATCAAGGCTGTCTGTACCTCATAGCAACAATGGCTGAAATCTTATTCATCTACGTGCAACGTAATGTTACCCTAGTATCAGAGTGCTGGCTGGGCACTGTGATCCAGGATGTCTGGATTGCATAATAATCTGTGCATGGCATGCATGTGGAAGTGCTTTGTCAACAGCCCTTCTACCCTGCTTTGTTTTCCCCTAATGTTGCCACTGCCATTGGACAGTAAAGGTATTTTTTAAGATAATGTTGAACCTGGCATACACATCAGAATGCACGGACTTTGGGTGAAAAGATTCTCTTGACAAAAGTTACTAAAGCCAACAGATTCATCCCCTTAAGAAGTAAAGCTGCACAGGAAAGCTACCCAAATTATAAGTCTGCCTTCACTGAAGAACAATTCTTTGAAGAATTAATCCTTATCTGAGACTCATCTAATGAATTTACAACTCATCAAATTTGACCCAAGGGTGGTGGTGAAAGAAACACCCTGCATCAAGACAGAACTATACCACTTTTCAGCTTGCCAAGCCAAGCTAGATGATGAACAAAGGTGATAAAGACATCAAGAAGCAATTAACTGTCTCTTTCCTTTTTTTTTGTTGCCTCCACAGCTTCGTGTTGTGCATGCAGTGCTATGCAACAAGATTTCAGCCAATGGCTGACCCAAGAACATCCCAGCCGACGAATGACATCATTTCGAAGAGCATAGCTCCCGCTGTTTGCTGCTACCTGGAAGGACAAACAAACCAGACCCTGAGTCTCAGTTTAATGGATGCCATCTAGACCATTAAAGCAGGTATGTCCAAAGTTAGGCCCGGGGGACAAATATGGCCCATTTTCAAATTTTGAGCGGTCCGCAGCCTCTTCTCCCCATCGGCTCAGGCTATCATGCAACCCCACCAGCTGGCCTCTCCCCATACTGGATGGAGACGTCAGCTTACAATTTTACGGTTTGCCTGCCCTCCCTGCCTCTGTTGCTGCAGCATCATCCCTACCTCCCTGCATGTCCTAGACGCTTGTCCAAAGTCTGGCCTAGGGGCCAAATCGGCTGAATGGTTGGCCCCCACACATTTTCACCTCACCAAATCTGGGCCTTCTGGTGAAAAGTTTGGACAGCCCTGCATTAAAGCACGCTGCCTCACACACGCAGCTAGAGTTGAGGTAAAATGACAGAGAAAGGGGAGCATCTTCTGCAGCTTGGTGATAGCTCCATCCCCATCGTACACAAACTCTCCCAGTTGCTTCCAGTAGGCATTTAAACAGCACTGGGAAGGAAAAAAAGACCACTGTGGAAATCCACCACAGAGACTTCCACAAATTTGCACTCCCCAAGTTTGCTAGAGTTGTAGCATTCCCAGTCAGTATGGTCCTGAGAGATGGAACCCAGGATGATGGAAATTGCAAGCTACAACATCAGGAAGGTATATGGATGAAAAAAGCTGTCAGCACAAAAATGCCGGAGGTTAGAGTAATCGTCCTCCTGCACCTCCTTGTGAGATTGGCTTCCCATAGCCACTACAGTACTCCATCTCCAGCATGCCCCTCAGGCTGTGATCACAGTGGCAATAAGAACTGCATTTAAGCCTCATTTAAATGGACTTATATTTTATCATTCATACAACGAACAGGTGACATGTATTTATATGGGCTGCAAAGTGAGTTTTTTTTTTCAACTAGGAGATTTTTAAATTAACTTATTTCCAAGGCTGATTTAATTCAATACAGTTTTGTGGATGTGAATGCTGCTGTTTCTTTCATTTATGCCTACAGGGTTTCTGAGTAGCAGGGGTGCTGCATTTTTCGTTTTAATTTTTTTAAAAAGATTCTTTCTCAAAATGTACATTGCTGCATCAGTTCAGCATTATGTTCAGCATAATGGATGCAAAGCATCCTCACTCCATTCTAAATTTTAAAACATCATTAATCAGCTAGGTTCACCTCTTTGGTGTTCCCCCCATGGTTTCTACGCACTATTGTGTCAGCATTTAGTTATCTTGACACTCAGTTTATAGATGTATCACTTACCCTTGTTTTTAAACTAAATTCAACATCTTTTGGAACAGCATGGTCCTAAAACAGAAATGAGTTTATTTCAGTGGTGCAGACGCCAATAACAGTTTTTAAATCACCAAGAATTAATAGATTTCTATTTAGTGCATTTGATTGTGGTCACCAATTTCAATACCACATGATCTGAACCTGATTTGCAAACAAATCTGAACAGAAATCAGTTCAAAGTGCCAGTGTGACCACAGCCTCAGAGAGTTCATTCAGAAGGATACCACAGTCAGTCGGTTTGGAAAGCTCCATCAAGTTCCAAGAAAACTTAACCAACAAAGTGAGCAAGGTTCTTTCCTTTTTGGTTTACTGAAAGGAGATTCAGAAAGAGCTTCTGTGATGGATGTTACACGATTAAACCATCATCCAAGAAGGGAGAACAATAAGGAGGGAGTATGTCTGTGAAGATTCTCAGTCATCCAGGTGAGTTTATCTGGAAGTTGAGTCATGGCTACTGGACTTCTTTTTTGAGAGATAGAAACGTTTCGCTGTTCATCCAAACAGCTTCATCGGTCTGAATACAGCTAGTGCAAATCCTCCATCTTATAGGCAACTTTGACCTCTTGTCACCCTGGCCTGAATTAGGAGGTGGTGGGCTCCGGCATAGTCTATCTGCTACTTATCAGGCTGTGCTTTCCAAAGTCCCCAGGCAAATCAAAAAGCCTTCACCACCAAGGCCATAGCTAACAACCCATTCTTGATAGGTTTCAGCACCTTAGGCCATTGTTCACCTTAAGGCTAAGGATACTATTGTCTCCCTAATGAGCCTATTTAGGCCACTGTTCATCTTATGAGCCTAATTCAGGCCAGGGTGACAAGAGGTCAAAGCTGCCTGTAAGATGGAGGATTTGCACTAGCTGTATTCAGACCGATGAAGCTGTTTGGATGAACAGCGAAACATTTCTGTCTCTCAAAAAAGAAGTCCAGTAGCCATGACTCAGCTTCCAAATAAAGAGGGAGTATCTTTTTTTCTGTGAGAATTTACATACACATAATTCAGTCCTTAACCCACGCTCTCTAGGCCCTACATTCCCCTTGGTTTTGTTGGCAGATAGTTACAGTATATCACAGAAGTGCGCACACTCCCTCACATTTTGTAAATATTTCACTGTAGTATATCTTTTGATGTGACAACACTGAATAAATGACACTTGGCTACAATGTAAAGCAGTGGTATACAGCTTGTACAACAGTGCAAATGTGCTGCCCCCTCAAAATAACACAACACACAACTGCTGGCAATACAAGTGAGTACACCGCTAAGTGACAATGTCCAAATTGGGCCCAAGTAGCCTAGCTCAAGAAACTGAGGGTAAACGTGATGGACTGGCCAAGCATGTCTACAGACCTAAACCTTATTGAGTATCTGTAGGGCATCCTGAAATGGAAGGTGGAGGTGCGCAAGGTCTCTAACATCCACTAGATCTGTGATGTCATCATGGAGGAGTGGAAGAGCACCCCAGTGGCAACCTATAAAGCTCTGCTGAACTCTATGCCCAACAGTGTTAAGGCCATGTTGGAAAATAATGGTAGCCACACAAAATATTGACACTTTGTGCCCAATTTGGACATTGTCACTTAGGGGTGTACTCACTTTTGTTTCCAGCAGTTTAGACATTAATGGTTGTGTGTTGTGTTATTTTGAGGGGGCAGTACATTTACACCTATATACAAGCTGTATACTCACTGCTTTACATTGTAGCCAAGTGTTATTTCTTCAGTGTTTCACATGAACAGATATGCTAAAATATTTACGAAATGTGAGGGGGTGTACTCCCTTCTGTGATACAGTATACTATAAATGACAACTCCACCCTGCTTGATCAACACCAGGCACAATTTTGTTTTCATAGCCTGCAAAGATGTCAAGTCAGGGTCTTTGACAACAATATCTGTACAGAGGATCATGAGAATGAAGAAAAGAACTGGAAGTCAAGAGCATTTTCACTTCAGACCTCCACGCTTGTCTTGCAGCCCCAAGAAAAGCAGGTGGGTTGCTTTGGCAAGCAAGTTTGTTTTAAAAATGGAAAGCTAAGAGCCCTAATGAAGCCCTCACAGTGCAATTAGAGCCAGTCTGGTGGAATGAGGAGAGAGAGAGAGAGAGAGAGAGAGAGAGAGAGAGAGAGAGAGAGAGAGAGAGAGAGAGAGAGAGAGAGAGAAGGCAGTGATTCAATTTTGAAAGACAGTGTTCCCCTATCGCCTTTGAAGTAAGTCCCACCTCCATGATCAGTAATGGCAAAACATCAAAGAGAAATTGTTACTTCCTCTTGCCACCCATCTATGATGCTTATCAGAACTAACAAAGCCATCAAGCTCATTTACAGGAACCAGGGGCTCTTAAGACTCTCTGCTTTAAGCACAGAAGCAAGTGTTTAACAAAGGATGTGTTTTTAACCCAGGATGTTGTCCTTTTTATTATATGCTTCACTCAAGTCCATCAAGGATCAGGCCCCAATTAGGATGCAAGCATCTTTTTTGTGAAGGCAGTACAAAAATTGCATGACATTTCCTCCAATTACATCCTATGTTCGCATAGCATTGCTTGTGCCATTAAAAAACAAATCAATAAATTTCCAATTAAATGTTGACATTACCGTCTGAGCACAGCTGAAATGAGACACTGCTCCATAGAGAGGCTTTTCTAAGATGCATCACAAAACATTCCTTCTCCAATTTGTTGTTTTGGCGTGCCAAACTGTTTTGTCCTGTTCTATGTGGTCCTAAGCGGTAGTACAGCCATGGATTCTTACATGCAGACTCAGATCAAGATAACTAATCGAGATCATTCTGTGCCCTCCACCAGGAAAGTTGAACAATGCCTATCTGTCTGAATGACAGGCAAAAACAAAACAAAAAAAGACGAAAATGTTGTGGCATCTTAAACTCCCATTGCTATATTTTAAGATGAGCTTTCGTGGACAAATCCACTTCCTCATTCCTGTATGCATTTGTGTGTACATATGTATAGGCACAGAAAAAGAGCAGCTTTATATAGCATAGTAGAGGATTTCTATTCAGCATGATATTAGAATTGCAGGACAACCATAGACCACTGAGCTGGCACAGAAACTAGCATGTTAGATTGAACTAGAGATGTCTGGAGGGGGTAACATGATTGAAAAGAAAAAGAAAGACAAACCAACAAAAGAGA
This sequence comes from Phrynocephalus guinanensis, assembly GCA_037367245.1. Classification (NCBI taxonomy): domain Eukaryota; kingdom Metazoa; phylum Chordata; class Lepidosauria; order Squamata; family Agamidae; genus Phrynocephalus; species Phrynocephalus guinanensis. The sequence goes on along the minus strand of CM074733.1, from coordinate 11,547,609 downwards.
ACCAGCTCAGGAGGAGTTTCCAGGAATTTCCAAGCAGGAGAAAAAGACACTTGGCTCTGATGCCCAGCATGACTACCTCCTTATGTAAAGCTTGTGGGTTTTTATTCTCATGAAAACTAGGCCACTTCAATATATTTTGCATTGCAGCAGGAAATCCTCGTGGCAATATATGGTTTCTAGGAAGCTTCATTTCACCACAGATTCTGTACAAACCTTAGAAGGAACTGGGAGGACAGCAGTCATTTCTGCTAACCCAAAACTGCAGGGTAGAAAAAATTGAAATCTGTTTCCACTAACACTCCTCTTAATGAAAATACCAATCTGTTTATGTTTTACTTTAAAAAAAAAACACATTCTAATGGATCAACATGACTGCCAGCATCTTACGCCTTTACATTGATGACCTTTTGAATGATGTAATCATAAAATATACCCCTCCCCACTGATTCCCCCCCCTCAAGCTTATATCCAAAATTAAAATATCTTGGTGGTATTGACTACATCTTTCCCATTGTGGAATCCATGCAGTTTTCAATGAAGGCTAACTAGAGGAAATTTCCTTTCCTAATAGCCACCATTGCTGGTAATACGTTGAAAATTAAAATTAATGTTTTATATTTTTTCACGTTTTGCTAGCCTCATGTAAAAGGGAAGCAGGTGCTTTATACCATATTATTTTCCAAAAGCAAGCTTGAACACACCCATCCCAATTCAGTATATCAGGGCTGTTCAGCTTTGAACAGGCCAAGGTCTACTTTTTTCGTCCCAAAGTACCTGAGGGCTACTACACTAAAACCTCTACTTACGAATTTTATCTGTTCCGAGCACATGCTCATAACGAAAAACTTTTGTAAGTAGAGCATCGGTTTCCCATAGGAATGCATTGAAAACCAATTAATCTGTTTTAGAGGGAACAGATTTCAATGCGCTATGGCCCTTGAACTGCCTTGCTCAGCTGGGACAGTGAGCTGGCAGACCCAGATCTTTGCTGGGGCAGTGGTGGTCCTTGGGGTGGGAAAGGGAGAGGTGGAGAGCTTATCCCCTCACTTTTCTTATTGATGGCTGGCGGGCTACTTTTGAACCCTTCGCGGGCTACCAGTAGCCCACGGTCTACCTGTTGGGCAGGCCTGCAGTATATCATAAGAAACATTTCAAAGAAGAGATGTGGGATATTTGTTAAATACACATTTTTATAATAATTAGAGATGGGCATGAAATGCCAAAATGGCATTTCATTTCGGGTTGTTTTGTTTCATTTCATACAAAATGAATTTTTAAAAAAAATCATTTTGCTTTATTTATTTATTTATTTATTTATTTATTTATTGTGGTCCTGTCGGCTGGTCCTTTTTTAATTTTTTACTAGCGCTGACCAGCTGCAGCTCGGGACCTTGCTGGTCAGTGATTTTTTCTTCTTTTTCTTTTTTTACAAGCGCCGACCAGCTGGAGCTTGGGGCTCTGCCGGTCAGCAATTTTTCTTCTTCTTCTTTTTTTACTAGCCAGGCAGGAGTCTTTTTAGATGCAGAAAGTCGTTGGACAGTTGTAAAAGCTGCTTAAGCATTGGGTTTCACACACCCCTTCTTAACCCAGTGCTTAAGCAGCTTTTACAATTGCCCAATAACTCCCTGCCTCTAAAAAGACTCCTTGCCTGGCATATATCATCTAGCCAGGAACTTTAAGAATAACCTCCTGGCAAAGCAAATCTTTTGCTATGTTTGAACTTTTGGGACTTGCTTTGAAGAAGTGTGTGTTACACTTGAAAGCTTGCAATGTTTTTTATTTTTATTAGTGGCCTAATAAAGGTATTGCCTGTAGCCTAGTTTTTCATTTGTGTTATGCGATGGCTCAACCCCCTTTTTGACCATTTATAATGTGACACCATGTAACGGGAAATTCCAGAAGTGGACTCCTGTTTTCTCACTTCTCATCCACAGACAGGGTGTGTTTTTCAACAAATGTGGGTGGTAATGACCGAAACAGGGTAGCCTGTAGACCAGGGGTATCCAAACGTTTTGCAAGAAGGGCCATCCATATTTGGTGAGGTGAAAATGTGTGGGGGCCAACCATTCAGCCGATTTGGTCCCCAGGCCAGACTTTGAACAAGCCTCTACATGCAGGGAGGTGGGGAGGATGCTGCAGCAACAGAGGCAGGGACAGGTAGTCTCGGCAGGTGGCTGGAGGGATGGACGGAGGCAGGGAGGGCAGGCAAACTGTAAAATTGTAAACTGACAGCTCCATCCAGTATGGGGAGAGGCCAGCTGGTGGGGATATGTGACAGGCTGAGCTGATAGGGAGAAGAGGCTGCGGACTGCTCAGAATTTGAAAATGGGCCATATTTGGCCCCCGGGCCTGACTTAGGACATGCCTGCTGTAAACCATCTTCACTGCTGCCATAGGTATTGCCAATATTCAGACTGCTCTTTGATATGTAAACTTTGCTATCCTTTTTCTTGCTGGCACTACTGGTATGATATTGTACAGCATTTCCTGGTTTTTTGAATTGTGGGTGCAGAACCCCAATATCCTACATTCATAAACCTGGGGTTTTTGAACAATCTAGTTTCCTGTCTTTTTAAAACAGGAGTTTTAACTATACACATGCTTCCCACAAATTCAATTAAAATTTCTCCATGTGTAGGATTGCCCAGTGGTAAAGAATTACAGAAGACAAAATATTTTGAAGGGTTGTTTTACATTTAAAGAAATGATGAAGCAAAGGTGTGAGTAGATATAGCACATACAATGGAGAAACATGCACAGCCTTTAACATCTTAGTTAAATTAATGTTGCCGTGCCTGCTCCACCAAATGCAGACTGGAAAGCTATGCTACAACGTCATATCCCTTTCTTTGAGTTAGGTAAGCTAAGGAAGAAAAGCTATTTTGGACAAAAAGCTCTACACACATGTGGTGTGCATGTTTTCCAAAACATGCCCCTTTGCAAAAATAAAAGGCTGGAGTTAGCAAAGAATGGCTGATACTTCACGTCCCTCTCGCTGCAGTTCGCGGCCCCGCTGGAGACCGGTTCGAAGGAACGCAGCCTCACGTCCTTGTGGGGTCAATCCGAGTTCGAAGGAACGGAACCTCACGTCCTTGTGGGGTCAAACCGAGTTCGAAGGAACGGAACCTCACGTCCTTGTGGGGTCAATCTGAGTTCACCCCGACCACACCCCCTGAACTATGCTCCAAGCGGGGTGAGAGATTCCCGTCCTGGAGCTCGGGAATCTTTTCAATCCACTTCTTGATCCGTGTTGAAAACCGATTTCAACACGGAGGCAAGTTCACCTCGGCTCGAGGAAGAACGTGAAGTAACCACCAATGTCACAGGAAACCAAGACAAAAGCATGCATGCCGGTACATGTGAAAGGAAGATAGGTAAGGACAGGGACAAAAGTCATTTGAAATGTGGTACTGGTACAGAAGATACAAAAGACAGCCAGAAAAGCAGACAAGTGTGTGCCCAATCAAGCCAAGCCTGAATGCTCAGTAGAGCAAAAATGAGTAAGCTGAGCCTATCTTACCGTGCACATGTAGTGGAAATGCAGAAGTGACCAAAATGGACTGTATTGCTGAGAAAATGGGAGTAGATCTGTAGACCAAGAGGAAGACCTAATCTGAGATGAGTTGAATTAAGGAATCCACAGCTGTTAGTTTGCAATTGCAAGATCTGAGCAGAACTAAATGGAAAAGACAGTATTGCTAGGAAGGAGGGAGGCAGCAGAAAGAGAAAACAACCTAATGTGAGATGCTGTTGCTTTGAAAGATCCAAGCTGAGTTCTTAATGACAGGACATTTTGGAAGTCAGCAGCTCATATAGATGTGCCTCACTTCTGTCTCCCCAGCATTTATACACAATGTTGTCCCTTCATGCTGTAACTGTCCTTGGCTGCTGTTGCTGCTGCTGTCTCCTTACCTGCAAGTAAACTCACTCACAAGTAAACTAGATAAAACTTGCTTTGATATCATCCCCAGTCACAAAACAACAACAGCAGTATTTTCACAGCTTAAATGAGTGGGTTTTGGGATACAGTATTCTATATTTTAAAATTTCTTTTAAATACTTGTGAGTCAACCAGTTAAACGTACTCCTGAATAAACCAGGAATAACTTGCTTTGAGATCAGCCCCAACCACAAAGGAAAAATACAATAATTTCACAGCTTAAATGAATGAGCTGCTGAGTATTTCCATAAACAGGAATTTAAAAAATTTTGGTCAGGAAGGAGTTAAATGCTTCCTTTCCCATTAAATGCCCAGGTTAAAAGTCCAACACCTGCCCTGGCTGACTCAAGGCTCATTCTGATTGGTCAGAATGCTATGGTATGCAAATAATTCAATCCTTTTAGAATGTTCAGAGTTATATTTCTAATAGACATGGGCACGACTCGGCAAAATTTTCATTTCCGTTTTCGTTTGTCGTTTCCGTTATGTAACGAAACGACAAATGAAAATTGAGCTGGAAATTGAACGAAACGAAACGACCCATGAAAATTGTGGTCGTTAGTTTCGTTTCCGTTACTGGTGGCGCGCAATGAAATGAGCTGTTTTTTAAATGTTAAAAAACACCCTGGACATCCATAAAATGCAGCGATAATTATTTATACTGTCTGATAATACCTACCAGGGGGGTGGGGGTCCTTAAAACGTGCATTTATGTCTTTTCTCAGATCGCTGTATTTTTTTCCCCCTTTAAGGGGAGTTGGGGAATGGGGACATTGACCCAAAATGGCTCCCAGATGCCTAATATTGATTTCTTGGGTATTAAAACGCCCTGGACATCCATTAAAATGCAGCGATAATGTGAGAATTATTTGAAATTATTTCCTACCAGGGGGTTAGGGTCCTTAAAACGTTTGGTTTTGTCTTCTCCCATCGCGATGTATTTTTCTTTTCACTTTAAGGATGACAAAATGGACGTCCCCAGCCACTCCAGCCACAACATGGAGGCAAGCCATGTGATGGGATCATGTAAATTCTTGGAAAACTTCAACCAATAGCATGCCCAGGTTGCAGACTGGGCAGGTCTGGGAGCCACAGAGGGCATAAAAAGCTCTGGCAGCCCCTGGAAATGCTTTAAAATTGCGCAAAATGCGGGTAGAAATGACAAACGAAAAAACGAAAAACAAAACAACAAATTCTTGAAAAATTTCGCGAAAAACGGAAACGACCCGAAACGGACCCGTCCCGAAAAACGACAACTCGAAACATAATTTTTTCTAGTCGTGCCCATCTCTAATTTCTAATGCCAGTCATCTCAAAGGTTTTCAGAGGTTCAAAGTACTAATTAAAAAGTGAATTGGAGCCACAAATTGCTCAATTTGTATGAAAAAAAAGCAAAAGGACTTAAAATGGATGGTTTTTTTCCCAGCTATGCAAATTTTGCCTTATCAATGTATATCACCTGTTCTAAATGAGCTGGAGCTCCAGGTTTCTTGCTTCTGTGTGGGAGTAAAACAGTGAAACCATTTTAAAAATGAGAACTCAAAACCCGTTTGCCCAAACATCTCCAAATATGGCATAAAGCATGAGCAGAGCTTCTGCTACATTTGTGCCAAATTTGGTGCCGCAGACCCAACATCCAGTTTCATAATTTGGTGTAGATCCAACATATAGTTTCATAATTATATTTTTTGTTGTTTGGGCCATCTCTGTTTTTTTGAGTAGGCCTATGGAATGCTCTCTGCTCTAAGCACACAAGGTATTGCTACATTCTTGTGCAGCAATCATGCTAGAGGCATTACATCATATCATGCCCAATGTTGTTTATGTCTCACCAGGTTGGCTGAACAAAGAAAGAAAGAAACAAACAAACAAACAAAGAAACAAACAAAGAAACAAAGAAACAACAGAGGATTTAAAAAAACAATGACATACGAAGAGCAACAGGTTGGCTTGGGAGTCAGCATCCAGTCAGTGTAGCTTCCAGGTGTCATATTCCGTACCTGAGGATGGGAAGTGAATAATGAAACTGAGACCTGGAATGAAAATTGTATATGCTATATTCAGCTACCGTGGTAAATACTAATTTTATCATGTCAGTGGTATGACTCTTTAACAAGAGCTGAACGGTTTCTTTAAATCACTTATCCCTTGGCCTGATGAAAAGTTCACAGAGCCAATTATAAAACTGAAACTGCAGTTTATTTTGCAGATCTCTTAAAATAGGGTGAAGGCTGGTGGTCCCCTATTAAAAGCACAGCGTTTTTAATGACAGGTTTGCTGATTCAGTGTATCAGTGTGGGCTGCACAAGTGCTTCACTAACCAAAGGCACTGACTGGAAAACCAGTCAGTTCTACAAAAGGCTACAGTATTTATTTTAATTAACACTTCTGAAAACATGCATGGCCATTTCTAGGATCTTTCCTCACTTTGAAGAAAATAAAGAGGTTAGGCCCGACCTCTCTAAGCTGAAGCCTCTCAAAGTAAGCACTGTCTGGTTTCACACACATCTTAGCTTTTATTGACTTTTTACAATCCAAGCTCCACTAGTTCCTTTATAAACGTAGCCCTTTCTGACTATTAACCATGTTCTGTTTAACAGTTAAACCACAAGCCCTTTCCTTCTAAACTCCCTCTCACCACCAGATTGGCTGCAACTTTGCTACAATGCCATTGGCTAAGAAGTCCTTTTGGCCTGTTGACCTGATAATCACATTGAGGTTTAGGGATAGCTTGGAAAATTAATCTTTGGACTACAATTCTCAGAGTCCCCCAGCCAGACAGAGTAATCCTTAAAAGGAAGGTTTCCAAACACTAAGCTGAGGAAATTTTGCCCTTTACTACCATTGAACACCTTAAACTCACAATTCTTACAGCTTGCAACATCTGTATTTCTCCCCTAACATGATTTCAACATTGTCTCGTTTAACTATTCCCAGGCAGGGGTAGAACCAGAAACATGGTTCATTTTTATCTGCAAGAAACATTTGGTTGCACCTGCCATCTTGATTTCCCTCAAACATCCCTCTGGAGAAATGGAGACCCCTGAAGCTTTACTTTGCAGTCCCCCAAATTCATCTGTAAATTAAAGAAAAAAGTGGGGCGAAGGAAAAAGTATAGTGGGTTCAAGGATGGGTTGGGGGGGGTTCTGCACTATGTAAGTTCCCAATCCTTGTGTCAGGTGCTTGGGCCTTAGTGGTACCTCTGTGACTGAAATTACAGGCTTTTGTTTTTAACCCATCCATCAGAGTTCAATCAAGAAGTAAATTTTAATTCGGAACCTAATGACTGCATATGGATTGAGCAAAGCTGAAAAAGAATAAGCATTCTTGAAAGCAACTGCTTTGTGGACAATTGTGCAGATAGGGATCTGAGACAAATTACCAATTCAAAATCAGGAAACGGTACCAAAAACAAAAAAGCGCCCATCCGCATCATGCTGGATTTCAGCAAGATCTAATCCCGGTTAAGCACATAATGTTCCACACAGATTTATGTGATTTCCTCTAATGAATCCTACCTGTTTTCTTGTTGAATCAGGGCCCAGGAATCTGCCCTAAGGCAAGCAAGCAGATAATCACTGCAACATTCAACCAGGCCTGAACTGTCATCTTTCTGCCAACAAGTTGAGGTGGACAACCTTGCCCCTTCAGGTGCTTGCTTTGCAGGTGATCCTGTCCATTAGAATTATTATCCCAGAGCAACTTTTATGTCAAGTGTGCAATCTCTTCAGTTGCAGTCTCAAGGGGAAGACCCAGTATCTATACATTGGCTGCTTATGTACTGATCACTACTTAGGTGCCTGAATCATAGGTACTGCCTTTTCCATCCTCCAGAAACTTAGAAAAGTTCATTTTTGTTTAGACTACATGTTTGCTAGGGTTTTCTGAGAGATGAACCCCCCCCATCTCCCATCCTAATATGATTCCCACCCTCAAGGAAGAGAGTATGTCATAAGTAACCAGACTTCTCTTGGGAGACTTGTTGATAGAGAATTCCATCAATTCCATCAATTCCATGAGCTTGCGTGGAAAGCCTCTAGAGCAGTGTTGGCACTCCAGATGTTTTGGACCACAACTTCCACTGTCATTGGCAGTCTACTCTTAGGATTCTGGGAGTTGTGGTCCAAAACATCTGGCATGCTGGAGGTTCACCACAACTGCTCTAGAGGCTCCACCCCTTCCTGATTCCCAAGAAGGTCCCAAATTGGCCAGGTGCCTACAAGACATTTCTATCCTTCCCAAATGGTTTCCTACACTGGGCAGCTGGCTGGGTTGTCTGTGCCAACAGAGGGTGCTGCTGTGAGAGGAAAAAAGGAAAAGAAAGAAACAGAAAAGAGTGTGCCAACTGAAGAACAAATCCTCTTGCTGTAAAACAATATAGATTGCTCACTGCCAGAACTGCTGGTGGAGTGAAAAGCATGCAGAGAAATAAAAGGTGTATGTTTCAAATGTGGTGCTGGAACTCATTTTTTTTTCAGGATCGTTGCAAATTTGATTGTTCTTGGGTAGAATCCAATAAGAGAAAAAAGTGGGGGGAAACTTTAACTTGGGAAGTTATGACAAAAGTGAATGGAGAACCCAAAAGGGCATTAATTGATATGGGCTGTGCGAAAACTTTAGTGAGATAATTTAATGGACCTTTGTTTAATGAAAACATATTGGTTAAAAGTATCCATGGAAATTTAAAGCCATGTGTAACCATGTGGGCAGAGGTAGAAGTTAATGGTGCATTATGAAAAATGAAGATGGGGTAGTTCCTAATTTGGCCAAATAGAAGTTAGTAGGTAGAGATATAGCTTGTCTCAGATATAGCTTGTCTCTACTTCTCCTGGTTGTAAGTCTTCATTGCCTTTGACAAGAAGCCCTCTGTGGGGGTGGAGAATCTGAACATGCTGAGTCACTCTCCTGTGCAGCTGCTGGAGGAACTGACAGCCCTGAAAGCCCATCTGGGGCTTCTTCAGGCATTAACTCTTCAGTCTCTGGAATAGGTTCTGGTAGGGGCCTGACAAAAGGACTAAATGAGAATAGAATTATTGTATTTTGTAGACAAAAGTGGTAATAATAAATTGGTGGTACCTCAAAGGTGGAGGTTGGAAATATTAAAATTAGCTTATGATATACCCTTGGCAGGGCATCTAGCAATGGAGAAAATGTCAGCTAGAATTTTGCAAAGGTTTTGGTGGCCAGCAGTTAAAAGGGATATAATTTTGTCAGTCTTGTTTTGAATGCCAAATGACTCAAAGTAAACCAAAGCCTGGTAATCCTTTAATACCCATACCTCTAGCTGATAAGCCATTTAATCGAATTAGGTTGGATATAATTGGCCCTCTACTTAAGTCATCTGGATGACATGCATATGTATTGATGATGATTGTTTATGCTACTAGGTATCCAGAAGCAATAACTTTAAGATCTACTGCAGCTAAAGTATTAGCTAGAGAATTACTACAAATATTTTCTGGACTATGGTTTCTTAAAGAGGTGTCAACAGATCAAGAAACATATTTTATGTATATGGTCTTTAAAGAGATGTGGGGAATATTAGAAAAACTATAAAGACAATTGTTTATCATCCTAAAATGAACGGATTAGTGGAGAGGTTTAATAAGACTTTGAAAGGAATGTTAAGGAAATTAATAATGGGAAATCCTAAAAATTGGCATTTAATGTTAGTTCTTTTAATGTTCACTATTAGGGAAGTTCTACAAGCTTCTGCAGGGTTCTCACCATTTAAGATGTTGTATGGAAGATGTCTGAGGGGAATTTTGGATTAGGTTAAGGAAAAATGGGAGAGTGGAGATGATGAGGCACAAATTACTGTAAAACATATAATGGCTTTGAGAGAACATTTAAAGAAGGTTGCTGAGGTGCCTCATTATAATTTAAGCAAAGTGCAGAAAGGATAACAGGCCAGATATAATAAAAAAAGTTCAACAGTGATAATTTGTAGAGGGAAAGAAAGTGTTGTTATTGTTGCCCATGAAAATGTTAAGTTGTTTGTGAAGAGGAAGGTCGTTATAAAATTTTATGATGTATTAAAATAGATTATGAAATAGAAATGCATGATAAGAAGAAGATATCAGTTATTTATCATGTGAACTTGTTAAAAGAATGGAAAGATAAAGAGGTGTACTTAGGAGAAGTAGAAGAGATCAATTTAGGACCTGACAATAGCAAGATAAAGGTAGAAGATGAATGTATTGAAATATGTCAGGAATTAACAATTGAGCAAATTGAGGATGTGAGAAAATTAGAAGAATATAAAAATGTTTTTTTCTAATATACCAAGGAAGACAAATTATATTTGGCACAGAATTGAAATACCTGCTAATACAATAGTAAGAGATCAAGGGAGACAGTGGCCAAGTATTTAATACCTGATATAGAGGAAGAAGTTAAGAAAATGCTTGGTTTAGGGATAGTAGAATCATTCACTTGGAGAAGTTATCAAGTAGTAGTACCAAAAAAGGATGGTAGTATTGGTTTCTGTATAGATTATAGGAAATTATATTAGGTATCAAAATTTGATACATACCCAATGCCAAGAATTGAGGATCTGTTAGATAAGTTGGGTGAAGCTACATTTGTATCGTCTTTAGATTTAACAAAATGGTATTGTCAAATGCCATTAAGAGAAGATAAAGAAAAATCTGCATTGAGGACTCCTGTAGGATTATTTCAATTTAAATATATGCCTTTTGGATTACATGGTGCAGCTGCTACTTTTCAAAGATTGATGGATAAAGCGCTAGAACCAGTTAAAGAATTCGCTGTGGGGTATATTGATGATATTATTATTTATAGTGGAAAGTAGAAGGAGCATTTGAGACATTTAAAAGCTGTTTTAAAGACTTTAAGGAAGGCGGAGTTAAAAGTCAATCCATCAAAAAATAAGATAGCTAGAAGGGAAATTAAATTTTTAGGATTCAAAGTGGGGGAAGGGAAAATATACCCATTAGAAGATAAAGTGAGTAAAGTGTCCAAATGGACTATTCCAAAAAAGTAAAAAAGAAGTGCAACAGTTTCTAGGATTGGTGGGATACTATAGACATTTTATAGCAATTTTTAAGAGATAGCTGCCCCTTTAACATACTTAACTAAGAAAATGCTACATAGGTTGACTTGGGGGTGGGGGAGAGAGAAATAACAAGAAGTGTTTGATAGATTAAAAATAGAATTATGCTCACAACCCGTGAGGCATGCCACAGATTTTAGATTTCCATTTATAGTACAAACGGATGCATCTGACAGAGAATTAGGTGCTGTGATATCTTAGGAAAAGAATGGGGAAGAACATCTAGTATTGTATTTAAATAGGAAATTGAGCGATGAGGAAAGAAAATATGCTACTATAGAGAAAGAAGCTTTGGCTGTGAAATGGGCTACACAAACATTCAAATATTATTTGTTAGGAGCTCCTTTTGTCCTTATTACTGATCATGCTCCATTATTATGGTTGAACAGAATGAAAGATGCAAACACAAGATTAACAAGATGGTATTTGAGTATGCAACCTTTTTCTTTTGAGGTCAAATATAGGAAAGGCAGGGCCAATGCTAACACAGATTATTTTTCTTGGCAGGGACCCTGGGCAAAACAAACTGAGGAGCAGATGGCCCACTTGTCAGGGGGGTATGTGAGAGGAGCAATGAAGTGAAAGAAACAGAAAAGAGTGTGCCTTCTGAAGAGAAAGTACAGATTAGTGAAAATATGAGTATGAAAAGTGATATACATAAAGAGAAAGGAATGGGGGAAGGAAGGGTAATAATGAATAAGGAGGATGTTCAGATGGCAAGGGAGAGGCCAATGGCAGAGAGGTTCTTTGTGATGGACATAAGGGATGATGAATGGGATGAAAGTGAGAGAGATGAAGGGGTTAAAAGAGTTGACAAGCAACAGGTGGGCATGCAGACAGAGAGAGAAATGGACTTGCCACTCCCTCCTCCAATAACTGTGGAGTGGAGCATACATTATGACACCACATTATGGTCCAGAATGGTTGAGACCTCCCATGTCTGGAAGGAGCCATGGATGGAGGGGCACATCAATGGCAGTGTGGGCCAGACATCCATGCTGTGGGAGTCAGTGCACTGGGATGGCCAGCATAAACAGTTACTTACCCAAGAGAGGGAGTTATTAAAATATAACCATTAGAAGAATCTTCACTGGTGCTGTCAAATAATAATAAGTTTGAGTTATATGCAGAAACAGAAATGTTAAAGAAAGAAGTTGAAGCCACTGAAGCTATTTTGATCCGTTTTCAAAGAAAAGTTTATTGAATTACAAAAATATCCAAGCTTTAAGAGCTGTTTCATTCTCAGAACCATTGACAGTTAATAACAAACCCTCACAGATGACTAGTCAGAAATTATTTATAGTTGACATGGGGGCTGAGGGCCCAATGGCAAGACTATACAATATGCATCCCCCAGGGCCTAAAACAAGCCCCTAGGGGAACATATATTGCCTCTAGCACCCCCAGATTTTTAAACCTTTTTTTTGACTTAAAATTTCCCTTTTGTCATCAAAGGGACATGGGGGGGCAATGTTGCCATATTTGGAAGTGAACCCAGCACCTCAAATAGATAGATAGATAGATAGATAGATAGATAGATAGATAGATAGATAGATAGATAGATAGATAGATAGATAGATAGAAAAATCTACCTAGAACTATTTTTGGCAATAGAGAGCTCCTGGGGGCAACAGAAACCACATTGGTGGGCTGTATGTAGCCCCCAGGCAAGACTGTGCTCAACACTCCTTTAAAGCCTTTGGTTGCCCCTTTTCTCTGCAGAGGGTGAATGCTCTTTTCCACATGCTCATTAAAGTGTGTCCAGATGTGAGATCCCTGGCACACCGTAGCTAAAGAAAAATCACTGGTAAAATGCACAATGTCTTTCCTAAGCAATACAAGGATAGGCTAGCTGATACGTTTATAGGTCACTAATAAAATAAAATAATGCAACCTGAGCTTTCGATAGCAAGCTATCTTTATCAAAGCATTGTACCAAAATGCATTCTCGATAGAGGGTGTAGTCTATCAGCAAGTGAGATCCTTGGTGGGAAGATGGAATTCACCAGATGATGGTTGCAGCAGGCAGGGCTGATTTTAAAACTGCATCAAAATCCTGGATAAGGTTTCAAACCCAGCACACCTTCCTAATCAAGGGTCTGTGTGAATTAGAAGAATAGCAGGCAGGGACATGGGTGGGAGAGAAATGGGTTGTCTATTTCACAACTGTACAGTACTGCAAAACCTGGAGGGTACTATTTAAGAGTAATTTGTTTTCATTTTGTATGTTTAATAATAATTTTCATTGTGGTTGGTTAGAGTGTTTTTAAAAAGCGCCTATTGTATTATTTGCTGCATGGCTCATTGCTTCAGAAAGAAAGAAAGAAAGAAAGAAAGAAAGAAAGAAAGAAAGAAAGAAAGAAAGAAAGAAAAAGAAAGAAAGAAAGAAAGAAAGAAAGAAAGAAAGAAAGAAAGAAAGAAAGAAAGAAAGAAAGAAAGAAAGAAAGAAAGAAAGAAAGAAAGAAAGAAAGAAAGAAAGAAAGAAAGAAAGCCTTAGGATTTTTAATGGAATGAGACAAAACTTCAACAATGCTTGTAAAAATTCATCAAAACTTATATCAGTCTAGTGACGTTGTTCCCAGTTACTATGTTGGTATTTTTTAACCTGGAAGCTATTTCCAAGGCTTACCTCTGGACATTTTGGGTACACTTCCCAGGGCTCACGTAAGCAGCAATAATAATAATTGGTGGGGTGGGAGTGGGGAGTAACAGCAACAAGGAATATCAGTGGGGCACTTGTTTCATACCATGCTTTAGTCTGGAGGATTATGATTTAGAGATGGGCACAAAATGCCAAAATGGCATTTCTTTTCATTCCTCATTTCATTTCATTTGTTTTGTTTGGAATGTTCTTCATTTCATTTTTTAAACAGCTGTCCAGCCCTGCTGGTTGGCGCTTTTTTGGGGTGTATTCTCCTAGGGCTGACCAGCTGGTGCGTGGGCTGGGTAGGCACTTTTTTTTGCTTCCACCCAGCGCTGACCAGCTAGCCTGCGGGCCAGGTTGGTGCTTTTTGTGTTTTCCACTAGCACCAACCAGCTGGCCCGCGGGCTGGGTTGGCACCTTTTTGCGTGCTTCTCCCCCAGCACCGACCAGTTTCCCCCACCCCAGTGCCGACCAGCTGGCCCACGGGCTGGGTCGGTGCTTTTTTCTTTTTTCTTTTTTTGCTCCCCCCCCCAGTACCAACCAACAGGCCCACGGGCCAGGTCAGCCCCCCGTTTTGTTTGTTTGTTTGTTTTGCTTTTTCCCCATAGCAGACCAGCTGGTCCGCGGGCTAGGTCAGTGCTTTTCTCTCTTTTTTTCTCTAGCAAAAATAAATAATAAACGGAAACAAAATGAAACAAAATGAAAATTTCCGTTTTGTTTTGTTTTGGTTTAAAAGGGGGCACTTCATTTTTTATTTTGTTCTGTAATAAATTGAAAAACAAAAACACTAGAGATGAATATGTGTTATTCGTTATTCGTTTTGTTAGCTAACGAAATGAATAACAAAACAACCCATCAAAGAAAAAGGAAATGAAGCGAAACTGAAATTTCTGTTTTGTTCATTTTGTTTTTTGTTTGGAGGAAACTTACCTTCCCGCTGTGGGAGAATATCTATCTATCTATCTATCTATCTATCTATCTATCTATCTATCTATCTATCTATCATCTATCTATCTATCTATCTATCTATCTATCTATCTATCTATAAATTTTAAAAATTGCCAACCTGGCCTGGAGCCGCATGGTTGGCACTGTAAAATGTATAAATAAATAAATAAATAATTTTTTTTAAAAAATCCGACCCGGTCCTAGGGCTGCTTGGTTGGTGCTGGAATTTAAAAAAATAAAATATAATTTCAAAAATTGCACCGGCCCTGGCCAGGGAAGCTTTGGTGGTCGTGGTGGTGGTGGTGGGGGACAAGTCCCAGCATCAGGGCTTAAAAAACAATGCAGTTTCGGTATCCAGAATGATTCCTGGATAGGACTGCAACCCTGGGGGCTGCATGGTTGGTGCTGTAAATATATATAAAAATAAAAAAATTGACACCACCCCAGCCCCGGGGAAGCAAGCACCTCTCAACTGTGAACAAAAAAAAAAGCCCCGGCATCTGGACTTAAAAAAAATAAAAAATAAAAAAGTGCTGAACTGGCCTGGGAGCCACATTGTCAGCACTGTAAAATGTAACAAACAAACAAACAAGCAAACAAACAAACAAAAGCACCAACCCAGCGCCGGGGGCCGCATGGTCGGTGCTGGATTTTTTTTTTTAAAAAAGATTGTGCCAGCAATCTCTGCGGCAGCGGTGGCGGCAGTCTTGGCTGTGACGATGGTCCCTGGTGTCCTTGTCGTCAGTGGTGGTCCCCCAGAGGCACTGGCGGTCTCCAGCCAGGTCAGTCGAACTAGTTTGTTTTGGTTCGTTCGAAACAAATGAAACAAAATGAACTGGGGGTGTGTGTGAAACAGAATGAACTGATCCATCAGTTTTCTGTTTCATGCCCACCTCTAAACAAAATGGAAAAAATCATTTTGTGCCCATCTCTATTACTATTACATGCAGCAATTGATTTTCCTCTATATACTGAGTAAACAGTGACAGGTGGTCAGTGGTCAAACTGGCTGAGAGGTTCTAGAAAACAAAAATAAAATAAAACCAACATAAAATAGAACCAACTTGAAAACAAAACTAAAATAAAATCAAGTTAAAAATAAAACCATCTTGAAAACTACTCTGAAGCTGCCGTTCTAACTCTAAGTGGGAATGGGGTGGGGTGGGGGTTAGAAAAAGCAATTGGAAAGCAGGGAAAGTTGAGGATAACATCCTCCAAGCTTCTTGTAAGATTTCAAGAATAAGGCAGCTTAATTGCATAACAAAACCCTCATAGGATGCAGTTTTGGTATCCAGAATGATTCCTGGATAGAACAGCAACCCATTAATAATTTTCAATGAGTACATTTCGATCGCCAAGCAAAGCTTTAATCACACTGTACAATTTGGGAGCAGACTGGGAACAAATTTACAGCTCCTCAATTATCTGGTGGGCAGAAATTGGAGATGTATCCAAAGTAGGCAGGGGTGTCCAAACTTTGGCCCTCCAGATGTTTTGGACCACAACTCCCAGAATTTCAAGCCTAGTTTGCCAATGACAAAGGACTGTGGGAGTTGTGGTCCAAAACATCTGGAGGGCCAAAGTTTGGACAGCACTGACCTAGAGCAAACATTGGATTACATAACAACATAAGGACAGCTTTGCTGGAAAAGGCCACAGCCCATCCAGTCCATCATTCTGTCTCACACAGCAGCTCACCATTTCCTTCAGGGTACTGTATTCCCAAGCAGATACCTTCACCTGCTTAAGATTCTCTGCAAATGGCATTGAGAGATATCTTGCCTATCTCTCCAACCCGGAGTTTGTCCTTTGGTATCCCTAATGGTAGCCATTGATACCCTTGTTCTCCATGAACTTGTCCAATCCTTTCTTAAAGCTGTCAAGGCTGACAGCTGTCTTCACTTCTTCAGGCAGGGAGTTCCACAGACCAGTGATCCTTTGGGTAAAAAAGTACTTTCTCTTATTTGTTTCATGGAGTGCCCCCAAGTTCTAGTGTTGTGTGAGAGGGAAAACAGTTTTTCCTAATCTACTTTGTCCACACCGTGTATGATTTTATAAACTTCAATCAGGTCACCTCTTAGGCGCTGTTGCTCAAGAGTGAAGAAGCCCAGCCTTTGCAGCCTCAAACGGTAAGGAAGGTGTTCCAATCCCCTAATCATTCTGGTTGCAGTTTTTCCATTTCCACAATATACTTCTAGAGGTATGGTGACCAGAACTGTACACAGTACTCCTGATGGGGCCTCACCATAGATTTATAAAGAGGCAAAACGGCATTTGCTGACTTATTTTCTATACCCTTCCTAATGATCAATAGCATTTAGTTTGCTTTTTTCACTGCTGCAGCACACTGGGTTGACACCTTCATTGAGCTGTCCACCAGGACACCAAGGTCCATTTCCTGGTTTGTTGCCAAGAGTTCAGATCCCATCAGTTTATAAACATAATTGGGTTGGGTTTTTTTCTTTTGCCCCAATGTGCATCACTCTGCACTTACTAATGTTGCAGCTCATTTGCCACTGGTTTTCCAACTCTCCCAGAGTCAAGAGATCCCTCTGGAGCTCCTCCCAATCTCTCTCAATTTTACTACCCTGCATAATTTAATGTCATTGGCAAATTTGCGATTTACCTTGTGATTTACCTTGCGATTTATTCCTACTTCTAAATCATTTCTGAAGAGGTTGAAAAGCAGGGGTCCCAGTACTGAACCTTGGGGGACCCCACTCTTTACCTCCCTCCACTTGGAGAAGTGTCCATTTAGTGCTACTCTCTGTTTCCCATCCCTTAGCCCATTGCTGATCCAGGACAAGACCTGTCCCTTGATTCCATGACTGGCAAGTTTATTCAAGAGCCTTTGGTGTGGGACCTTGTCAAAAGCCTTTTGAAAGTCCAGATAAACAATGCCAACTGGATCTCCCTTATCCACCTGCTTGTTGACACTCTCAAAGAATTCCACCAGATTAGCGAGGCATGATTTGTTCTTGCAGAAGCCGCATTGACTCTCCAACAGCACCTTCTCTTCTATGTGCCTATTAATTTTATCTTTTAGGATGGTTTCCATCACTTTACCTGGCACTGATGTCAAACTGACCATTCAATAATTTCCTGGATCACCTCAGGATCCTTTTTTGAAGATTGGTGTTGTATTCGCTACCTTCCAGCCATTAGGCACCATGCCTGATTTGAGGGAAAGATTGTATATTTTGGCTAGGAACTCATCAATTTCATCCTTAAGTTCCTTGAGAACTCATGGATAGATGCCATCTGGTCCTGGTGATTTGTTAGCATTTAGTTTAACAAGACATGCAAGAATCTCCTCCCTAGTTATTTTTATCTGGCTTAATTCTTCGGTTTCCCTCCCTATGAAGATAGACTCTTTTTTTGGTCATGTGGTCTCTGTCTTCTTCAGTGAATACTGAAGCAAAGAATTTGTCGAGTCTCTCTGCAATCTCTGTTTCCACTTTAATAATCCCTTGCCTTCCATTATTGTCTAATAGTCCAATGGCCTTCCTAGTTGAGTTCTTATTTCTAATGTACTTAAACAAGTCCTTGTGATTTGAGTGCTTTTAGCTCTACACTCCTCCAAGTCTTGCTTTGCTTTCCTGATTGTTGCCTTGCATTTGTTCTGCCAGAATTTATGTTTCTGCCTGTTGTCCTCATTTGGACAAACCTTTCATCTTCTAAATGAGCTTTTCTTGCTTTTGGTCACTCCTGAACAGCTCCTGTAAGCCACATTGGAGTCCTCTTGGACCTGGCAGTGCTTGCGAATTAGCAAATTTAATAATGTTAAGCAATTGCAAATGTTGCCCAGCTTGTCTTCCCCATGTGACTTCATTGCCTGGTGCATAATATCTTGCTCTCTCTTCCCCTTCCACAACCTCTGACCACGCTTCAGAGTTCTGTTTCTCATCTGTGTTTATTTTTGCTTGGTATCATGTGACTCTTCACTGGCATCCCGTTCGGACCTCTGTTATACCTCTTCAGTGGTTTGTCTTGCCACTTGTTTATTTATCTATTTTTATAATTCGTTTGTGCTCATTCTTGGGCAAAGGTGACATACATGGAATTGCCAAGTTCCTGGCCAGTGTAATTTCTCTGAATGTTGAGTATTCCTGCCTAAACCATCCACTGCCAGCCATTCCTTCCTCAGATGCAGACTGTTAAAACAGAAACCCAGTCTTCTACATGTTAAAGCACACGGCACTGTGAAATAAGAGTCCATCTGTGCCTTGGCATACAGGCCCACAAATGTCCACCAGTACAGAGGGTGGCCCACTGTGGAAAAGTAGTGGGATACCAAAAGAGGAAGATAAAATAGGAGCATAATGTTTGCATTCTCCTGAGAGGAAAGAGGCTCTTTCAAGGGCCCTCTGCCACCATAAAAGGGTAATGGGAAGGGCAAAGGGTGAGGAAAAGGTTCCTGCCGAGTCAAGGGAGGACATTCGATAGCTCATCAGCGGGCAGAGTCAGGTTTAATAATGTCTCTTCTAAACACAGTTAATAATTGAGGTCAGCACTCTTGGCAAGAATAACAAGGAGATAGTCTCCCCAAGTGTGGAGTGATGGTGCGAAGGGCACACTCTTCAGAAAACACAGGTGGCAGTTATAACATTTGCTGAGGTATTCTGTTCTAAAGGTAGCCAGGTCACTGGGGAGGCCTAAAGCATGGGCATTCGGCCATTTTCTCCTCTTGTTTCAAAAACTCAGGCAAAAAATCAAAGAAAAGCAAAACAAAACAAAACAAAAGATGCAAACATGTGACACCTTAAAGACTAACTTTGATATTTTACTGTGATGTTTCGTGCACATGTGCACTTCTTCAAGACATAGCAGCAGAATGAGGTGTGCGATATAATATGAGATGAGATATAAATTTCATACCCAGATATCATTGGCTGCAACATATAGAGTTGGGGGGGGGTGGATAGGGAAGGGGAGGGAAGAGGAGGGGGGAGAAGAGGAGGGAGAAAGCAGAATAGAGAGCTAACACCGAGCTATGTGACACACACACACATACAAACACAAAGGCATACACAACAGATGCAGTCTGTTTACTTATGTATTTATGTCATTTCTGTGCTGCCTTCCCCCACCCTCACCCCTCCAGCCACAAAAAGAATATAAGTTATAATTCTAAAAAAAAAAAATTAAGCATGGAATAATATTTGAAAGATGACGACTTTTTAACAAGTTTGAAACTCTTGTAAAAACCCAGCAAAGCAGCAAAACATATAGCATCCTGCACGAAAGCTCCTTCCTCAGCTGTCCGATTTGGCAGTTGTTTAAGCCACTCCCAAAGTGGTCTTTGCCTGGCAAAATAAGGACAACCACACCGGGGCCCAAGCTGCCCCATGTGGGAGGGCATTTGGCAACCTGGGAACAGCCACCGAGAAGGCCCTGTCTCACATCTCCGCCAAACATGCCAGCTGCTGCAGTTGAACTTGTTGGCCATTTCTGTCCAAAATGGTCTTAGAAGAGTCCCAACAGCAGAAGAAACCACATTTGGACATCATTCAGATGTCATTTTGTCACTGAACGAAAATAAAGCAAAAATTGTTCTGCTTATATACCACCCCATACCACTTCAAGTAGTCTCTGGGAGGTTTACAGTTTTTTAGTTACAGTATGCAGGCTACACATCCCCCCCCCCAGCAAGCTGGGTACTCATTTTACCAGCTTCGGAAGGATGGAAGGCTGAGTCAACCATGAGCCGGCTACCTGGGATTGAACCCCAGGTTGTGAGCACAGTTTTACCTGCAGTACAGGCATTTAACCACTGTGCCATGAGGCTCACCAAAGGCACGTCGTGACTTCCTCCAAAGGTTCCTCCTTCCTCCCAAGAGGAATAGTTCCACACTTTCCCTTTGTGACAAGAAGAATGGTGGGAAAATATCAAAAGGTTACCAATGAAAGGCTATGACATCTGGATCCCCTGGGAAATTCTGCGAGCGAAGCAGGACAATTGGATGCCTTGGCGAGAAGCACCCCAAGCACAAGCCAGTAATCATTCCTACTTTTGTGCTGCTTCACTGTACAGTAGGACTCTGGTATCTGCTGGGGATCAGTTCCAGGCCTTCTCATGGATAATGAAAACTGTGGATAAGAGAGAATGCCACAAACCCCCAAAACTGATGTTCTGTGACAGTAGCTTCCTTTACGGCTGCTGTTTTGTGACAGTAGATTGCTTTATGGCTGCTGTTTTACAACAGTAGCTTGCTTTATAGTGGTTGTTCATGACAGTAGCTTGCTTCGCAGCGGCTGATTCCCCCCCCCCCCTCTGCCAACCATGGATAACTGAATCAGGGGTTAATGAATCAGTGGACATGGGTGGGTGTCCTACTGTATCATGAATCAGGGAAATACACACTTTTGCAGGAGCTTCTCACTGTTTAACACCCTGTGCAGTTCTCTTTCACAGCACTAATTAAGGAGAGTTAGCATTTTTAGAAGCAGCAAGCAAAGCCCCCAAGAAAAGGGTCTATAAAGAAAAAAAGAAAACAATGAGACAGCCAGCTACAGTGCATCATTATCTTACTTCAGGCATCATTTAATTTTTTTAAAAAAGTCTTTGATTTTAATCAATTTATAGGATGACTACATTGGAGAACTGAATTGGAATAATCCAGCTTTTCTGTAATTTGATTCACAGCCTGTATTACCTCTGAAATTGCAACCACTGGTGACGACAAGGAAAGTCCTGGCCTGTGGTTTGTTGATGCCTGGATTGGAGGGGAAGCTCCATGCAAGCCCTGAGTTCCATTTATTTATTACACTTCTATTGTGCTTCCTTTCAATGACGTAAGGGTGAAGAGGCTATTATAAGCTCTGGCAGACCAGAGGGAGAAGCAATAGAGGATGAAAACAATGTTACAGTCTGTCCGTCCTGTATATTGGAAAGCTACGTCGAAGGTGATTTGAAAAGGTTACCATGCCAGAATAACACAGACAAATGTGTACTGGACTGTTTCCAAGATGGTGAAACGTACAAACTGTATTAGGTTACAACAGTCAACAACAAGTGATTGTGTTGAGCTGAACTGGCCCTCGGGAGTTTCCTGTTAAAAGAGGCAAGAAATGACAACATAGTAATATGTGTTCTTTCACATCAAATGTGCTGCAAAGCTGCCATGCCCTCGAGAACATTTGAATAATCTGCAGGACAAAATAACATGGCTATCAAATATCGAAGACAGAAAGCATCCCTTTTGCAGGAGAAAATGATTACTCTGGGTTCCTACAGCAAGGAAATCTGGAGAAATTATGTCGAGAGGTGACATAGTAGCCAACAGTCCGAAATGACATCCAGAGGGATCTAACTGTGTTTAATAAAGTCATAGAATGAAAAGGGCACTCTATTAATATAACATCTCTCTCTAATAATTCAGGTGCTGGACTGATTTGCACTGTTTATCCCATTCAAATTTCTTCTTCGAGGAGGTTTTATTCTTTGCTATGCAAGTTGTTAACATGTGCATGTTTCATATGTAAACATCTAATCTACCGGCTTTTGAGGGGAGGTGCTGGCCAAGAAAAAGGGAGCAGTAACAATGGCCAGAGGAGGACAAGTAGGACAATGAGGAAGCAGTGGGTACTTCCATCACCAGAATCCCTCTGAATGCTGTGTCTTTATTTATCAACAGCTTCCTTCCCCATCAATACTTCCTGATCACTTCCACTGTGGGCCTTTTTACACGACCCCTAAGATCCGCTGGTCCCTTAAATTCGGACCAGAGATCTTGAGGGTTTGTCGCTCTCCCTGCGTTCCCACCCCCTCCGCACTTCCTTGTTCTGTCTGCGTGAGGGGAGGGAGAAAAAAAGGGAGAAAAGAATGCACTCTTACCTCCGGAGTGCCGGTGGAAGTTGCTCCGATCCCCCGTCACTTCCTGGTTCCTCTTAAAGGGGCGGGAGGCAAAACAACAACAACAAAAAACAAAAAGAAGCGAGGAGAGCCCGGCACTCTCCGCATCAAAATTTTTCACTCTCCCAGAGCAGGTACTTGAAAGATGCGCTGGGTTGCGCTTAGGTGGGCGTGGTTGCACTTAATTTTCTGTTAGCTCCGGAGCTGGTGGGGAAACATTTTTAAGCTCCGGAGCTGGGAGCCATTTGCAGCGGAGCTTAGGGGTCGTGTATAAACGCCCTGTATTCCCTGGCCAGGAAACAAATCCAGAAATCACCAGGAAGCAAAGCTTCAGCATTCAGTTTGAATCAGGAATCCAGCCTTGTTGTTTCCCCAACCATCTGGAATCTGAAGCCAAGGTACCCTGTTCATTTATGATTCCTGGCTTTGAGAGACCACAAATCCTTGTCTAAATGCCATTAAAGTTTTGCTTATCTCTGGCGTCGATATACATTTAGCCCCTCCCTCTGGAAGGAGAAGCCAAATGAGAATAATCACAAAATATGTTGAAGAAATCATAGGAATCTGATGTAGATCACTTTCAGAATTATTACACCCATCTGACTAGAATGCCTTTATTTTGTCTAAAGCTTTACTAAGATCTAGGAATGGGCAGCCCATATACAGAAATATGGTGCTCCCAAAGAAAAAACCATATTTCACAGGAATGCTGGCTTTTCATTAGGTGTGAAACTCCATACACCATCACCATCCTTGTGTTGATGAGAATTGCCACACACAAAAAGGGGCATTTGATGGAAGAATCTCTGTAGAGAAGTTTTATGAGGTCCTAGAAATAACTGGTTTGGAAGCATCAAGAATGATAACTTGCAAATATTTTTGAAGTAAACAGTGAATTATACGGTGTAAGTATAAAGGTAAGATGTAATAAAATGTATAGCATAATAATAACTTATGGTTATAAGATAATGATAAAATGTGATGTTAATGCTATAGATTGTGTTATGTAAATGATAGCTCCAGATATAAATTTTAAGTGGGCTAACTGATGAAAAAGTTTCCTCACTTAAAATTTATTTATGGGGGGGGGGGAGGTATTGTGACAGAACCCTCGGAAAGAGATTCATGAATATTCTAATGGTAGACCAATCCCAGAATGTGGGTGGGATTAAGTCCTATAAAAAGAGTGACAGTTGAACTACCAGGGAGTTAATCAGAGTGGGAACTGAGACCTGAAGAGAAAGATCAGGAGCTCAGTCTGTGCTAGTTGGCGACAGGGAACAGTAACAGATACAGTGTTAGGGACTAGACAGGGTCTGGCTAGGATATGTTTAGGGACATATTTAAGTTACATCTTAAGAACAATTGAAACTGAAAGTTATTAAAACACACTACAGTGGTACCTTGTATAAAGGAATTAATTTGTTCCGAATGAAATTATGTTAAGCAAATTTTCCTTTATACAAATTCCCATAGGAATGCATTGAAAATGGAATGATCCCATTTTTATGTTGTACGGATTCTCCCCATAGGTGATTATATTAAGCAAAATTCTCCTATCTCCGGAATTTTTTATGTTGTACAAATTTTATGTTATACAAGCTGTTTGTTATACAAGGGTCCACTGTATTTTTATGTATGTTGTGAAAATAAGAACTACATATTTATGTTGAAAAGTTAAAAGAAAAAGATCACCTGATAGACTGGACAGGTGAAAGGCTTGCACATTCTTACTGAAAATGGTGTCACCTCAGATGCAGGATCAAATGGAGCAGTTTTGGTCGCCACCATTTTAGAAAGGGACAAGGGGGCGTCATGCTTTTAATGCTCTCCTGCCAGGTCAAAGCTCACACTATATAAGCTAGCACATGACAAAATGTCACATTATGCTCTTTGTTTTAAAAAATGAAAGACATTTGAATATAACAACAATAGAGATCTTTCTCCCACTGTCAGAATGATGCAAAGACCGCGGTGACGGTTCTGCTCAGTCACCTCAAGTATATAAAAACAAGGTTGGAAAAACAAACCCAGCCACCCATCAGCCGCCTAGGTAACACTGAGCGAGAGGCAAAGCCTGTGAGCGTAATCTCTCGCATGCACATTTGATCCTCTTGCTCAAGCCTTGTTTCAGTAACACATCTCGGGCAGGATGTGCTGTTAAATGATTCAGGCTTCTCGGAGAGATTTGCAGCTCTGGAAAAAGTAAAGCTCATGTGTGCTTAGGAGGAGGAGGAGGAGGAGGAGGAGGAGGAGGAGGAGGAGGAGGAGGAGGAGGAGGAGGAGGGGAGACATATATCCCAGCAAAGAATTCACAGAGAGAAAATGGGGTGGGGTGCAGTAGACACCCACACCCACACCCTCCAGCGTGAGCTTCACCAAAGAACCATCACTTGCAGGAAGCACCATGTGTCATCCACCCTGGGAGCCCTGTTGGTGCTTTGCCCCACTCCTAAATTATGTATCACAATATATATGGAAATGAAACTCTCAAGTATGACATGCCATAAATAATTTAGGGTGTCTTCTTTCATCTAGTGTGAGTTGGCTTCATTTTGTGGGACGTCCGCCACATCCACAGCCTGCTGCCGTGCGTGAGTCCTCATTTGATGGCACGTGGGCATCCGCTGGAGTTGCTCCATAATACCCGAGCTCCTGTACTTTATTTATTTATTTATTTATTTATTTATTTCTTACACTTATATACCGCTACCTACTTCCCAAACGAGAACTCAGGGCGGTTCACACAAAAGAAAACACAAAAAGCAAAGACAGCAACAGCGGCAGGGGCAGACTTACAGCATATGGGCGGGGGGGGGGAAAAAACTCTAGTCATTTTTAAAGGCGTCCCTGAAAAGGAGAGTCTTCAAGCCCTTTCTGAAAGACGCCAGCGTTGGAGCCTGCCTCAGCTCGCTGGGTAGCTTGTTCCACATAGGCGGCACCGCCACCGAGAAGGCCCGCGCACGAGTGCTTGTTTTGCGGGCCGCCCTCGGGGGGACCGTCTGCAGCGAGAGGGCCAGAGATGAACGGGTGGGTCGGCCCCGATCTAATTGTCGGTGAAGCCGCTCTGCCAAATAAACAGGGGCCAAGCCATGGAGGGTTTTGTAAGCCAAAACCAACACCTTGAACCTTATTCGGGAAGCAACGGGTAACCAGTGGAGGCGGGCCAGGATGGGAGTGATGCGGTCGAAACGACGCGCACCAACCACCAGCCTGGCCGCCGTGTTCTGGACCCGCTGCAGTCTCCGAACAAGGTTCAAGGGGAGCCCCATGTAGAGGGCGTTGCAATAATCCAGCCTCAACATGACCAATGCCTGTACCACTGTCCTCAGGGAGCTCTCGTCAAGGTACGGGCGAATCTGAGCGATTAACCTTAGATGATAAAAGGCCGACCTGGTCACGGCTGACACCTGGAGCTCCAGGGTCAAACCAGGATCCAGGGCGACGCCCAGATTCCTCACTCTTTGCGCCAGCTGGAGGGCGGACCCATCCAGACTGGGAAGAGGGCCACAGTACCCATCGGGGCCGCCCCCGAAGAACATAACCTCGGTCTTTCCAGGGTTGAGCCGGAGTCTGTGGGTCCTGGTCCAGTCCAAAACTGCAGCCAGGCAGCGATCAAGGGTCTCGACGGCCTCCACTGCACAGGTGGAAAAGGAGAGATAGAGCTGCGTGTCATCAGCGTACTGATGACAGCAGACTCCAAAACTCCGGATGATCTCGGCCAGCGGCTTCATATAGATGTTAAAGAGCATTGGGGAGAGGGACGACCCCTGAGGCACCCCACAAGAGAGTGTCCAGGGAGCCGACAACTCACCCCCCAAGCTCACTCGCTGGGTACGACCCTCGAGGAAGGAACGGAGCCAGCCAAAGGCCGAACCCCCAATCCCCACCTCCGAGAGCCGCCCCAGCAGGATACCGTGGTCGACGGTATCAAAAGCAGCTGACAAGTCGAGGAGGACCAGCAGGGTAGAGCAACCCCTGTCGGCCCCCCTCAACAGATCATCGTGCAGAGCGACCAGGGCCGTCTCTGTCCCATGACGCGGCCTGAACCCAGATTGGAAGGGATCCAGGACATGGTTCTCCTCCAGGAATGACTGGAGACGCAGGGCGGCAACTCGCTCGACCACCTTGCCCAAAAAGGGAACATTGGCTATGGGACGATAGTTGGACATGTCGTCCGCAGCCAAGCCAGATC
This sequence comes from Phrynocephalus guinanensis, assembly GCA_037367245.1. Classification (NCBI taxonomy): domain Eukaryota; kingdom Metazoa; phylum Chordata; class Lepidosauria; order Squamata; family Agamidae; genus Phrynocephalus; species Phrynocephalus guinanensis. The sequence continues at coordinate 11,520,952 of CM074733.1, read as the reverse complement.
TTTTAATAATGGGCTTCACCACCGTCTCCTTCAGCAGACTGGGAAAAATCCCGTCCCTGAAGGAGGCCAAGGCAATTAACGAAGCCCATTTTGGCATGCTCCCCCCTGCGATCTTGATCAGCCAGGACGGCCAAGGGTCGAACGGAGAAGCCGCAGGCCTGCAATTTCCCAGGGCCCTGGAGGCCTCCTCAGATGTTACAGACCCGAACTCAACAAACCAGGGCGACCGAGGCGGCCCAGTATCGGCCACACCGGAGACTGGATCAGGGCAACCGGCGTCCAGCTCAGAACGGATGGCCTCTATCTTGGTTTTAAAATAGGCTGCGAATGACTCACTAGTGAAATCACTAGGAGGAGGCCCAGGCGGACCAGGATTGGTGAGGTCTCGAACCACCCGGAATAACTCCACGTGGCTATTCGAGGCCTCACCAATTCTCAGGGCAACGAAAGATCTCCTAGCTGCGCTTATCGCTCGAGAATAGCGACTGGTCGACGCCTTTACTGCAGCCCAATTCAAAGCCGTCCGAGCGTTCCGCCATCTGCTCTCTAGCCTTCTCCGTTCCTGCTTCATTGCCCGCAGCTCCTCGGTAAACCAAGAAGAAGAGCGGGCTCGGCACCAGATCAGGCGCTTGGGGGCGATCCGATCGGCTGCCCCGGTCACTTCCTCAAACCACCTTTTGACCAGGGAGTCGACCGGAGCGTCATCCAGACCGTCGGGTAGAACCCCCAGGGCCTCCGAAAACCGTGCAGGGTCCAGGAGCCCCCAGGGGCGGGCCCAGATGGAAGGGCCCTGCCCCCCGCGGGGTGGGGTGGTGATTGCCAGGGAGAAAGTCAGCAGATGATGATCTGACCATGACACGGGACGGACCAACAGGTTGCCGACCCCCAGATCAAAGCCCGTCGATGTGGAGGCAAAAACCAGGTCCAGGGTATGTCCTCCCTTGTGAGTGGGACCGATGACAAATTGGGACAGGTTCATGGAGGCCATGGACTCCATGAACTCCAGAGCTGCTCCCAACAGTCCAGCCCCGGCATGCACGTTGAAATCCCCCAACACCAAAAGGCGGGGGGATCTCACAAGTGCCGCCGAGATGAACTCGGAGAGCTCTGGCAGGGAGTGTGCAGGGTCGCGGGGAGCTCGGTACACAAGCACAATCTCAAACCTGTCCCTCTGTCCCACCACAAGGTGAAGGCATTCAAGCCCCGGGCTCACCAACATCGCGGATCTGCTGACATGAAAGGAGTCCCTGTACACAATGGCCACCCCCCCACCCACCCCCGGTCTACCCAGCTGCTGAACAGAGAAACCCTGGGGCCGAAGCAGTGAGAGGGAAGCCCCACCCCCCTCGGCCACCCAGGTCTCCGTAAGAAATGCCAGGTCGGCTCGCTCATCCACGATCAAGTCGTGGATGACAGGGATCTTGTTATGAACCGACCTGGCATTAATCAGCAAGCAGGACAGGCCGGGGGCACAGACGGGCTGGATCCCTGCCATTTGACAGTGAGCCGGCGGGTCAGAGCGCGGGACAGGCTGGAGATGCCTGTCCCGAGATCTTCTTATCCGACCGGCCCGCCAGCCCCAAGCGTACTTCCCGTGGCCCAACACCACCCTGATGGGACAGCCCGCAGGCTCCATAAGATGGAGTAGGACTAGAGCCAAAAGCCCACAAAGTGTAGCAAACAAAACAAAACAGTACAATAACAATACAACCAAGGAAATACAAATCAATATAATACGATAAAATAACCCGTTAAACAATAAAATAACCCACCCACCACCCACCAAGTGACAATAATAAAATAATTAAATAACTAAAAAACAAATAAAACAATTACAGACACTTAACCGGCTAGCGGATGAGCAAACAGGAGAGGGGGGATAGAGCTCAGATAAGTACGAGTAAACCAGCATAATATAGCCACCACCCAGCAGCTCTCAAAGTATAGTCCCCATAGGAAATTGGGAGGTAGAAAAGAAAAAGAAAGCCGCCAGCCAGACCATGGCCGAATTCCAGCAGATGGTAACTTCCCCAAATGGTAGTCCTGAAGGGTGGGGGGAGACAGCGCCGACGGCCGACCTACCGCCCGGGTCCCAGCGAAAAACGAGCCACTCCACCGCGCTTTCAGCGAATGATGGGAGGGGGGGAAGAGGACCCCCTCAGTCCCTACCGCGGGGGAAGGAGAGCGCCGGTGGCCGACCCACCACCCGAGGATCCCGTCAGCTTCGGCTCAGGTCCCCCAGATGGCGACCCCTGGACAAGCCAGGGGAGGGGGAAATAGGGGAGGGGAGGGATAGACGCTGACAGCCGCCAACGCAAGCCGCACCATGCCGCGGGGGGGGGAATACGCCGGCGGCCGACCCTCCACCCAAGAGTCCTTCAGCTTCGGCTCGCCCCCCCCAGATGACAGCCCCTGGACAAGCCAGGGGAGGGGAGGGGGGGAATAAGTGCTGACAGCCGCCCCCGCCGCCCAGGCTCCGCCAGGGCAGGCCGCGCCATGCCGCGAAAGGGGGGAGTGTGCCGGTGGCCGACCCACCACCCGAGAGAGTCCTTCGGCTTCGGCTCGCCCCCCCCCCAGATGGAGAGGGGGAAGAGGACGCTGAGCCCAGAGAAAGGGGGAGGGAGGCAGCAGATGGTAGCTTCCCCAAAAAGCAACACCGGCAACCGGTCTGCTGTCTGGGCGAAGCCTGCCACACCCGCGGCGTGTTCCGCGTCAGCAGGGAAGGACAGGGAGACCCCGGCGGCCGACATGCCGCCCGAGAGAGCTGGCGGCTTCAACACCTGACGCCGCAGAAGGAGGGCTCCCGCCCAGGGTGCCATGGGGGGAGAGGAGAGAAGGAAAACCGCGCCGGCGGCCAACCTACCGCCCAAAGTCCACGGAGAGCCCCAGAACAGGAGCAGAAGCCCACCCAAGTCAGGGGGAAAGAGAAAGAGCGCCGGTGGCCGCCCAGCCGCCCGAGAACCGGCCATTCAAAGGACCGCCGCCACACCCATGGCGAGCACCAGCTGGAACCTCCCCAACCACACTAGGAGGAGGGGGTAGGGTGGGGGCCAGCGGCGGTGCAGGGTAACCCCCGATGGAAAAGGGGGAAAAGAGAAGGGGCAAAATGCCCCAGATGAGATCCGGGGTGGTGGCCCTGGTCACTCCCCGAGTCTTCAAGACCACCGGGTCGGCCAACCGCCACAGATGGACAAGCAGCTCCCATCCTCCACGCCAGTCATTCACCGCCGGACCACCCACCGACTGCCCAAGGTCTAGCAGCTCACCAAAGGTAAGGCGGCTTCATCAGTCATTAAGAACGGCTCGGACCTGGGTGATGAAAAAAGCTGGATGAAAAAAAAAAGCTGGATGATGGAAAAGCCGCCGGGAGGATAATGGAGGTGGTGAGAACTCAGCCTCCCCTTTCCATGGCTTTGGCAGGGTGGAGGACCATTTCCCGAGAAATATGCACTGAAAGCCACAATCAGGAAGCAGAGGGATTAACAGCACCTCACTCCCCTCCTCCTCATAGAGGACATTTGGCTCTGGGCCAAACGAGGTGTTCCAGAAGAAGGCAGATCTGCTGTTTTACCTGTTCTGGGCAATTGTTCTGTAGAGGAAAATGGATAAATATCAAGAGATAACACAGGGACGAGGAATCTGGAATAGTCATCATCAAAGAGCCAGAGCCTTCAAAAATCACATCAAAAAGAAGACGAAGCACAGGGGAGAACATTCTTTCTGCATAAAACTAGAAGAATGAGGTGGCATGATCCAATTCAATGAGCTTATCATCTGGAAGGAAACCTGTGATGAGTGTGTTTTGTCTCTCATCCTTTCGTTTAGAGCTGCGCTCAGCAAACTGAGATGCCCAACACCTATCCTCCCGCCCCCCAATTAAATCAAGTTAGATTGGTTGGTTGAAGTCAGACAATCCCTTGCTGAGAACATCATTGTGGTGAGTGTGTGTCTAAGGATGCTTCCCCCAGCTTCCATATGTGGCACTGGTATCAGCAGCAGCAGATACCCCCAATCACAAAGAGGGCATCACTGCCTCCCCTGTCCCCTGAAACATCCATCATTTTTGAAATGCTGCCACAACAGAGATTCTTTGGGCAAGGATCTGACTCGCCTGTACTTTGTCATGTCCCCAAGCAGAGATGGGAGAGAGTCAAGTCTCCAGGTTAAAATTTGTGGGACTCCTGTTTGACACCCTGGCCCAGGGTACTGTTTTGTCCCTGATGCTGTTTAATGTCTACGTGAAACTCCTGGGGGAGGTTGCTCAGAGTTTGGGGTGTGTGGAGTCACCAGTCCGCAGACGACACCCAACGTTATGGCCCCTTCCCATCTAAATCCGGGGAAGCTGTATCAGCTCTAGATCATTAGAGGGAGAACAATCTTGAAACTTAATCCAGACAAAGCAGAAGTACCTCTGATTAACTGAAAATCAAGTCAAAGAACAGAGATTCAACCTGTGCTGAATGGGATTGTGCTTCCTCTGAAAACAGAGGTGCACATTTTGGGCTTGTTCCTGGATTCCTCTCTGAGCGTGGATGCCCAGGGTTCGGCAGTGGCCACGAATGCATTTAAATGCAATTAAAACTAGTGTGCCAGCTGTCCCCATTCCTTGAGATGTCTGATCTGGGGTGACACATGTCTTAATGACCTCTTGGATGGAGTATGTGGGGCTGCCTTTGAAAAATATTCGGAAACTCCCGCAGGCCCAGAATGCAGCAGACAGATTGTTGACTGGGAGTGGTTGCAGGGATCAAATAACACCCTTGTTACAGCAGCTCCATTAGCAGCTAATCCATTTCCAGCCACAATATGAAGGGCTGGTTTTAATCTATAAAACTCTAAATGGCTTGGGTCCAACCCATCTAAAAGACTGTCTCTCTTTTTGGGAGCCTGTGTGTTGGGTCTTACAGTCATGATGACCAACTCTTCGTGACCCCATGTCCATGGAGTTTTCTTGGCAGGAATACTGGAGTGGCTTGCCAGTTCCTACTCCAGGCGCCTACAGCACCTGGTATTCCCTGGTGGTCTCCCATCCAAGTACTAACCAGGGCTGACTCTGCTTAGCTTCCGAAATCAGGCGAGATCGGATGTGCTTATGGCATCTAGGCAGCTTTTGTGAGCCTACCTGAGTATTAAGTTCATCAGTAGAGGCTTTTCTCTCAGTTCCCACTATCCTCACAGGTGCATTTGGTGGGGACATGAGAGAGGATCTTCCTTGTTGTAACTCCCAGATTTTGGAATGCCCTCTACCGAGAGGCCCACTTGGCCCCATCTCTGCTGTCCTTCTGCAAGGGGGTGGAGACTTTTCTCTTAAGGCAGACTTTCCTTTAAATGGTTGACCAACAGGATTTTTTTTAAAAAAGGATTATAATATTATGTTAAATAATATTATAATATAATAAAAATAACAGTATTAAACATTTTAATACTGTTATTGTTCATGAGTTCTAATATGATATCTGTATGAAGTTTTTTAATTCTGTAATAATTTGTTATTTAGCATTTAATTTTGTTTCATTTAACCCTACAAACTGCCTTGGAGCCTTTGGGAGAAAGGTGGCATATAAGTATTTTAAATAAAATACACATAAATAAAATCCATAGAAAACTCTAGTAGCCATTCTGGATTGGTGTAATCCAAAACAGCAACTTTTCCCACCCCTGGTCCCTCATGCAGCAATGTTCCAATGATAAAGGAAGAAAAGAGGAAGAAAAGAAAAGTTAATTCCCCCCCTGCACTTCTGTTAGAGAACTACGGAAGAGAATGTGTACTGCTTATATATCAGCCCATAGCACTTAAAGTTCTCCTTGGGCAGTTTGCAACTTAATTATGCTGCCCTCCCAGTGATATGGGTGCTCAGTTTACAGACCTCAGAAGGATAGAAGGCTGAGTCAACCTTGAGCTGGCTACCCGAACCCACTTGGATTGAATTTAGGTTGTGAGCAGAGTCTTCACTGAAGTAATGCACTTTAACCATTTTGCTAAAAAGAGATTGGTTCAAATGCCTGTATACTTTAGAGTAGACATGGGCACAACTCGGCAAAATTGTCGTTTCCGTTTTCGGTTATCATTTCCCTTACGTAACGGAAACGGTAACGATAATTAAGCTGTCAGAACTCGAACTCGAACCGAAAAAAGAAAAATTTGGTCGGGTTTTTTGTTTCTGTTTGTGGCATCGCAGCGATCGTGCAATGTGAAGCACAGAAAAAGTTTTTAAAGGTTTTTTTTAAAAAACCCGACTCCCGGCCAAAAAAGCAGGCGAAAATATGCCTGCCTGAGGCTTTCCCACTTACCAGAGGGGTGGTTTCTGGGGGGTCCCTGGCCTTTCCCCCCGTCTTCTCCTGTCCTGGGCTGCTTGCACCAGGCTGGGGGGGTCATCCTCTGGTCATCTCGCCATGCCATGCGGTGTGGGGGGGATCCAAATTGGCGACCGCAATTTTTCTTTTGAAATCGTGGTCAAAAAACACACCAAATCACCACAGAAACATGTGAAATTTATTTATTTTAAATGCCTGAATTTTAATAGTAGCAGCAGTGGTTTTTTTATAGCAATAAAGCGTCGTATTTATTTTATTTTAATTTAATTTATTTTTTATTTTTTTAGACCTGCCCATTTGGGCTGGGCATGGGATGGGACCATGCAATTTTTTGAACCATTCCACCAATTGCATCGCCAGGTTTTTGACTGACACTTCTGGATGTCTCGGAGGGCATAAAAAGCCGAGGCACCATCCAGAAATCGCACTCGGGTGTATGGATGTGGTTGAGGGAGGAGGGCTGGCTGCTGGTGCTGGTGTGATCCGATCGAGATTGAGGAGGGAGGCTGGAGGCTTTAGGATTTAAGTTAGGCAGGCAGGGAGGGAATTGAATTTAGAAAATAATTTCTTTGATTCCCTGCAGCTTTGTCTGCTGAAGGGAATAACAGTTTATTCTTTATTTCTTCTCTGGCAGTTTGAGGATTTTTCCCCGATATTGGATAAAGGGGGAGGTTCGACTGGGAGTGGGAGGTGTGGATTTATTTTAAAATATATATTATATACTACCATTTATTTTCTATTTTCCCAACTTCAATTTGCTTGCACACACACACATTTGGGATGCAAGCCAAGAACAGAACCTCTCCTAACTGCCCACTCGCCCATCCGCCCGCGCTGCCACCCGCCTGCGGCCCATGCTGCCGCCCGCCCACTTGCCTGCCCGTGGCCGCCGGCCGCCCATGGCCCCCCGCAACCACCACCACCCCCCGCCCCTCCCCCTGCCGCCCGCCCCCCTGCCGCCCGCCGCCTAGGGCGCAAAAACACCTAGCGCCGGCCCTGATTGCGGGACGCCCCTATGCTCTGGGAAGTCAAATCGTGCTAAATCGCGGTGGAAACGACAAACGACAAACGAAACGACAAATTTTTGAAAAATTTCACGACAAACGGAAACGACCCGAAACGGACCCGTTCCAACAAACGAAAACTCGAAACGTCATTTTTTCTGGTCGTGCCCATCTCTACTTTAGAGTGTGTCAAACAAACGTGACACGGAAGCAATTATGAAAGCTGGCAACATCATCAGAGACAGGAAGTTTTATGTCTTATGGTCACATTCAGCCTACCAAATAATCCCTCCACATCTCATTAGTTTAGGTCCATTCATTGAGGTTCATGACTGGCCCAGATACATAAAAGGCAACATCATTTATTTAAGCAGCCATCTTTCCTCTAAGAAACAGGAGTGGACTTTTTGTTCCATTAACTGAGGAACATCCCACTGTATCAGTCCAGACGCAGGTTGGAACATGTAGGTGTGAATCTGGAAAGTGAGTCGTGGCAAATGGACTTCTCTTCTTGAGAGATCAAAACGTTTTGCTACTCATCCAAGCAGCTTTGTCAGCCTGACAGACAGACAAACTGACAGACAACTTTCTCCTTAAGTGTGAGTGACACACAGAGGGGGGGGAGAATGGGAGGGAGGGAGGTAGTCAGAGAGAGAGACCTGGGTTGCGTTTTCCCTCCACTCATTTGAAATTCAAGGGGCTAGGGAATTCTTACTGTCACAGTTATAAAAAGGAAATTTTCCAAGCTCTGATTCTGCTCTCTACATGGGGCTGCCTTGGAAGTTATTGCGGAGGCTCCAGGTATACTGCAGCCAGACTGTTGGGGCACTAAAAAATTCCATCATATTACCCCAATACTGGCCATACTGCACTGGCTGCCAATCCATTATCGCACTGACTTCAAGGTTCTAATGTTGACATACAAAGCCCTAAATGGTTGGGGACCCTGCTATCTGTCAGAATGGCTCCGACCCCAGAGTACAGCCTGGGTCACTCGTGTGTAGCAAGCAGGTCACCTGAGGGTGCCGACACCGAGGGAGGCCTGCAAGAGAACAACAAGGAATCAGGCCTTCTTGGTGGCGGCCCCTAGACTGTGGAATCAACTTCCCTCAGATATCTGTCAGGCACCCACATTGCTGACTGTCAAAAATGTTTGAAAACTTGGTTATTTGAATCTACTTTCCCTGGTTATTGATTGTTTCACCGCTCCACTGTTTTTGACTTGTTCTCATCTGCCTCTTATCTACTTCTGATTTTTATGAGTGATGTTTGACTTCATTGTATTTTTACATGTATTATTTTTTGTTTTTATTATGATTTTATATTGGTACATATAGTAATAATTAGAGATGGGCACGAAACGAATTTTTTTTTGTTCTGTTATTTGTTATTCATTTCGTTTTGTAACAAAACGAATAATGAACCTGGCGGGGAAATTGGAACGAACCAAACCGAAACAAGAAAATTAGGTTCGTTACGTTTCGTTTTTGTTAATGGTGACGCGTGATGAAAAGAGCTGTTTTAAATGTTTAAAAACATCCTGAATATCAGTAAAAACCCAGTGATAATTATTCATTTGCCTGATAATACCTACCGGGGGGGTTGGGGTCCTTAAAACATGCATTTATGTCTTTTCTCAGATTGCTGTATCTTTTTTCCTTTAAGGGGAGTTAGGGGACATTGACCCAAAAGGGCTGCCAGATGCCTAATATTGATTTCTTGGGTATTAAAACACACTGGACATCTGTAAAAACGCGGCAATAATTATTTATTCTGCCTGATAATACCTACCGGGGGTGGGGGTGGGGTCCTTAAAACATTTGTTTTTGTCTTTCTCCCATCGTGATGTATTTTTCTTTTCCCTTTGAGGATGACACAAAATGGAGGCCAGTCACAAAATGGATGCAAGCCATGTGATGGGATCATGTAAATTCTTGGACAACTTCAACCAATAGCATGCTCAGGTTGCAGACTGGGCAGGTCTGGCAGCCACAGAGGGCATAAAAAGCTCTGGCAGCCCCCATCCTCCTTGCAGTCTGCATTGGGAATTAGGTTGGGGTGGGATTGCTGTCTCTGTGACTCGTTATTTTCACTTTAGGCCAGGCAGGCAGGCGTGTGTGTCTTTTTTCCTGCTGGCTGCAGCCTGGCTCTTAGGGGAGAGAAAGAAGAGATTTCTCTCTAGCTTCAGTCTTGCAGCCTCCCTGCATGCGTACTGCATACCTTTCAGTAAGTTCCCTCCCCTGCCCCGCAGTCACTCTGCGGCTGCCTTGCGCCCTGGGCAATGCCCGCTGCTGCCTTGCAGCCTCCCTGCGTACCTAGTCTATACTGTGTCTCTGCCAGCATCAATTTTTTTAGTGTTTTCCCTCTGGTCTGGGGTGTTGGGGGATGCCCGCGCGCGGAAATGCTTTACAAATTGTGCAAAGCAGGTAAAAATGAATAACAAATTAATGAACCAATGAAACATTTTTTGTGAAAATTCACAAAAAACAAAAACGTACCAAACCAAACCCCTCAACGAAACAAAACAAAATGAAACATCATTTTTTCAATTCATGCCCATCTCTAGTAATAATGTGTTTTATCTTGTAAACTGCCCAGAGTGGCTTCCTATCAGATGGGCAGTATCTAAATTGAATAAATAAATAAAATTTAAAAATGAATGCAAGGGGTGTGTGGACAATGTTGCTATTCAGCATTGTCCTCCTGTGTAGACACATATATGATGCATGGACATACAACTCTTTTTGGGGCAGGGGTCCAGAACAGGTTTCATTGTGGTGCATATTAGATTTTGCAAGAATGGGTGTACATGATATCCCATGATGAAGGACTTAATAGGCACATAAACAATTCTGAACTATGTAGAAAGAGATTGTACTATTTGCTGGGAGTACTTATTGTACGGTTGAACTGATTTCTTCTTTCTATGAGCATTCCCTGACTCTGAGACATAAAACTCGGTGCAGCTACAATTATGCCAAATTCCTCCTATCCACTTCCAGACCCCTTCATACACATGCAAAACAATCCCAAGAATCACATGATTGGCTGCATACTAACACTGCTCCCCTTGTTCAAGACAGGAATCGTTCAACTCATGGTAAAGCAATTAGTACCTCATTAGGCTTTGTTTTAGGTAGGTAAATGAAAGAGAGGTAAAGTAACCCTGTGTTCAAACTGTCACCCCCTGGAAAAGGCTGATAACACTCTGTGTTTGCTTTTAACTGGTAGTCAAAAAGGAACTGTAGACTTGAGGACTGAGGAGTCAACTTTTGCAAAGCTTTGTTCAACACAAAGCCAGGTTGCCAAATTACACTGGGATGAACGAGGAGAATGCACAGAGTAGATGGCAAAGGCCAGTCATGCTTTTTTTTTTTTGCGGGGGGGGGGATTGCATTACCTTACGTGTTCTGGAACCATCATTGTTGGGCTGGTAACTTGGAACCCCAGCCAGATATCAGGATACGGCAGATTAAGGAATGATTTATGATGTGCTAATGTGGCTGCTGAGGAGGTCAAATCTTGGAGGAGTTCTGCGACAGTCAACACTTGGAAGGTCCATGACTTGAGGAATAGTATGCCTTCAGCTAAGCCATATTTGAAAAGGCTAAATTTGAGCTGAAGTAGGATCAGAGATGGGTGACTACATTTTAGCAATGGGCAGTTTATTAAGAACAATGCCAAGAATTTGGTCTGTTTACTTTAGAAGAGGATGGAGTTGCCCTCTGGACATCCGCAGAAAAACCTGTTTACCCTCAAGATTACAGTGTGTACCAACACGATTGCAAACACTGGACATTAACTGAACTCAATTTTTAGGGGTAACCCCAAGATAAATTGGTGCTGGAGACAAAGGACAAAGGAGTGCCTGCTCTCAATCTGCATATTGAGGCTGAGCAGAGGGATAGCTGTATTTTATTTCAGTGCTGGTGAGTGGCCAGGATCTACCACTGTGCCACAGAGCAACAGGATAGCTTAGACAACTCAGGGGCAGGCCATGGGTGGCATCAAGTTCTATGCTCCAATAACATCTGAACTGCATCAACACTTGCCACCTTACCTTGCCCTAGAATCCAGAACTACTGCATCAAGGTGTTTGAAAAGATTAGAAAGTTAACATTTCAAGATAGTTAAAAAGTCCAGCATTGAGATTAATGAATTTGTACTTAGATTCCAATGTACAACTAAACCATAAAAAGCTAATTCCTTTTTGTTTGTGTGGCAGCTAGACAAGCAACGGCTCGATGTTGGAAGAGAGCTGCAGAATGGTCGCTCCGCTCCACCTTATGTGGAGCAGGGGCGTCTTTGCCGGCTGGCTGAAGAGGCAGCAGTTGGGCTGTGCAATTTGTGTAGCTCACGCAGGGGAGCGCACCTATATAAGGTCCCTGCGCGCTCCCCACTGCCTGCCTGTGCAGTCGCTGGATCCCTCGCCATCCCACCACTGTTTTCAATGTGATGGTGATGCTTTGCTGGTCGCTTTGGGGCCGGATGGGAATTTTTGACCGCACTCGAATTGGCTGTGAGTGGCGGCATGTTTTCGCCCATCCCACCAGACACATGTTGGCGAGGGGCTTCCAGGTAATATCCCGGTCACAATTTGGTGGGTAGCGCAAATAAAATGTTAATCACCTAGGTCCCTGCATTAATTAATATCTACAAGGTCCTCGGCAGCCCTCAATTAATAAACTAGAGTAGGAATTAGCTAGGGATCAAAATAATAACAACCCAAACACCCTCGAGAGGGCTGCCAATGTTGAATCAAATTGGTTGATGCCCAAAGACCTTTAAGGCATCCTCGCTGCGGCAGCATAACAGGCCGCAGGAAATTTGCTGACCAAGGGGACCTAATAAATTGATTGTTGTCATCTTAACATTGTGCTACGTCACAGGCCCCCCTAAAGTTACAGTTCAGTTATGATCTAGTTTTAAAAGTTGATTCCTGTGATTAATAAATTGTGGCCCTTGTTATAAGCAACCCAAATGTGTGTCACCTCTTTATTTCAGCCTAGGCGGGCAAATTTCAATTAATGCTTGGGAATCTAGAGCAGCGATGGCGAACCTTTTAGAGACCGAGTGCCCAAACTGCAATTCAAAACCGACTATTTTTTTTTTTTTTTGCAAAGTGCCAATACAGTAATTTAGCCTGTATACAGTTGGCTATGAAGGTGTGATGTCAGGTGCCCACAGAAAGGGCTCCGAGTGCCACCTTTGGCACCCGTGCCGTAGGTTCGCCATCACTGATCTAGAGTATGAAAATTAGCTGTGATAGAAAAACTCACTGCCCACTCACAACGGAGGTACCATAATTCCTGAATGTATTTGCTTTATGAAACCTTTCATTAGTATTGTAATAAGCATACTGATTTTCGTAGTAACCCCTCAGCCACTGATGTTGATCAATCAAAGCAAAAAGGGGGTTGAGCCACATGGCCATCACAAAACACAATTGCAAATAGGTTACAGGTGATACCTTTATAGGCCACTATTTTAAAAAAATAAAACCAAGGAACATTGCAAGCTTTTGAGTTTACATAACTCTTCTTCAAAGCAGGTCCCAGAAGTTCAGACATGGTAAAACATGTGCTTTACCAGGATGTAACTTTTAGATGTTGTTATAATCCATGGCTACAGTAGATGGTGTTGCAGCCAGCAAAGCATTCTGCTTCTATACCACCCCATAAGACTTCAAGTGCTCTCTGGGTGGTTTACAGTTTGCAGGCTACACATTGCCCCCCTGAGTAAGCTGGGTACAGTAACCCCCCTGCCATTTTGCGGTTCCGGTATTGCGGTCCCACTATATCGTGGGACTGCAGTACCGGAACTGTGGCAGGGGGTGGCTGGAGGGGGGCGGCTGGGTTGCTCCGCGCCGCCCCTGACCTTCGAAAAGCCACTGAGGTGCATGGACGGGCAGCGGTGGGTGATCTGGTTGCTCTGCGTGGCCCTCCCACGCACCCCGGAGAAGCCTCGGGGCCGATCCCTCTCCGCCGCCCCCCAGGCCCATCTGGGAGGCCTCGGAGCCGCGTGCGGGGGTGGCAGGGAGTGATCAGATTGCTCTCTGGGGCCCCCGCCCCTTCTGGGAGGCCTTGGAGCTGGGCTGGGGGGCCGCCGGGAGCGATCCAATCACTCTCCGCGGCCCCCGCCCTTTCTGGGAGGGCCTCGGAGCCCGGAGGCACCGGGAGCAATCCGATTGCTTTCCGCGGCCCCCCACCCCTTCTGGGAGGCCACGGAGCTGAATGGCAGGGTGGCGGGGAATGATCCAATCGCTCTCCACGGCCCCCCACCCCTTCTGGGAGGCCACGGAGCTGAATGGCAGGGTGGCGGGGAATGATCCAATCGCTCTCCACGGCCCCCTGCCCCTTCTGGGAGGCCTCAGAGCTGCGTGGGGGGCGGCGGGGAGCAATCTGGTCGCTCCGCGCGGCCCTCCCACGCACCCCGGAGAAGCCTCGGGGCTGCGCGGGTGGGCAGCGGTGGGGGGAGGTAAGATCCCCCTGCCACTGCCGGCACTCCACGCAATCACCCCCACCCTGCCCCCACCCCACCCCCTTCCGCATATCACGGATTTTCATGCATCGCGGGTGGGGTGGGTCCCTAACCCCTGCGATCGGTGGGGGGTTACTGTACTCATTTTACTGACCTCGGAAGACTGGAAGGCTGAGTCAGCCATGAGCCTGCTACCTGGGATTGAACCCCAGGTCGTGAGCACAGTTTTAGCTGCAGAGCAGGCATTCAATGACTGTGCCACGAGGCTCCTAACAAACTGGTTGATTGTGTGTTAAGTTAGCTAGTAATCTCATTGTGTACTAATTAGGGTATGATGGCTTATAACTTTTCAATTATTTTGTATATTTTATGTTATTAACATTTTAATATTTTAAAAAACCACTTGCCATCTTAGGAAGCTGTCTCACTCTGCCTAATGGTGGAGTTAACCCTTTTGAATTTGTCTCCTTTGAGATCAGTTTTCAGTTGTGAGGAAATCAGCTTATGAGGCAGGGGTTGAGGAACCTTCATCCCTCCAGATGTTCTGAGCCTATATTGTCAGTGATAAAGGACTGTGGGAGTTGTGGTCCAAAACATCTGGAGGGCCAATGGTTCCCCACCCCTGTTATAAGGAATTCTTCTGTGAGTTTTGGTCCACTTCAGTTCTTGGTAAACACAGAGGGGGAGGGGGAGAGAATGCCTGAGATAACAGATAATTTAAGATCCACAAGGCCAAAATACACATTCCTGTGTCTTTCTGACTTTCATAATATTTTTTCCAACATCAGCTCTCTCACTATGATTCACTTTGGAATTAAATTGTCTAGTGAGGCCCTCAGAGTTTGTTCCAAAGCAATGCTTGAAACCTCCAAGGTGGTTCCTTGAACTCACCAGTAAATCTGTCATCATATATGGGTAGAGAAACTAACAGTGAAACCAGTGACCCTCAGTGGAACTGGGGTGGAGAAAACAATTCTGATAACTAGCTGAAGCCAATCTAGAATGCTGGACCCAGAATCAGTCATGGACAATTGATCTGAATAATGAAGTTCCAAAGTCACAGGCACCTACTTTTAGAGTGGCAATGTGGAACATGAAGCTTAGATCTTCCATGGTGGGCAGCATGACATGTATTCTTCTCAAGGAATTAATGCTACTAAAATCCTTCATGGACAACCAAAATTGGGCCTGTCATTCCCATGGGAGGATGCCAGCTTCCTCCCCATTTTGCCATCTCAAAAGTGAGTCCATAGGAGAAAGGAGAGCTTAAGGTAAACACAGCTCAGTCTGACACTCCCCTCAACCCTGCATGCAAAAACTATGAATCAACATGCTGATTTTGTGAAGGAACCTCTGTTCTCCAAACACTACTACAGGGCTGAGGAACATTCACCCCTCCAGATGTTTTGGACTACAACTCCCACAGTCCTTTACCTTTGGCAATGTATGCTCAGAATTCTGGGAGCTGTGGTGCAAAACATCTGGATGGCCAAAGGTTCCCCATTCCTGTTCTACTGTACCTAGCCAGGCGGGTGTACCCAATTTATCCTAGTTGGTTGCAGATGCCCTTCTGAGCCAAGTATTAACCACTCCTCAAGAGTAATTTATGGAAGATTGTATCCCACAGAAAATGAACAGTGCTCACTACATTTAATTAATGTTAATTCCTTAAAGCAGTGATTCCCACACTTGGGTCCCAAGACTGCAACTCCGATAAATCCTATCCAGCACAGCTAAGTGGGGAAAGCTTCAGGGAATTTTTGTCCAAAAACATCTGGGGACCCTGTGAAGTTAAAGTAAATATAATAAACAAATATCTCCATTATGCTGGAGGTGTAAAAAAGAAAAAAGGACATCTTTGCATATGTGGCAGCTGTGTGATATAGGAAAGAAGAAATTGACATTGGTTTTTAAAGTAATACAAGGAATAATAGGGAAAAGGATTCAAATGTCTCCACAAATGGTATTGTTAAATATGGATGTGAATACACAGTTGAAGAAAGAGAAAGTGGAGTTGGTAATTATAACGATAATGATGGCAAGGTTGATTTTTGCAAAGCATTGACAATCTAACAACGAAATAACATTGGAGGAATGGTATAGGGACTTATGGAATATGGCTATAAATGATAAATTGAGTTGTGAAATTAAAATTAGGAAAGGATTGAAAAAGTCTAATGATTTTAATGGAATATGGAATAAACTGTTGGTATATGTATTTCAAAAAGGTAAAGGGTATACACCGGGAGAAGACTCAATGTATTTTTGGAGGGAAATGAGTTGGTCAATATATTAAGATTTGCAAGTTTAGTGAAGTCCCGGGTGAGAGGTGGGTTGCACTGGGTTGGTCCTGTTTTGTTTGGAAGAGTTTTGAGTAATATTTCTAACATTTTTGTATGCATGTTGTTTTATGTTTTGTACTGTAGTTTTATTTTAAAATAATTTAAAAACAAAACAAAGCAAAAACATCTGGGGACCCAAGGTTGTACTACTGTCTTAAAGGGTTAAAGATATAAAAAGGAATTAAACAAGCTAGTTGATTGGCATGAGCATTTGCAGAAAGAGCCAAATGTTCACGTATCCTCTGGTACATTTAGGAGTAACCATTTTATTTTATTTTATTTTATTTTATTTTATTTTATTTAACAGAACAAAACAATCTACCTAACAAGCCCGGTGCAGCCCACCTCCCACTTGAGACTTAATCCATGCTTACAATCCTTAAGATATTAACCTGCCCATTTCTCTCCAGAAATACATTGATTTCCCACCTCCAGTGTGTACCCTTTACCTTTTTGAAATACATATGCCAACAATTCATCCCTTGTTACATCAAAATCATTAGATTTTTTTCAGACACTTCCTAATTTTAGTTTTGCATGCCACGTTATCATTAACAGCCATATTTCATCAATCCCTGTACCGTTCCTCCAATGCTATTTGATTATTTGATTAGCAAGTAACCATTTAAATTGCAGTTATTTTAATTTTTAAAATATCAGTGGAAAATTACTGGTCTGAGGCATGTGAATGGCAGGTTTAGCTTCTCCAAGCGATTTTAGGGGACCTTTTGAAATTTGGGAAAGTTAGGGTTTCTGGGGGCAGAGATATTAAACTCCAAAGGAGGTGGGAGCACTTAGTTGAATGAGTGTCTTCGGCATGCTTTACCAATTATAGGGTTAATTTACAGCTTCCCCTCTCTATGGTAAAGTGCGCCAAAGGTAGCCTTGTCACTTTGGGGGAGATACATGGCTGGGATCAGTATTTTCTACAGCATATTATTCAACATAGATGAATAACCTCTCCATATTATAGGTGTTTCAAGAGGAGAGTTTGAGGAAGCTCCACTGTAATTTCCATGCTGCTAGCTGCCCGAGATCACTATTTTCAAGCACATAACATTGCAGTTAGAAATGTTTTTTCTGGAGCACCCCCTTTGAAGTTGAATAACCCATCCCCTGAACTCCAAACATCTCCAAATTAGGAGAGATTAAAGGGGAGAGTCCAATGAAGGTACCCACCAAATTTGGTGCCTCTAGGACCCAGGGAACCCATTTTATAGAGTAACAAATCAGTTTGTTAGTGGTTCATTTGGAAGATTTTTTTTAAAAAAAATTCTAATGAAATGAAACAAATCACGAGAGAACAAAACACAAAAAAACTCAATTTTTCCATTTCGTGCCCATCCCTTCTACATACATACATACTTAAAAGGTGAACTTAAGTTGATCTTTTGAGTACAGTGGTACCTTGTATAAAGGAATCAATTCATTCCAAATGAAATTATGTTAAGTGAATATTCCTTTATACAAATTTCCCATAGGAATGCATTGAAAACAGTAATCCCTAATCACAACCATATTTATGTTGTACGGATTTGCCCCATAGGTGATTTTGTTAAGCAAATTTCCCCTATCTCTGGAATGTTTTATGTTGTACAGATTTTATGTTATACAAACCGCTTGTTATACGACGGTCCACTGTACTTGAATAGAACAGATAGGAATATTGAAATACAGGAGCTAATGCAGTCAAAAATATAAGAGCATGAGTACAATAAAATATTGAAAAGGATATTCCAAGTTGCCTTCTGAAATACAGAAGCATCTTCAGAAAAAGTCACGTCTCTTTCAAGAGTAAAAATGAAAAATAAGGGCTTGAAGCTTAAAAAGGCAGAGAATCCATCTCTATAATAACTCATTTCAAAAGTAAGCCTTATAAATTTCAATGAAAGGCATTAGAAAGTATTTCAACATATCAAAATTAAAATATATATACAATTCAGCACATTACTTAGCCCTCCTCATGTAGATGACACACACAAAAATATTTTATATAAATAGAGAAATCTATTTATAGATAAATAGGGAAATCTATAGATTTATCTGTGTTATTCCCGTCTCCTGGCTACTCTCAGTTTGTCTACTGCAAAAAAAGTGCCTTCTGCATCCTTTAAGACGGACCCCCTTAACACGGGTGGCTGTGCATCTTGGGAAACTTTCTTGTAAACATGATAGAAATGTCTGGTTTCTATACTCTTGAGGTTTTGAGTCTAGACAAAACATTTTGATGCAAAAGTTTGGCTTTCTTAGGACAAGCAATATACTTGGGTAGATATCTGGGGATATACAGATTTGCTAGAAGCCTAGCCAGCTAGGGTAGCTTATCCGTGAAGTTGCCTCCACCTTTGCAGAAACTTCCTTAATTCCATATTTGAGCAGTACATCCTGAATGACTGCTACATGTTTTTACATTTAAAATATCCCATGCATAATTAATACAAGGTATTATTTCATATTCCCCATATGCCCCATCCCTGCTGTCTTTCCGGGAGCAGGCAAAGACCTTCCTTTTCAGGCAAGCTTTCCCGGAATGAGAGACTTCCTACTATATACCTTTATATGGCTTACCATACAGGATTGCATTGACTGATTTCATAAGAACGCCAACGTTTTCCATGTTGCTTTCCTTTCCCTTTTATTTTTGTGTGCTCTTTGTAGCTCTCCTGTTACGTTTAATGTTCTAAAATGCCTCCTGTAATTCTCTGCTTTTAACTTGAACATGTCTTATACGTTCTGGACTGTATATTGTCCCTCATTTCTGTAAGCCACCTTGGGTCCTTTTCAAAGGTGAAAGGTGGGGTAAAAATATTCAAAATAAATAAAATAAAATAAAATAAAATAAAATAAAATAAAATAGATAGATAGATAGATAGATAGATAGATAGATAGATAGATAGATAGATAGATAGATACTATATTGAATTAGGGAATTAATTATTTTGCTATGAGGCTCAAGCCTTATATAGCATACCGCACTTTTGTTTTTCTTTTCTACTTTATCAGGAAACCAATCAATTGCTTAAAATAACATTCATTTTTTTCTCCTTTTACACTGTTTTTTAAAAACTTTATTCGGTACAATAAATGCTTATTCTCATTTGTTTAACACAGTTTTCCACATCCATTGGGCACTATGTCTCTCTTAAACAGCTGTACTGCAGCTATAACTGTGCTCACGACCTGGAGTTCAACCCCAGGTAGCCGGTTCTTGGCTGACTAAGCTTTCTTCTATCCTTCTGAAGTCAGTAAAATGAGTACCCAGCTTGCTGGGTTGTGTGTATGTGTGTGTGTGTGGGGGGGGGGCAATGTGTAGCCTGCATAAATAAATTGTAAACCTCCCAGAGGGTGCTTTACGTACTATGGGGTGGTATAGAAGCAGAACACTTTACTTTGCTGTGTTATAAGTTCAGCTGGATAAGGCTGATGGGAGTTGTAATACATCTCATGTGGAAAGCCACACCATCCCTCATGCTGGATTTAAATGAACAGTAATTCCTTGGCTAGCCTTTGCCTGCTTCAGGGGCCATCCTTAGCATACACAAACCCAGTTTGTCCGGCACAAGGGCAGGGGACCTCCCCTCTGTCACTCTCACATTGTGCAGTGTGGAACATTTTGGTGTTCAAGAGAAAGAAAGAGGAAATGGGGGAAATCCTGGACCTTTGCAGCTTTTAGTAGCTTACCTCACTGAGGACCCCAACGTACAAACAAACGATTTTGGTAACAGGCTCTCTGAAATGCCTACAGTGGGTTTTATCCTCAAAGCACCTTTAAATAATCAACGTTATCATCACAGCACCTATTTGTACAGAATTGTGGTTCTAAGAAAATGTTTACTGTGATTAACTAATTATTTAGGCCTCCTGTTTGCTCAACTGACAGTAACCTGGCAGGAATACCTACTACCAAGTGCAAAGTATTTAGAGAAGATGGGGAGAGAGAGAAGAGACAGAGATAATGGCATTTACAGTGGTGTCACAGTTGCCAAGTAAGATAAAAATCTTCATTTTTTTAAAAATGCCACAGCTATGAAGAACAAACCAAGCAGAAAAAAACATGAGGTTAGCGCAATGAAAGCCAGAGAATTAAAAATGCAGCAGAGGCTAAGAGTATGATGTATGAATTCAGGTAATACTGCCTATATCACGGTGAATTTAGGCACCTTAAAGAGACTAGTGTATATATAATTTTAAGGAGATTGCTGAATTAATCTGTTTGGCATGTACTGTATAACACAACAAAAACAAAAACAAACTTGAGGGAGCATAAAGAGCATAAAGACAAACAGATTTATTTCCGTGAGCTTTTGTGGGTTGCAAGATAGCGTGTCTGAAGAACTGGATTGGAATTCCTGAAAATTCACGCAGAAATAAATGGATTGGAGCATGCTTGTGATCAGAACATCTCTGCAAACTTTTGTGTTTACTAGGCTGAATTTCCCTAGTAAATCGTGTGATTTCCAGGAGATAGATCACAGTGGATTACTTTGCAAGCGGTCCAAATTGCAATCTCCTCCCTTATGTGAAAACACCCCAGGTCCAGTAGCTGGCTGATTTGATCCCTTTGTACCATCTGTTGTGGCTCAGTGGCTAGAGCACTGAAAATGTCAGCTGCAAAGTCGGCAGTTCGGCGGTTCAAATCCTGGGTGCCATGCAGCAAAGCTTACTCCCGCTGTTAATCCCAGCTCCTGCCAACCTAGCAGTTTGAAGGCATGTAAATACAAGTAGATAAATAGGTACCACCATAAAAAGTGGGCAGGTAAACAGTGTTCTGTGCACAGAAATGTGGTCGGCTATGCCGGTCACATGGCCACGGACTTGCACAACACTGGCTCTTTGGCTTGAAAACAGAGATGAGCACTGCCCCCTAGAACTGGACATGATTAGCATGTAATTGCAGGGAACACCTTTACCTTTACCTTTTTACCATCTGTCGTAATGCTGTAGCTCTAGAAGCAGGGATACCAGTTTGACTCATGCACTCCTAGACTCTCTAGGAGCCTTCTACGTCCTGAATAGGGTTTGACAGAGAGAGTGGCAGCAGCCAGCGTATTTCCAGTACCGTTGCTCCATTCTAGGATTCCTTTTATATCCTTTAGGACTTTAGTCATTGACCATCAGCAAGTACTTGGGGAACATATCAATATAATTGTAACGAATTACCTCTTCAAAGAACAACAGTCTAAATTTGGGCTTTACACGATAAAACCAATACAAAAATAAAGTACTTATACAAGTGCCTTGTGGAAGCCACTGAGATCAATGACATGACCGCTCTTTCAAAATGTTGTCACTAGAACCCTATTTAGTCATTGGAGACATATGCAGAGCTCATATGCATGAAACAAGAGCAAACAGAAATGCAGTTTCCTCAAGGTCTGGAGTGCTCTATTCGGCAGCTCCTCCATCTGAAACAATTCTCCCCCTTCTAAAATTGGGGTTCTCACTTACACATGGAGGCTACCCAGACCTATCAGCCTCTCTTGCTTCAGATCATTGTGCTTCCTTATTCAATTTGATGAAGAAGTGAGATGGGGGGCAGTAGAGCCTCTCAACGCATGGAGTAATTCTCCAATTCTCCACTGTGCCTCCTAGGAGAAGCAGCAGCCTCCGTCCGTAGCACAATCCCAGGGTGCCCACAGAAGAAGGGAATGGGAAATCACCTTTAAGTAGTCTCTCCTTAGACAATCCTGGAAAGGGTCACCATAAGTCAGAATTGATGTGGCAGCACGCAGTTATCATGATTGAAATGGGTTGGGTTTCACATTGTGACTTATTAATTTTACCCTGCAGAGTAGGAATGGGCACATAATGGAAAAATGGTGCTTCGTTTCCTCCCCACCCACATTTCATTTTGTTTTGTTTCATATGACTTTTTAAAAAAAAATTGTATGAAATGAAACAATAACAAAATGTTTCATTTCTCTGGGGACTTGTACTCACCCCTCCTTCTTCTGGGTTCTGGGGGCTTCTGGGCTCTGGCAGGTCTCTAGTGGCATCACTACCCCGCACCGGATCGTTGGCAGCACCAGGGGCAGTGGGTGCTGAGAAGCCCCCCCTCCCCGCTGCTTCACGAGAAAGCCCTGTGCCAGATTGGTGGCAGCGAGCCCAGCAGGTAAGGGACCATTTTAATAGAAAAAACATGACCATTTCATTTCATCTGTAATGAAATGCTGCTTCATCGTTTTGTTTCATTTTCTTTTGTTACATTACATAACGAAATGACGAAACAGCATTTCATTTTTCATTTTTTGCCCATCCCTACTGCGATCTCGCCTGATTTTGGAAGCTAAGCAGGGTCGGGCCTGGTTAATACTTGGATGGGCGACCACCAGGGAATACCAGGTGCTGTAGGCGCCTGGAGTAGGAACTGGCAAGCCACTCCAGTATCCCTGCCAAGAAAACTCCATGGACATGGAGTCACGAAGAGTCGGTCACGACTGTAACGACACAACACACACACACACTGCAGACTATATGAGTGCTATTTTTATACTGTGTTACATCATAACACTAAAGTGACTTACAATCTACTGAGTAAAAGTGAAATCAAGATTAAGATGATCTAACACACTGACAAAAACGATAAACAAAGGGTCTGCTTTATCTTCCTTTCTGTTCACTCTATATGCAGAATTTATGGTATGAAAAGCTGGGTTAGATTAAAAAGAAGAGGTGAAAACTGGTGGAGAAACAATCAGTAATTAAATATATGCAGATGATACCAGAAAGCAGCAGTTGACTTGAAATGACTAAGGAAGGTTAAAGAAGAAAGCCCATAAGCAAAGTTACAGTGGAATATTAAGAAAACAAGAATCATGTCCACAGAAGAATAACAAGAAATCAAAATTCTATACCTCAGTTCATCCATCAATTCAAATGGAGACGGCAGCCAACAAATTAGAAGACTGTGATTTGGAAAGACTATTATGAAGAAATGAGAAAAGATCTTTATACGTAAAGGTGTTTCACTGAAGACCAAGGCTAGTGTGTATGGATATGGAAGTTAGATAGTGAAGAAAGCTGGCAGCAAAAGAATTGGCTCATTCAAAGTCTGAGGTTGGAGGAGAACTTTACAGACACACAGGCTGCCAGAAGGGCAAATAAATGGATCTTGCAGGAAATCAAGTCTGAACTCTAACTAGAAGCTAAAATGACTCAAGTGAGGCTATTGTACTTCAGACGTCATGAGAAAACAAGATTCCTTTGAAAAGACAAACGTGCTAGGAAAAGTTGAAGGCAACAGGAAGAGAGTGCGGGAAAATATGAGTTGGATTGATTCGGTAAAGGAAGCCCTAGCTTTAGCTTTGCAAGACTTGAAGAGGGCTGCTAAACGATGAGACTTTTGGGATGACATCAGCTTTTGGGTTGTCAGAATTTGGAAAGCGTTGTGACCTGATATGGCAACATAGCACAACATGGCTTCTGCCTCAGAGGGAGAAAAAGACAAGGAGTGAAAAAAGTGGAAACTATTTGGTAGGAAATGCCAGTACTGAATAATGCTTAGAACAGTCCCTGTTAAATAGCTATCTGCCTTTAAGGTTACAATTGAAAAAGAAATCAGAAACAGGACATGCAAAGCTGAGCTCAGATGCCAATGTATTGGACTAAGGCTATAACAGGTATTTGCAAATTGTATATATATTGTCACTGAAACCCAAAGCAACAGCTTTAAGCTTGGTTACTACCTTTTGGGAACGGGGGAGTGGGGAAAGCAGATTTTGTTTTTTTTTTTTGTTTTTCATCAGGAGCAGGACTGGATTGTTTAAGCTGTTTCCCCACCCCGCCCCCTCTAAAAAAATTTGTATTTTGTGTAACAAAACATTATAGCACTAGTCTTATTGAACAAAATATAGGAACTTTTGTGGAAGAAAGAATGCTAACATGCATTTTCAACACACACAAATACTGAAATGTGCATTCTTGTCCCACGAGAAGAAAATGTTTCATTACTTTCATTCTAACTTGTGAAGAGAGTAGCATCCCTAAAGTTGGGCATTCAACCAAATTGCAAATTTTGCATTTTAAGTTGAATTTTCCCAATTTGACAGCTACCAGCCATGAGATCTGAATATGTTGGCTGTCGGATACTGCTTATCACTGCACTTTAGGCATTAAATGCAATTGCCACTATGTATTGCAGTTTTCAGAGAACAGTTCATTGTGTGGCTGCATTTTTAGGGTGGACCAAACTTCAAATTCTGCAGAAAATTCAAATTAGAGTTTTCAGGGGAACAAGTTCACTCTAGTTCTGGTGGGGACCATTAAATTGCCCAGCAATAAATGGCTCCATGAGCAAGTATTTAAGACAGTTTAAGCTGATAAGTACAATAGCTTAAGTGGCTTGTGTTCCACACCATCTAAATACCTGTGCCTCCTTAACCTCCAGCTGTTTCACAGGCAGGGGTAAGGGACAGTACTTTCACAGCTTGAAGTTGCTCCTTAAACACATTTAGCTCACCCCAGTATTTGTCTGCTGCAAATTTATCCTTGAGTGATAGCAAATGGCCTGACCTCTCACTCTCTACTCCATAAACCTGTCTTACTAATGTATGGCTTGTTCTTTCTGCTATTTTTCCATTGAAAGTGTTTTTTTATAAAAGTAGGAACTTGTCAAATGTATTATTATTACTTCCGTATTTTTCCCGTCTATAAGACACTCTCCTTTCTAATCAAAAATTACAGTTTCGCAACCACGTTGTTCTCTCCTTGGCTTACTTCTGTGTATAAGACGAGTCTTAATTTTTAGTCTAATGAATTTTGGGGAAAATATAGTCTTATGCATTGGAAAATACTGTATTATTATTATTATTATTATTATTATTATTATTATTATTATTATTATTATTATTATTATTATTATTATTATTATTATTATCATCATCATCATCACAGCAGACAAGATAACTATGCTGGATTTTGTATTACAAATCACTAGTCGAACGCTTCCCAAGTGTTTGGGACTACGTGATGTATTGGCGAATTATGCTATCAGATCCTAGTAAGGTGGCTTTCTGCATATTATTATTATTATTATTATTATTATTATTATTATTATTATTATTATTATTATTATTATTATTATTATTATTATTATTATTATTATTATTATTAATAATAATAATAATAATAATAATAATAATAATAATAATAATAATAATAAGTAGTAGTAGTAGTAGTAGTAGTAGTAGTAGTAGTAGTAGTAGTTAGAGATGGGCATGACTTAGCGGTATTGCCGTTTCCGTTTCCGTTACTCGTATCCGTTACTCTACGGAAACGGTAACGGGAATTACTCCGCCAGAATTCGAGCTCGAACCGATGAACGAACAATTTGGTCTGATTTGTCGTGCTCGTTACTTGCATCGCGCAATGCCAAGCGGCACAGAAAAAAAGTTTTTAAAAGTTAAAAAAAAAAACCGATTCCTGGCCCTAAAAGTAGGCGAAAACTATCTGAGGGAACCTACCAGGCCAGAAGGGTGTTTTATTTGGGGGGGGGGTTCCCCGCCCCCCTCTCCTTGGCTATTGCTACTGCTGCGCTGCTGGTACCAGGCTGGGAGGGCGCATCCATTTGCCATGCAGTGCGGGGGATCCAAAATGGCGACCGCAATAGTTTTTTTGAAATTGTTGCCCAAAACCCCACCAAAGCACCACAGAAACATGCGAAAATTAGCTATTTTAAATGCTTGAATTTTTACAGTAGCAGCAGTGGGTTTTTCTTGCAAAAAAAAAGTCTCCATTGATTTTATTTTATTTTATTTTATTTTATTTTATTTTATTTTTTTACACCTGCACATTCGCAATGATGGGCTCGCCCATGGGAGTGGACCATGCAAATTTTCCACCAATCACATGGCCACTTGGCCAGGTTGACCACAGTGACTTCTGGGATGTGCCAATCGGGCATAAACAGCCCACTAATCGTAGCCCAAACCCGAACCCTAAGCCTAAGCCTAACCCATACGCCAGTACACTGTCCTTCTAAGTGGGTCAGAGAGGCACCCAGAGGTGCACCCCAATACTCACCCTAACCTCACCCGTAACTAGCCTAACCCTAGCCCTTGCGCTAACCCGTCTTAACCCTAAGCCAGATTTACTTGCATTGCACTACATGCAAGTACGTGAGACACAGCGGGTGCAAAGAGTCTGCCAGTCCGTCACTTGTGGCTCTGGCTGACTCCTGCAGCTCCCTCCAGGAGCCCGCTAACCCCCCAAACCAGTACTAACGAAAACGAAAAAACGAACCTACTAATTTTTGCAAATTTTCGCGAAAAACGGAAACGAGCCGAAACGGACTGCCTCCGACACACGACAACTCGAAAACGTCATTTTCCCTAGTCGTGCCCATCTCTAGTAGTAGTAGTAGTAGTAGTAGTAGTAGTAGTAGTAGTAGTAGTAGTAGTAGTAGTAGTAGTAGTAGTATAGCAGCCAGCATAGTGATTCCTGCCCATAGAAAGAAATGTTTCCAGGTCTTAAAAACCATATTGCACATTGCCTTTCCATGAAGGAGCTTAGATTGAGAGTAACAGCCAGCAATCACTTTCTAGCTATCTAAATCACACATAAAATATGCATGTCACACAAGGAATGTGGCTTTTTATGAACTGGAGGCTGCAAAAGCTTGATAGCAGATTGCCTACTATTGTGTTACTCAATCTCCCCAACCTTTAAGAAAGCAGGAAAACTTTTCAGAGCACAGAGAGCCACGTTCAGTACCGGGTACTGGTACATATGACATATCCACTGTTGGGACACTCAAGTAATCGTAGGAGCACATCTGCTTTTCACAATACTGGTGCCATTACAATTTTTCAGACACTTCCTTCTTGGGAAGGGAGATGGTGCCTCATGGTGTCAGATTTTCATAGAGAGATTAGTAGGACATACAGCATGAAGACTGAGAAACTCCCTTGTAGCATATGCAGAGCTGGCCTAGGATTTGAGAGATCCAGTTCCTAATTCCGAATGCATCATGGAACTCATGGAGACAGTGGTTCTCAACCTGTGGGTCCCCAGATGTTATTGGGCTATGATTCCCAGAAATCCTGGCCAGCATAGTTAGTGCAAAAAGCTTTGGGAGTTTACCCCAAGACCATCTGGGGACCCAAGGTTGGGAACCAGCAAATATCTCCACTTCAACAATCTCTCCTTGTTAAATAAATAAATAAATAATGCTAATGGTGTACTGTAACCACTTACAAGTAGAGATGGGCACGACTTAGCGGTATTCCCGTTTCCGTTTCCGTTACTCGGTTCCGTTACTCTACGGAAACGGTAACGGGAATTACTCTGCCAGACTTCGAGCTCGAACCGACGAACGAACAATTTTGGTCTGATTTGTCGTGCTCATTCCTTGCATCGCGCAATCGCGCGATGCCACGCGGCACAGAAGAAAAGTTTTTAAAAGTTAAAAAAACCCGGTTCCCGGCCAAAAAGCAGGCGGAAAAATGCCTGCCGTGCCTCAGGGCATCTACCAGAGGGGTTGTTTCTGGAGGTCCCCGGCCTCCCCCCCCCATCCCCCGTCCTGGGCTGCTCTGGTGGGACTCGCCGCAGGCTCGCAGCCAGCAAAAAGCCCAGTCTCGCCACCGGCCGCCGCAATTAAAGCGCAAGCAAGCGGCACGGACGGCACAGGAAAAAACTTTTAAACTCTCCCCCCACCCATTCCCGGGCCAAAAAACCAGGCGGAAAAATGCCTGCTTGACTAAGGGCGCAGGGCACCTACCGGAGGGGTGGTTTCTGGAGGGGGGTCCCGCCTCCCCCCTGTCCTGGGCAGCCGGACTCGAGTCGCCATTTCGCCATGCCATGCGGTGCGGGCAGGGGATCCAAAATGGGGCGGCGAACGCAATATTGTTTTTGAAATCGTGGTCCAAAAACACACAAGCACAACAGAAACACGCGAAAATTTATAAACTGCCAGATTTTTCACAGTAGCAGTGGGTTTTTTCTTGCAACAAAATGTCTCTCCTCTCCTCCTCTGTCCTCCATTGATTTTATTTTATTTTATTTTATTTACACCTGTGCAATGATGGGCTGGCCGAGTGGCCAGCCATGTGGGAGTGGACGATCAAGCAAATTTTTGGAGCCATCCCACCAAACACATGGCCACTTGGCCATGGAGATTTCTGGGATGTGCCAAAAAGCCCCCTAAAACCTGCCCTAGCCCCCTAACCCTTACCCTAATCCTTGACTCCTTACCCATACGTCACAGACTGTCTTCTTAGTGGGTCAGAGAGGCACCCAGAGGTGCAACCCACTAGCCCACCGTAACCTTACCCGTCACTAGCCTAACCCTAGCCCTTGCACTAAGCCACCTTAAAGCCAGATCTACTTGCTTGCATTGCACTACACACAGCAAGTACAATTCCCTTCTGTGTGAGACATGGTGGTGCGAGAGCCTTGTGCAGGGAAGGCATGACGCTATCACTCTCACTGGTCTCATAGCCTGCAACTGGTATGCATATCCATATGGCTATTGCATACCATTTTGCAGCAGCAGCAGGTGAGGAGGGGAGACCCCCATGTTGAGGGGTCTCTTGGAGCCTGCTTCCCCTTCCTAGTGGGTGAGGATAGGAGGCACCCACAGGTGCCTCCAGGAGCCCACTTTCCCTTTATAGCGGGCAAGAGGAGGCACCCACCCCACAGAGGTGCCTCCAGGAGCCCGCTCCCCCCCCAAAACCAGTACTAATGACAACAAAAAAATGAAAAAACGAACCGACTAATTTTTGCGACTTTTCACGAAAACCGGAAACGAGCCGAAACGGGACCGGCCCGACTAACAACAACTCGAAAAAAATTTTTTAAAGTCGTGCCCATCTCTACTTACAAGTCATTCATGCAATGCACCAGAAACAGATTGATGGTGCAGAATTGTTAACCATTGCAAAAATGTACACAGTCAGATGACTTCCAGCAGAGAGTTGGTTGCTGTGATAATCTGCTAAGAGCAGATGTCACAGAATCATCATAGGGTTGGAAGGGACCCTGGTCTTCTAGTCCAACCCCCTACCCAAGGCAGGAGACTTCATACCATAGCTGTTCAATCTCTTCTTGAAAACTTCCAGTGATGGGGCACCCACAACATCGGCAGGCAAGTTGTTCCACTGTTTAATGGCTCTCACTGTCAGGAAATTTCTCCTTTTTTCCTGATTGACTCTCCCTCTGATGAGTTTCCACCCATTGGTTCTTGTCTCCATATGTTTATATGACTCTCCATAAACACTACTGGTGTAGCTGAAACACGATGAAGGCCAATGCAATTCAGTCCCATTGCTTATGGTATGATAAGTATATGGAGCCATCAACATTTAGTACTTCTTCAAATTGTTATGTCCACTATCCCAAATTTATTACACAAAAGGTCCCATCATTTTAGATTTTTGAAGTCAACCCAAGTTCTTGACCCCAGAGGTCTATACTCTTGCCTTGCAATCTCCCAACCAACCCAGCTATAGCTCTTGGTTTTCAAGTTGGCATATGACTCAGGAGCAGTAAGATCCAATGTGACAGAAGTTCACGGTTTGGTGAGACAAAGCCTCTATTCGTACAGGAGCTCTTCAGGGTCACTTACATAAAATGAATTGTTCCAGCCCTTGAATCAGCAAATCTCAGGCATTGAGCCAGTAATCCTCATTTCTGCCTGATTCAGGCTCTTGACGTCTTGCTGAGAGACAGGAGTAGAGGGAAAACATTTGGGGGCTGAACTGTGTTATATGCAAACATTCGCCAGAAATCTCTTTGGCCCTGTGGAATGCCAGGACTAAGTAAGAGATGGACGAGGAATAAGTAAAATAGGAGCCCAAACCACAGTGTGTATTCCTCACTTGTACAAGGCTTTCAAAACAGAGTTGAAACTTATACAAAACTGCTGGCTTAAGTCTCTGGCTGCAGAGCCAGAGTTTGGAAATTCAATTCCCCACGGTGCCCTCTTCACAGGGACTGGTCTCAATGATTTATCGAGTCCCTTCCAGCCTTGCAGTTCTAAAATTATTATTAAGTAGACTAATATTATTAAGTAGCATTTATATATTGCTTTGCTATAGAAGAACCAGGGAGCTTATTGTGATGATCATAGAATCACAGAATCATAGAATCATAGAGTTGATCCTTGCAACAGCCTTATAAAACAAGCCAGGGACATTATCAATGTGCAGACAGAATGGCAGGTGGAATTCCAATCTGATCCCCAAGATCTCTATGACTGACAGACAATATTCCCATTGGGTTGATACTGCAAATGGTGGAACGCCTGGAAGTACACTGGCATAAATTAAGAAATCTCTGTAGGCATTATCGGTTGTATGCCAAGTCAACTCACTCAGTGTGCAAAGGTAATGTCTACAGAGATTTCTTAATGGATGGCAGTTCCGTTCCAAAAGCTGCATCATGTGTGTATCTGTCCAACAGGATTTCAGCTGTGAATAGTTAGGGGTAAGCATTAAAAAGGGTATGGGCACCTCTCTCCATCATAACATTGGGCATTTCAACTCCAGAAAAAAAAATAGGCAAGAAACTGAAAGGGGTAAGAAACAGCATGGGAAATGAAAGTGTTGAAAAGATAGTGGCAGAAGAAAGAAAGAAGGAAGGGAATTCCTAAGGAAACAACAGAGGTTCCCTTGGTGGCACCTCAAATTCAGATCTGCTTTCAGAAGCGGGCAGGAGAAAGCACAGGCAGTAACATTACAAGAGACACCCTTTACTGTCTGAAAGCGTGATTACCAATAATGTAGGAAATTGCTTGGCAAGTGAATTAATGTGGGGATATATATTCATATATATACTTGAAGAAATGCTATTGATTATGATGGTGGAGAAAAAAATCCTGGGAAATTCAGATATTTTTAGATGCAAGAATAGCAATTAATCCATGCTCCAGTGGAATGTTGTAACTCATGCAAAGTACTTAAATAGCCCTGTGGTCGTATTCTGTATGTTAGGTTCTGCCTACAGTTCCTTCACAGATGGGGTGTTCTCTTGAACTTCTCACATCTTTCCAATCTAGTTTAGGAACAAAACAGGAGTGGAGGGCTGTGAATGTAGCAAGCAACAGATGTGTAACCCTGCAAGTGCCCATTACAAAGGGAAGTTGGCAAACAGGACTTCAGGAACAAAATGCCCGCTGATGCAATGCCCTTCATCCTGAAACCGAGTACAGAAAACCTTTTCATAGCATAGGCTCTAAAGCTGCAGCTACAATAAAGCCTTCATACAGACAATCTGCTTAAGGGGGACGTCATGCTTGCCTTTATTTTATTTTAATTGCAAGAGGCTATCCAGTTTCACCCGTTGAAGTATGTGGGTCTTAAGACAATGTGCGTAGCTTCATTAGCCTTTTTTTTAAAATAAAAAAATTACTTACGTCAACACCTCTGGAGCAGCGGAGGGCTGCAACATGATCTGCTCACACCAAAGGCCAGCACTTTCTAATGGCTACAACTTTTTAAAATCCCTTTTTAAATTTGCTTCTAAGAGCTGAAGAAGGTATCTCAAGCAATGGAGAGCAAGGCTGACCTAGCAGCAGGACCTCTTCTCAGCCTACAAGGAGGACAGAAACCAACTACTTCTGCAACAGATTTGTAAAGTTGTTGTAGAGGTTGATATATACAGATGATGTGTCGTTACAGTCATGACTGACTCTTTGTGACTCCATGTCCATGGAGTTTTCTTGGCAGGAATAATGGATTGGTTTGCCAGTTCCTACTCCAGGTGCCTATTATACTAGTACTTGAATGGGAGAATACCAGGGAATAACGGTGGTATTCCCTGGTGGTCTCCCATCGAAGTACTAACTAGGGCTGACCCTGCTTACCTTCCGAAATCAGGTGAGATCGGATGTGCTTAGGGCATCTGATGACCTACAACAAATAGTGGGATAGCTCATGATTTCATTCTTCTGGGTACTCCCTCCACGGATAGGTAGAGTGCAAGTATCCCATAGTATTCCACATTGCACTGCACTGCATTCACAGTTGCTGCACCTGATAGGCAAATATCTGGTATCAACAAACCTCTCAGTGCTTAGCTGGTTCTCAAACAACAG
Organism: Phrynocephalus guinanensis; assembly: GCA_037367245.1. Lineage (NCBI taxonomy): Eukaryota > Metazoa > Chordata > Lepidosauria > Squamata > Agamidae > Phrynocephalus > Phrynocephalus guinanensis. The sequence continues at coordinate 11,488,781 of CM074733.1, read as the reverse complement.
GTGGACAATACACTACTGGAGTTACACTTTGAAGGTTTGCCAGCTTGGTAGAAAATGCCACAGCTGGCATTCCATTGGCAAGAGCCAGGGTGGCCCATTCCACTCTCAAATAAGGTGAAGCATCTGAGTAAGCCTTTCTGGAGGAAACCTCCTCTTCTATGTTTTAAAGTAACCATTAGGACTATGTTCTGCAAATGAATGATTACTAAATTGCTCTAATTTTTGGTGTTCTTTCCACAGTTTTTATTAGCCTAACGGGTATTTTCAATCTGGCCACGAATGTAAAGGAATAACCACAGGTCCAAGGATTCGTTCCTTCTGCTACACAGTAGGAGTACAGAGGTGCACAGTGGAAAATAACTTCAGTTGCCTCAAAATGGCCCACCCCTTACCCATGAACCAGTGACTGAGGCCTCAATAAGGCACGGTGAGACACCTGAGGAGAGGGGGGGGGAGAAATGGTTCTTTAATTCTGGTGAGCAGACCAACAGCAAACAAACAACAGACTGTTTCCAACAGACTAAAAAGAAGGAAAAAGGTACAGAGTAGGCTCCTCTTTGAATTCAGAGGCAGGAAAGAATGATTGGTTCATGCCCAGCAAAGCTGCAAAAACTCAGACAGAGTCTATCCTCACTGATAAGCAACTTGGAGCCTTTGTACACGACCCCTAAACTCCACCGCAAATGGCTGCCAGCTCCGGAGCTTACAATTGTTTCCCCACCAGCTCCGGAGTTTGCAGAAAATTAAGTGCGACCACGCCCACCTAAGCGCGTCCCAGCACACTTTTAATGTACCTGCTCTCAGAGGGTGAAAATCCCTGATGCGGATTTAAGGGAGTGAGTGCCGGGCTCTCCTCGCTTCTGTTTGTTGTTGTTGTTTTTTTCCTCCCGCCCCTTTAAGAGAAGGAATCAGGACGACGACGGGGCTCTGGGCGGCTTCGGAGGTGAGCCTGCATGTTTTCCTCTCTTTTTTTTCTCCCTCCCCTCACGCAGACAGGAGCAAGGAAGTGCAGAGGGCTGGGGACGTAGGAAGAGCAACGAACCCCCAAGATCTCTGGTCCGAATTTAAGTGGCCAGCGGATCTTAGGGGTCGTGTGAAAAGGCCCTTATTCAGACTGATGGGCAAGATATAGCTTTGAATACTTCTCTCTCTCTCTCTCTCTCTCTCTCTCTCTCTCTCTCTCTCTCACACACACACACACACACACACACACACACACACACACACAATCTGATTATTCCTTATGCAAAGCCTAACTCGTTATGCACTTCTAGAAAAATGGCTCAAAGTATCTTCAGATCAGGGGTTCAACTATAGGACTACCAAATAAGCACATCATGGCACCTAATGGAGGACATCTGGTAATTGGGATGGGAGGAGAACAGCAAATAAAATGCTATGATTCAAAGGAAATGCAAACTGCAAACACACAGGAAACAAAAGTATTAAAAACAGATCTAGACTCTTATGTGGACATCATCACCCACAATACCTGAGTATTCTTTAAAGGAAAGGAGGAACTGTGTGGCCATTACAAAATACAAATGCAAGATTAGATGATAGGTGATAACTTTATAGGCCAGTAATAAAGTTCTTGCCAAGAACTTTACATCTAAGGCTGTGGTCACACCTGGGTTTTGATCCTGATCTTCTGAAGGTCCGGCTTTTCCTCTTCGTCCCATCACGTGATTGAATAAGTGGGACAGGAGTTCACATGTCAAAAGCTGTTTTTTTAATTTTAAAGTGCAGTTCAGCCCCCTTGACCAGCAGGTGGCGCTAGCATTTAAAAAAACGGACCACTTGGCTGGGGGAAAGGAAAACTTGTAGGACCGGATAGAGCTTCCTGTTTCTCTGAAGGTGAAAAGCAATTTTAAAAAACATAGCCCATTGGCCCCAGAAACAGCCGGTGGGTGCTATGAAAAAAGAAAGAAAAAGAAACCCGGATCATCTGCGTGGTCTCATGACATCTGCCTCCTTAAAAGCTGGATTTTCAAAGCGAGGCAAAAATTTCCCTACCGCTTCGGTGAGTCACAGAAACCTCGCTTCAAGGGGCATTACCGGGTTTTCTTTTTTCTTTTTTCCCCAAAAAGCCTGGTGGCCGTGGGGACGGCATTTTTAGACATGGGTAATTTAAACTGCTTTTAAAGGGAAATGAGACCGGGGCCAAATTTAAGAATAATCTCCTGGCAAAGACCAAATTAAAATAAACCAGATTTTAAATGAATCTGTGAACGAGATCTAATTTTAATTTGTACTTTTGATCTATCAATTTTATAGATTATTTTAAACATGATTATGAAATGCATATTTGATATAGTATGTATATTTGCTACTTGTATTTATTTTAATTTGGTCTTTGACAGTAAATAAAGATAACAATCTCCTGGCAAATCACATCTTTTGCCATGCTCAGACTTTGGATACTTGCTTGAAAGAAGTGGATATTGTCCATGAAAGCTTGCAATGATTTTTCCTCTTTCATTGGTAGCCTATAAATGTATCACCTATCGGCTAGTCTCTCATGTGTATTTTAAAAGAAAGGTGCGTCCAGTGAACCGTGAGCGAGCTTTTATAGGCAGGTGGCCTTTCCATTGGGTTGTAACTTGTTTAATGAAAAAGCAAGCAAGTTGATAACTGGACTTGCTCAGTTGACTATGATATTCTATTTGAGAAAAAAAAAAGACAAAAAGGTTTCTTGTTAGCTATCTCACTGTGTGAAAGTTTGGAATTGGTTTTTATGTTGAGGCTGCACAATCACCAGCAAAGGCCTTAATCACTTCAGCAACGATGGGAATAACTTTGCTATCTGACTACAGAGAAATCCACTTTTCTGTTAATCCACAAGCAAAGAGAAAAAAAATATTTCAACTGCACATTGTGAACCACTTCTGAAAGGGCTGCCACAGAGAAGGCCCTCTCCCATGTTCCCAATCAACTGTGCTTAGGCTGGAAATGGAACCAAGTGGAGGGCCTCCACTGTTGATCTTAAAGGACAAGAAAGCTTATATGGGAATATATGGTCCTTCAGGGATCCTGGACCCAAACAAACAAACAGACAGACAAACAAAGGAAACTAGAGCAACAATTTACTCTACCACCTGACTCTTGGTAACTGAGGGTCAGAAATCAGTCTAGTATCAATGTAAATGAGGTCATTCAGGGTTATGGAGTCTGCTGTCACCAGTATGCTGATGACACACAGCTCTGTCTCTCCTTTTCTACCTCTGCAATGGAGTCTGTGCAGACCCTAGACCATTGCCTGTCCGCGGTCGTGGAATGGACCATGACTAACAGGCTCAAACTCAACCCCGGGAAGACTGGGGTTCTGTTCTCCAGGGGACCCTGGATGGGTACAGTGGCCCTCTCCCCAGTTTGTGGGGGGGGGGAATTGACTCTCCAGCTGGCAGAGAGTGTGAGGAGTCTGGGCATTGTCCTGGATCCAGCTTTGTCCCTGGAGGCTCAGGTGGCAGCTGTTTCTAGGTCAGCCTTTTACCAACTTAGGCTTATCGCCCAGATTCACCTATACCTGGATGTGGATTCCCTGTTGAGAGTTGTGCAGGTGCTGGTGATCTCGAGGATAGACTACTGTAACACTCTGTACACAGGGCTTCCTTGATCCTTGTTCAGCGACTGCAGCAGGTGCAGAATGTGGCGGCCAGGCTGGTGGTTGGTGCGGGCAGGTTTGACCAAAACACCCCCATCTTGGCTCACCTGAATTGGCTACCCGTTGCCTCCCGAATAAGGTTCAAGGTACTGGTTTTGGATTATAAAACCTTCCATGGGTTGGGACCTGTTTATCTGGTGGAGCATGATAGGAACATGTCATGTGGGGCTCCTGAGTAGGCTAGGGTCGCAACGTGGGCAAAATTTGGCTGGCTGGCCTGAATAGAATTTCATCCTCTTGGAGAGTTGTTGGAAACGCTTTTCCTTGCTCTTTCCTTGCTTGCTACAAGATGTGTTTAAAGGACAGGCACCATCTTTTGGAGGAGGCAGACACTCTCCATAGTAATTATATTGATTTTAAGGTATTTTTCAGAACTAGAGGGAACATTGTTCATGTTCACAAACAGTTCGCTTATCATTGATCTTCCTTTCACTGAAATAATTATTGAGGCAGTCAACCTACCACCCTTCTGATGTTTGGTACTGCAATAGCCCATCAGCCTTTGCCAGGATTGCTGGTGGCAGGGTGGATGAACATGATGATCTAAGCCATCTGGAAAGCACTCAGTGAAGGAAATTGGCCATCACGTAACAGAACAGATCTATAGTTGATGTGCAGTCAACTCCCATTGGCACAATGGAAATTGCCCCCCCCCCCCCCCAATATGTCAATTAGAGGAATAGGGAAGAAAGGAAAAGATGATGGAAGGTGGCTCATACTCAGGTTCATGTAAGGCTACCCAAGGGCCTGGTGGCTTGCCTCATCCCAAGTCTATCCATGAACATAGCACCTTTCTGGGATCCAGTGTGAGATAAACAGTTCGAGTGGTATGGGCAGTTGTGAAGCTCCAAGAGTGCTTTGGATCAGTTTACTTATCCACATGATCTGGAGTAAGGAAATAAAAAGGGCAAATTTCCTTGCACATTCCTGAACACCTTGCAGGAAAATCTTATTGCAACTTGTGTTCAATAAATTGTTGTGAGTTGGAAAAAGAGCATCCCATATATGTCTCTTCTAAATGAATGGAATGAGACTACAGGCAGTAACATCATAACGCCTGCACATTTTAGCATTACATTATCAAGCATTTCACTTCTCACAGTGACTTTGGGTTTCAGCCATAATACTGGGGTAGGGGTAGGGTTGAAAACACCATCTCCCCCCCCCCCCAAACCTCTAAGAAATAAGCCTGGCACAACCACCTGTCATGAATGACTGAGACTCTGATTTCTCTGCATTATCATTATCAATAAGACACCCATAGATGCCTGAAGAAGTAGACTCTGGTACACAAAAGCTAACAAATTTTATGTTGTTGGGGTTTCTTTAGAGGTCTTATAAACAGATCACTCAGTCCTGCACTGTATTGTATGTAGCACCAACCAGCTAAAGGCTTTTAATAACCTCAAACATGGGAGATCTATTTTTAAAGCCATTCAGGAAGTAAGTGTGTGTGTGTGTGTGTGTGTGTGTGTGTGTGTGTGCGCGTGTGTGCATCTGCGTGCATGCAAAAGCATCCACATATAAATCCTTGACATGTTAAATAAGATTTCCCCAGGTCTGACATGTTTAGCAATGGCTGCATTTTTCTTTAATAAGAGTTACCACCCTAATATAGCAATCTAGCCTTTGTGCTAGATAAGAGTGGCAGGATATATGATACAGCCTAGGCACTAGCTCTGTGTATCAGATGTTAAGGTGAGAACGATCCTCCACCCCCACCCACATGGTCCATAGCAAAAGAAGCTGTGAAAGAAGTTAAGAACATAAGAAGAGCCATGCTGGATCAGGCCAAAGGCCCATCTGCTCCAGCTTCCTGTATCTCACAGTGCCCCCCCCCGATGCGTCTCGGAGCGCACGAGACTAGATATCTGTCTCCTGAAACCACTCCCCTGCATCTGGTCCTTGAAGTTTTAAGCCTGGAGATTACATCTCTCCATCATAGTTTGTAATCTGTGATGGATTTTCCTCTAGGAATCTGTCCAATCCCCTTTTGAAGGCATCCAGGCCAGATGCCATCACCACATCCTGTGGCAGGGGAGTTCAGATGGTGAAGTATTCATTTAATGTTAGTGATGTGCAAACTTCAACCAGCCTTTGTAACTCTGGCACCATCAATGATTTACATCACTGGTAGGTAGGTAGGTAGGTAGGTAGGTAGGTAGGTAGGTAGGTAGGTAGGTAGGTAGGTAGGTAGGTAGGTAGGTAGGATGGTCAATCAGTCAGTTTTTCCCCTACTTCTGTACTGTCCTATTAGCTTCATCACTCTCTAGCTGGTTCACAACTTACAATAAAAACATACAGTAATAAATAATCATCACTGGGTAAAACAATGAACCTACATTCAAATAGAAGAACATAAATAAAAACCTCCCAGGACAAAATATGCCCTTGGTCGGAAGGCAGCAGAAGGCAGCTTTACAGAAATCTGTACAGTACTTACCTTCCTAAAGACCAAGAAGGATGCTCCCTGTTCAAACTCTCAAGGAAGCTGATTCCAGATGGGACATTGGCCGAGATGGCTTAATTCCTGGTGTAGCTTTTAAAAATTTCCGTGGGTTACAATTCTTAATCTTATATCAAGGACTACAAGGAACATGTGGAAGAGGTAGCTATTTTGTGGGAGAGACATTTTGTCAAATATTGAGGCTCTAAACACTTAAGGGCTTTCTTGGTTATGTCATAATAGCACAATTCACATAATGGCTGAAATCCTGTTGGTGTAAATTTACACTGCATAAGCCAGATGACATCATCATCCAAAGATGGAGATCTCTAATACACATCCTTTTTGTTCTTTGGGAGCTTCAAGATGGATGTGTGGAAGATTCTATCATCCCTAGATTGCCGGTATTGTTTCTTCTCTGGAGATGGGAGCTGTAGCAGCAATATTTTGATTTTAAAGGCTTCCCCCGCTCTCCTTGGTCCTAAGACACCCAAAGGCTTCCAGAGAGGAAAGGGGGTCCCTGGGAAGCCTTGGAACTTGAAGGAGAAGGGATACATTGCTGATTTTTAAAAAATCAATTAAAGATTTATGTCACCGGATGATGATGTCATACAACTTGCCTGGTGTAAATTTAGATCCACAGGACTACAGCCATTGACCGGAAAGCCAGTATAATTAAGCAGTTAGGATCATAGAATGATAGAAGAGTGAAGTTGGGAGGTGCCTATAAGCCCATCAAGTCCAACTCCCTGCAGGAATACGAATACAAGAATATCTGCCAGGCTGTTCTCCAGATTTCTCTTGAATGCCTCCAGTGTTGGAGCACTCAGGACTAGACATGGGCACGACTCGGCGAAATTTTCATTTCCGTTTTCGTTTGTCGTTTCTGTTACATAACGAAACGACAAACGAAAATTGAGCTGGAAATTGAACGAAACGAAACGACCCATGAAAATTGTGGTCGTTAGTTTCGTTTCCGTTACTGGCGGCGCGCAATGAAATGAGCTGTTTTTTAAATGTTAAAAAACGCCCTGGACATCCATAAAATGCAGCGATAATTATTTATACTGTCTGATAATACCTACCAGGGGGGTGGGGGGTCCTTAAAATGTGCATTTATGTCTTTTCTCAGATCGCTGTATTTTTTTTTCCTTTAAGGGGAGTTGGGGAATGGGGACATTGACCCAAAATGGCTCCCAGATGCCTAATATTGATTTCTTGGGTATTAAAACGCCCTGGACATCCATTAAAATGCAGCGATAATGCGAGAATTATTTGAAATTATTACCTACCAGGGGGTTGGGGTCCTTAAAACGTTTGGTTTTGTCTTCTTCCATCGCGATGTATTTTTCTTTTCACTTTAAGGATGACAAAATGGACGTCCCCAGCCACTCCAGCCACAAAATGGAGGCAAGCCATGTGATGGGATCATGTAAATTCTTGGAAAACTTCAACCAATAGCATGCCCAGGTTGCAGACTGGGCAGGTCTGGCAGCCACAGAGGGCATAAAAAGCTCTGGCAGCCCCTGGAAATGCTTTAAAATCACGCAAAAAGCGGGTAGAAACGACAAAGGAAAAAACAAAAAACGAAATGACAAATTTTTGAAAAATTTCGCGAAAAACGGAAACGACCCGAAACGGACCCGTCCCAAAAAACGACAACTCGAAACATAATTTTTTCTAGTTGTGCCCATCTCTACTCAGGACCTCTAGAAGTCATTGGTTCTATTGCCATACTGCTCTAACAGTTAGGAAGTTTTTCAGCCGAGAGCTGAGTTCTCATAACTTGAGCCCATTGTTGCACGTCCTGCACTGAAGGATGACTGAGAACAGGTCCCGACCTTTCTCTGTATGACAGCCCTTCAAATATTTGAAAAGTGCTACCATATCACCCTTTAGTCATATTTTTTCTAGGCTAAGCATGCCCAGTTCTTTTTACCTTTCCTCATAGGGCTTGGTTTCCAGCCCCTGATCATCCTTGTCACCCTCCTCTGAACTTGTTCCAATTTTGTCAGCAGGATGTTGGATAGGAACTGAGAGATCCAGGATCTGTAAGCCAGTCACTCTTTCCCTTAGTAACTAGGTATGCCATTTTCCCTCCAGTGAATTCAGGTGAGTTCAGGTTTTCCTTCTCCAGAGTTTAGCTTGTGAGATAATTTAGAGTCTAAATTATCTCACAAGCTAAACTCTGGACAAGGAAAACCTGAACGCACCTGAACTCACTGGAGGGAAGATGACACACCTAGTTAACTTAGGCATGGCTCATGGTCTCATCAGGGCACCATGTTATTCCAAAGTTTGTGGCAAACAGCACACGCAGGTCAGGCCATAGGTTGTCTGCAAACTAATTTATTATTTCAAGGAAATACTGCACGGCAAGAGTTGAGCAACAAATGATATCTCTGTACTGCAAACCAAGACACTTGAGATGCAATGAACCAGTGCTACCTCTGGATGGAGGGTGTCAAGGCTGAAGTACTGGACCCACTGAAACTGCCAGGTATCCTGCACCAAGGTCATTCCTGATCCACTGATTTCTGTCATGAGGCTGTAAAGTACCCTGAGCTCTTTGAGGATGGGCTGAAAAACGGGGAAGGGCAATATGAAACCCTTGCAATTGTCTTCAGCAGAACATGGAGCTGTTTTTCCTTCATGGTCTGCTGCCCTTTGATTTGCCCACTGCTGGCCAAGCCTTGCTATTGCAAGCAGGCCCCTTGATCTGCCCACTTATCTCTGTTGTTCAGAGAGGACCAACTCTATGGAAAGGGATGCAGATGTCTAAAAGGAATTGTATTGCAAGGACACAGGTTGAGTACATTGACAGCACTTAGTATCCCTTCCAGATCTAGGATTAAGCACCTTGAAGGGGAACAGAGGCATTCTTGAGACCCCAGTATAAGACTGGAACCTCAGGGTGCTCTGGATTGTCATCAGTCTTCCTCTGATGAAACTGCTAGGTGGTGGTAGGTGGGTCCTCAGATGTGGGTGCAATCCAGAGGTGAGGTATACATGGTGCTCCAAACATTGTTAGAGTGCCTCTCCCACCAACCCCAGCCCCATTGCTAACAGTAAGTTTCCGACTTGCAACATTTGGAGTTCCATACTTGGCTCATGCCTGATATAGGTCTCAGGTTTGGCATGCTGCCATGCAGTGCCCATCTTACTTCTACTCTCTGACATCCTTGGGTATGGTTCTCTCTGTCAGGCTGTTCTCCCCTGATAGAAAGATAATTTGAATAAATTATTTGACAGGATTTGGTGGAGCCCAGGTTCAATGAGAGATCATCCATGAGCTCAATCATCAACCCCTTCAGCCCCCAAAAGATCTTGGGTGGCAGGGATGGGAAAGATTTCTGTCCAAGATTTCTGTCCTGTGCTGCCAGCACCAAATCTGAGCAGATGCTGGTGGATGAGATGAACCAGCTGTCCCATCCCAAAGGAGGCAGCCTCATGTGTGTGCGAATGTATCAGAAGAGGAAAATTGTCATGTCTGGGGGCATTCAGTGCAGGACAAGGGTTACTGGGTGGTCTTCCTCAGGGGCTAAACCTTTCCTCTTCTGATACATTCACTCACACATTTGGTGGGGCCACTGGTGGGGCCACTAGCTGGACTAGATGGGCTTTTGGCCTGATCCAGCATGGCTCTTCTTATTTACTCCATGACACAGGTGGGAGGGTGAAGAAGAAAGCAGATGGGAAAAAGCTGGGGCTACCCCTTGAATCTGAATACCTGCATTTTTGAGACAGACAAAACGAAGCATGCCTTCACAGTACATGGTTCCATGACGGAATTTCCAGATGCATGATGCCACGGTGATCACCCAATTTCATGGATTTAAAAGAAGATTAGTAAATCCATCCAGGATAAGGCTATCACCTTCTCCTTATGAGCATCACTATGTGAGATCTGCAATATTTCATACAGTTCTCAGAACTAGAGTGAGGGTCTCTTGCAGGCACTTGGTTGACCCTTGTGGGTACAGTATGACCACTGGTCTCACCTAGCAGGATCGTTCACATGCTTTTATCAGAGCTTGGAAAAGTTACCATGGGAGAGAACGAGAATCAGGGATGGTTTATGGATGGATTAATGGGGTGCTTTATCTCAACATTAAACCCCCCCTCCTGGTCACAAGCTCTATGAGGTGTTATCAGAAATATTGCTAAATCCAATTTGTTTGGTAAGACTCATACCCACATTTGTTTAAAATGCAAAACTTTGATCAGATTGTGACTGAGCCGTTGTCTAGACTACATAAATCTGGCTGTGGAGAAACTGTTATGCCATAATTACATTATTTCACCACCACCACCTTTGTCTCCTTGGCAACGGAGTGTCTGTGTGGACAATTTAACCATGCCTGGCCAAAGGGCTGTAGATTTCACTATCCTCACCAGCACCACCAGTCTTCCCCTCATAACTGGTGCATTTACCAGTTAAAAAGTTTGATGGGAACAGTGCAGGCTCTCAAGTCCTACAGTGAAAAACGTACCCATTCCAGTTTAATGTAGACACGGATGGAAACAATCTGAATTCCTTACTAATCAAAAGTAAATCATATTAAATTGAGCTCTGAAGGTTTCGAAAAGAGGAGGGGGGGCTTCCATTTCCAACAGAAAGAGTCTGAGGCATTTCCACCACAAGAGGGCAGCCATTTCTAAAAAAGAAATAATAATACGGAAATACATAAAAAGAAATGCTTGCACCTCAGAAAAACAACAAATAGAAACTACCAGGCGTATCCTCAAAAAGAAGCAAACTTTTCAGAACTCGGCCATTTTTCATGTTTGCTGAGGCAGAAAGAATACTTTTCCAGCTGTAGGTGCTATTTATAGTGAGGTTGAAGCATGATGGACAATGAAGTTTTGCTTCTGTCTCCATCTTCCTCCTCCTCCTTGGGAGAGTCCCACAGGACCGGGCCATTGCCAACTGCTAGAGGAAAAGTTAGGCCAGTTGTGTTACACAGCAGTGGAGGCCAATTTTGTATTGGCTTCCATTCACTGTTATTCTGCAACAGGACAAAATCAACGTAGAACTAAACCACTTGCCCCCACCCACCCCAGAAAAAAAGCAGGACCTAGTCTTGATGCAGAACCCACTGCACGTCGCCATTAACGGAAACGAAACGTAACGAACCTAATTTTCGTGGTTCTGTTCAGTTCGTTCCAATTTCATCACAATTTTCATTATTCGTTTCGTTACGTAACGAAATGAATAACGAATAATGGAATGCATTTTTTTTTCATTTCGTGCCCATCTCTAATTCCCAATACATAATGTAGGCACATTTAGAGACACAACAGTTATTTGAAGGTGTCTGTCTTTAGATGGTAAGGGCAATTGTTTTAATGCTAGCTCTGTTGGGCTGTATTTTTGTGAAGTGAGGCCCTGGCTTGGACCCAGGTAGGTTCTGATAAGACATGATTCTTCTGATATGCCTTTGGGCTTTGCAGTCATCTCACAAAGAGACTTGAGCCCTAGTGGATTGGCTACAACAGCACACCTTGGAAGGATTCCCATGACTGAGAACCCTTGATCTTAGAGCAACCCCCCCCCCCCCCACCCCCATTTAAAAAGCAACTGTTAAAAGGCATTTCAAGAGTGAAAAAGGCACAAACTTTCCATGCAAGGCAATTTGGAACACTGCTATTGGGCTGAGGTTGGTTGTGGAAACCAGCATGAGTTGGACCACTTCAGGCAATTAGCACAGTGCGAAGTGGTGCACAACAGGGATTGAGCTAAAGAGGGGGTTTCCCTCCTTATGCATCCATGGGTAGTACCTGCCCAAGTTTCTTGGATCAGACCTACCCTGGAGAGTTGGGGTTTTGAGAATAACACAGGAGAAGCTCTCTGAGCTTGGAGCAGGAAATTTGGGGCCAAGATTGTGGTCAATAAATGAGAAGTCCAACACAACCAACCAAACCCAAGTCCTGCAACAGCTCAGTGACTGACACATTCGACAAGGCTGGCTTTTCACCTGACTCTCCTTCTCCTGAAAAAGAACACAAAAACAAAAATAAAAACCAGTGTATGCTGAGAGGAAATCAATCGCCTGGAACCATCTTGATGGCACACAGTTCAACAATTCGAAGAATCGTTGGCTGAAATTCGGTAGCACGTGACAACTAAAGCAGACCAATTTGAATCAATTGAACCTATGGAAGAGCTTACCCTCCTAACCCCAGATGATTCAATGGGTGTCTTCTAGCTTTGACTTACTACTGTGTTCCAACCATTTCAAGGGGGATCAAAGGCAGAATTCTGATTTTTGGGGTCTCCTTTCCACTGCACATTCAATAACCTGCCTCTGCATCCTCTTTGGCATCCGTTGAGTTCCATTGTTGAACATTCCAGAGAATATGGTTGGCAACAGGTAAATTATAATAAAATTTTGCTTTGTCTGGGTTCTTTCAAAAGGCACGGATTCTCCTTCTCTGACCTTCACACCCTGAAAGTCAGTAAATACTTAAATCCCTCTGCACCAAGCTAATCCGATTTGGAGAGGCAGAACCTACGAAATGCTTTACTTCTATTCCCTTATAGACAAAAGCCGCCTATATAATGGATCATTGTGCAGCATTCAGCTCATCTGATCAGTCTTTCCCTCTCCAAGTCTTTGGGGGAAGGAAGACTCTTCCCACCCCCACTGATCCGAGAGTGGGTGGGGGATTGCCTTCTGAATTTCCCCTAAATACCAAGAAGAGAACCTCAGACACACAACCAATTTTCGCAAGTAGCTCAGCTGAGGTTGCAATCCTAGACAGGTTTCCCTAGGAAAAAGTCGGATTGAAACCTGGCTGTGGAACTTCCAGATAACAGTTTGTGGTTGGGGTTTAACAGTGGATAAATCCATCAGGTAGGCACACCAACACTCTACTTCAGTGTTGGCGAACCTATGGCATGGGTGCCAAAGGTGGCACTCGAAGCCCTTTCTTTGGGCACCCGACATCGCCCTTTCACAGCCATCTGTATTTGCACATAGCAAATAATGAGTGGGTTTTGAATTGCAGTTTGGGCACTCGGTCCTTAAAGATTTGCCATCAGTGCCCTATTTGATGTCAGTGGGTTCAGCAGAGCTTCATTCTGCCCGGACCAGACTGCACATTTGCATCATTCAAAGTGACTGCAAACTTAAACACTTGAAATTAGGAATAATTCTGGGGGGGGGGATTCCAGGGCCTGTCCACACTGGGAAATTTGTGACCGGGTTGCACTTAAAAGGTTCTTATCCTAAGGGTGATCCATTTTAACTCTCACTTGAGTGGTCCCTCTGTCCACACACTGGGCATCCACACCAAACAAGGTTTATCCTGATGACCTGGTTCACCTGGCTGACTCATGAGTTAGTAGGCAGCAGCAATAGTAGCAGTGGACAGCTACATCAAGGGATCAACCATTGGGGTGGAGATTGGTGAGACAGAAGGCAGGTAACCCCCCACCCTCACCCTCATCCCACTTTTCCTGCCTTTCCTCTCAGCTACGGCTCTCAGGGGGCCTTCCTGCCCCCCCCCCCCATTGAGATAAATAAAGTGGCATATCAAGATGGCAATGCATCAGCCTTGCAGCGGGTATAATTTCACTGCATTGGTTAGGGATATACATTTTTCAATAAGAAAAGGGGACTGTTTTTTCCACCCTGCCTTTTAATCCCACAACCCACCTAAATACATCATAGTTAACACCAGTGTCAGTTCCATTTGGGTGTAAACTCACCACCTTCACAGGCTATGCAGGGCATTGATTAAGATCGCTCTGAATTGCACCAAGAGTATACATGCCCTAGCGCTATGCCAGAAAGGTGTGGGGCACCTCTTAAGGAGGCAGGATGGGGTGATCTCTAAGTGGAAACAGGTGTGGATGCCACCATTTGGTTTGAACCAAACTGTACCACCAGCGATCCCTCCAGCCAGGTACACCATCTCTTTGGTCTCCAGTTGGGGCCCTTGGGGCCCTGCACTGAGCAGCCAACTACAGCTCCCATGCTCCCTTGCCACTGGTCAGGAGGGCTGGGGCTCATGGGAACTAGAGTCCTAGAACATCAGGAGGGCCACATTTTCCTTATCCTGCTGCTGCTTGCGATAGGGGTGGGGGTGGGGATTAAGCAAGTGGGCCGGGCAGGCCCTTCCTCCAGCGAAGCATAAGAGGCGGAGCATAGCTATTCCAAAATAAAAAGTCAGCAGCGCGCTGCTTCCGAGTTATTTTGCCTCTGCACTTTGCTTAGGATCCGTCTTCGCCCCACCTGGCCACGATCCGGGACACTCCCCCCCCCCCAAGATCTTCGCTTGGGACCTTTCTGTTTTTCTCTGGGTGGAAAGAAAGCCCAGGCGGCGGCGGCGGAAAGGCATCGCGTCGGGAGAAACGAACTTGCATATGTTTATTTCCAATCCTCTCTTACCAGGACTTTTCTCTCCCTCTTAGAACAAGGGGGTCGGGCCCTAATATTTTTTTTTTAACTTGGAAAAAAACACACACATCCCCTTAAATAGCCGCCTCTTTGCCACGGGCTGCTCTCTTGAGTGACGGGAAAAGCAAATAAATAGAACCCCGCTCGCAATTTCTCACAAGAGCCGGGCTGTGTGTGGACAGGGGATTTTAAAAAGAATAATAAAAATAAATCGCGTTGGCAAGACGTCGGAGGAGCAAGCGGCGGAGGCGGCGGCGGCGGCGGCGGCTCCTCCTCTTCTTTGCTTCTTGTAATCCCGAAAGCCGGGGGAGTGAAGGCGAGCCGGGGACGAGCGTGGTAAATGCCCCTCGGGTGGGGGTGGGGGGTGGCAGAAGAGGGGAGGACAAAAAAAAAGGGGGGGGCTTGGCGTCCCCGCCGGGCGGCTTTAAGCTCCAGCCGCGGCCGTCTCCTTTCCCACACAGGCCCGCCTGTGATTGGCGAGGACGCTCCAAGCCCCCGGCCGTGACATCAGCCGAGCCCCGGGAGCTCCCGCCGCCGCCGCCGCCGCCGCCGCCGAGCCCGTCCACCAGGCAGCCAGGAGCGCGCCTCGGCTGACTCCGGTGCGGGGCGTGTGCGAGCAGGACCAGGAAGAGGCGCCGCGGCACCGGGAGAGAAAGCGAAGTCAGAGAGGGGAGAGAGAAGGCGAGGGAGACACACACACACACACACACACACACACACACACACACACACACACACACACACACACACACACAACACACACACACACACACACACACACACACAAAACAGAGAGAGGGCTGGCCGGCGCGAGCCTCGGACGCCGAGCGATTCGCTGGCTGGCTGGCTGGCTGGTCCGAAGGGTGTTGCTTTTTCCTCCTCCTGCTTCATCTTCGCGCAACCAGGAACAAAAAGTGCGGCGTGACCCAGAGAGAGAAGGAAAAAGTGAAGCAGCAGCCGTGCGGCGGCGGCGGCGGCGGCGACTGGGTGGAATCGCTCTCCTCCCGGAATCCAACTCGATGGAGCGTCGGATGCCAGGGACATATTTTTTGAAAGGAGACCTGGGCTTTTAAGGCCACGCATCCCGGTGGGAAAGAAGAAAAAAAAGGGGGGGGGACAAGCAAACAACAACAAAAAAGAAGAGAGACATTGCCGGCCCGCCGGCCTCGATCCTCCGCCGAGGCAGCGCCGAAGGAGGGACACTTTGAGGGGCAAAGGCGCCCCTTCTTCTTTTCTTCTTCTTCTTCTTCTTTTCTCCCTCCACCCCGCGCTCCTCTTCCGCCGCTGTTGTCATCGCGGAGCCCCGGTCATGTTCCCGAGGCGGCGCGGGCCCTGGAGAAGGACGCCGGCGGCGCGTCGTCCCCTGCCCGGGAAGCTCGCACCAAGGCGGCGCCCTCTGAGCCGGGAGTGATGCGGGGATCGGGAAGGGCCACCGGGCGAAAGCAGCCGCGCAGCCCCTTCGCCAACCACCGCCTCGTCCGCCGGCTGAAACCCTGAGAGAGAGAGAGAGAGAGAGAGAGAGCGAGAGAGAGAGAGAGAGAGAGAGAGAGAAAGCCGCCGGCATGTTGGCTTCGCCGAGACGCGACCTTGGGCTCCAGCGGCGGAGGAAGCAGCGCTAGAGAGCCCAGGCGAGGAGGAGTCGGGACGTCCCGCGGTTTCTTTTTTCTCTCCCTCGGCGGCTTCTCCTTTCCGAGGAAACAAGAGGACCTCGCTTCTCGTCCTTGACCTCCGCCCCGCCGCTACCAGCGACCCGCTCCCGAGCCCTGCCTCTGCGTCCCTATTTTTTTTTTTGGGGGGGGGACGACCCCATCCCGTGGCAGGAGCTGCAGGGAAAGGGACACGCACGCACACACACACGCACGCACACACGGATCGCTCAAGCCCGCTGGATCGGCCCGGCGAGGTCCATGTGGAGGTGGGATCGATGGACGCGCCCGAGTGCGCTGCCGCCGCCGCTGTTGCTGCTGCTTCTTAGGCGATCGGCGGGATCCTAAAAGGTAGCGGGGCGCCGGCGGAGGGCAAGGCGGGTGGGAACGGAGAATTGGCGTCCCGGCAGGCAGGCAGGCGGGCGGGCGGGCTCGGCAGATGTCAGCACCTGCCGGGAAACATCCTGTGGCGGGGATTCCCTCCCTCCCTCCCTCTCTCTTTCTCTTCCCCCTCCTTCCAACACACACACACGGGAGATTCCTCTCGCGTGCTGACCCACACGCACACACTTTAGGCAGGGTTCCCCCTCCCTCCGGGAACAGCCCCAAAGTTTGTCTCCCCCCCCCCTTAATTTTCCCAAAAGCTGTTTTTACGATTACGAAGGCCGGTGTTCCCGTTGAAACCAATAGCACTCGTTCCCAGTGCCATTGGTGGTGGTGCTGGTGGTGGTGGTCGTGGTGGTGGGGCGTCTCGCTCTGTACCCGTAGAAAACCACCACCACCACCCCGCCCCACTCTGAAAAGTCGGGCTGCGCCTTCGAGACGCGAGAAGTTCCGTGCGGCGCACGGGGGCCGAGACGAGCGTGCGCTGCTGCGGGAAAGCGCTCCACGACCCCCGGGACCCCCGAGCGTTCCCCCGCTCGACTCCGCGCCACCTTTCCCGTGGACGCTCCAGAGAGAGGATCCGACTCGGATGTCGCGCCCCCCCCGTCGCCCTCCTTCCTTCCTTCCTTCCTTCCTTCCTTCCTTCCTTCCTTCCTTCCTTCCTTCCTTCCCGAAACGGGCTGCTCCCTCCCGAGGAACTTTCCCTTGGCTGCTTGAAACGCAGCTGGTGGGCGAAGCGGATCCCCTGAAGAGCGCCCGGCCACCTCGAGATCCCAGCCCGTGCTCGGGATCGTGGGTGGGCTTTGCCCCGTGGAAGCGGCGCTTCTTCTGCCGGACTTGGCGCGCTTGGTTGTGGTTGGGGCACACTTTCAGCAGACATCGGGGTCGGATGGGCCACCTAGTTAGGCTTGGTAAAAAAGGTCCCCCCCGCACATGCATGCTAGTGTGTGTGTGTGTGTGGGGGGGTTAATTCGGATTCTCTCCCGCCGCCCCGGAGGGGTTCATTCGGATCTCCCCGTTCACACTCCGGAATAACCCGGCCTTCTTCCTTTGCCAGCCGCAAAATAGGCGACTGGATTATTTTAGTCCCCAGGTTCGAACGTCTCCGTTCCCCCTCCCGGATCCTCCTCTGTATGCGTGCATGTTGCCTCTGCTGTTAATCTCTTCTGCTTTTGAAACCTGAGCCCCCTTTCAGCACATTAAAGGATTGCTAGGAGGTGTTTTCCCCCCACCCCACCCCTTTGCAAATCCCATCTCCTGCGGGGGGGGGGGGGAACCAGGTCTCTACCCTTCAAGTAAGAAGTGAGCAATCTCATTGCATAGCTGAACTGGTCTGAATAAATGCATGGAGGGGTAGCCAAGGGGAGTGGAGGGTCGAGGGCCTTAGGGGTGAAAAACCAAATACCAATTCATTTTTTTTTTAAAAAAAAAAAGAATATTTAGAAAAGCCAGCATGCTGCCCTTGCACATAAGAAATGCTGAGCGCACAGGCAGTTCTGCTGAACCAGAGTAGTAGAAGGGTTCCTTCTCTTTCTCTTTGGTGTCATGTGCCCACGAGATGCCCCAGAAGAGTGTTGCTGGTAGGAGTGAAAGCTTACCTACCGACCCAGTGCTAGGAATCCTTTTCGTGATGGCCCATGCAGTGCCCCTACTTATACTGGATCCAGAAAGGATTGCAGCATGGCCTTGAGATGGGGACCGAGCCCAAGCAAGAGAGAGGGAAAAAGAGAAGGATGTGAGGAATGGTGGTTCCCATCAATACATAGTTAAGTATAGGTTGTCTACAGGGCTCAAGGGGGAATAGAAAGATGACGCTCCGGTTATGGCTAGCAGGAGGAAAGCAGCAATTCTAGGTCACCGTCCAGGGAGCGGCTGAAGGCGCTGGATTTGAATGGGCTTGTGCCCATCTCCATGCTGTGTTTGTTATACTGCCCTTGGTCTCTACCCTGTGGAATGTATTCAGTCAAGCCCTTGCTTGGTAGCCCAGAACTTTGTTTTAAGGGGTCTAATGGCCTTCTCTGGGCCCTTGGAGAACTGAGGGAGACTTCAGTCCTAAACCTGTTTCCCTTTACAAACCAAGGAAGTTTCCCATGCTCTCAGATGTCCATTTCCTTTTTGTCCACACATTCCCTCATGTTCCTGGGAAGCCCTCTTTCCTCGAAGTACCCTTGTGAATTTGGGGAGCGGGGTAGTGGTGGCGGCGGCAATCCAAGTCACTCTGTTGTGGTCAAACCACCCGAGTCAGTCAGGAAGGCTTTCTAAGAGGAGGAGCTGCTTCCGTCGGGCTGCAGCTCCTGTGGGTTTCCGCTGGCTTCTTCTGAAGCCTCCACTGCAGCCTGTGGGCGCTCCTGCCAATGGAAGCTCCCGAGCTTTTAAGGTGCCACAAGGTTCTCTCATGGCTTTGCCGCACTTGCCATTCACTTTTCTTTCCCCTTGAGCCTTTCGCCCTCCTGTTGCATCCCCTCGCTGCTCTTTCAAGGATACGGGCTGATGACTCGCCTCCCATCATCCCTTCTCAGGCTGCTCTGCTTCGTTCTTTGCTCTCCCTATGGTCTTGCCTCCGGGATGGATGCAATCTCGAAAGGGCTACAAAATAAAGCTGTTTCTCTTATCTCTCGAGGGAACAGCTGCATTTTAAATGGCTCAGGAGTCACAAGGTGGCTGTAGAAAAAATAGTGTCACCCTTCCGGTAGTATTGGGGGATCCACCCAATACTCTTTGCGTACCCTGTCCTCTCTCCCCCTACCCTCCATCCCAAGTCCCTCAGTGAGAAGGATGTGAAAGCCACTCTGGGTTACTTTGCAGCACTTGTGCCCCACTTTCTCCAAGGAGTTCAGAGTGCCAGTGTACCCTAAATCTAGCCTCATACCCATGTGTTTGCCCCCTGCTGTTTTCACAAAATGTCCCATGTGATGGGGACCACGAGGTGAAGGGAGAAGATTTATATTGCCTGCATCATGGCTAATGTGTACCTTCCGTGTGGCATGTACATCTTTGTGGCCTAATGTGTAATGAAGAAGACTTATCCATGAAAGTTAGTTTTGGCTTCATGCTTTGGAGAGTAGAAGTGGAAACGGGGTACTTAATTTCTATCATCTCATTTCCATCAACCTTAATCCAGCTGGGTAGCTTTCACAAGGTGATGATGGATTTGCATTGAAGCACCCCACCCCCACCCCCCAGGATGGCAGGCAAATGAGAGAAAGCCCAACTGATGCTGGCCATAAGAGTTCAAGATTTGGGATCAAGATTTCCATCGATAAGCTTATAGGGTTTGAGAATGTTGATGCTTTTATTTTAAACACCTGCTCCCCATAATCCCCCACCCAGCTAGGCACAGGGATTCCAGGAGTCATCATTTCCATAGTTAATTTTTCCAAGCCCTGGAAGCGAGACCTTGGAAAGCCCCACCAAACACAGGAGCTAGAAGGAAGTGGCACTGAGTCCTGTTTGTACCCGCTTGAATCTGCTTACATTTTAGTTCTTTTCGCCCTCCATTCCAATCTAAACCATGCTATGACTTTGCCCCTGTGCCTACAGGTCGATGACCATGGTTGCCAGGACCTGCTGCCTACTAGCATTGCTGCTTTCTCATCTATTGCTGGGTGGCTCTGCCAGCCTCATTCCCGAGGTGGGCGACCGGCGAAGGTTCAGTGGCGAGTTGGGCCAGTCTGCTCCCCTGCAGCTCTCCGAGGGGATCCTGCGTGAATTTGAGCTCCGCCTGCTCAATATGTTTGGACTTCAGCGACGGCCCACCCCGAGCAAGAATGCCATTATTCCTCCCTATATGTTGGAGCTCTACCATCTGCACACAGGTCAGAAGCCGACCACCATGGACTACCACCTGGAGAAGGCAACCAGCAGGGCCAATACAGTCAGGAGCTTCCACCACGAAGGTAAGGAGCAGGTTCTCTGTGGGTTTTACCTTCAGTTTTAACCATGGCCCCAACCTCAAGCAACGGTCAAACCGGACGGACTTGAATACGGGTGACCTGCAAACTTGAATGTGAAGTTTGCCAAGATGCTCGGCAGTTGTGAACTTACCCGTTGGCTCATTTGATGCGCATCACCTGCTGCTTACTTACATCACTGGGAATTCCTTATGCAATTTTATGTCACTCTTGCTTGGTTGACTGGGATCACAAATGAATATCTACCAAGGTTACAGTGGTGATCACATTCCTTCCTTCCTTCCTTCCTTCCTTCCTTCCTTCCTTCCTTCCTTCCTTCCTGGACAGGCAAAGTCACACAACTCTTAACACGTGGTAATGTCAAGCATATCACTTGGATTTGACAAACCTGTTGAGAAAAGGGGGCCATTGTAAATGTCAGACCTTCCCTTTTACCATTTGTGCTGAGCAAGCAAGAGATGGTGTGAAAGTGCAGGTGGAGGAAATACAGCTGCCCTCATGGGATAGGTCCTCAGTTGTTTCTGCCCAAACAACAGTTTCAGCTCATTGTCGACTGGTATCAGCTCACCTCGATATATTAAAAATGTACCAGTTCTAAGATTCCTATTAGAGTCTGACCCAGATTTATTGGAAGTAAGTAAACACAGTGATTTAGAGCAATTGGTTAGGATTCAGGAGGCCTGGGATGGGAGCATGGAATTGCTTAAGTATCTCACGTACCTTGAAAGCCCTCTTAGAGTCTCCATAAGTTAGCGTGACATGTATGGTCCATAATAGTAGCAACAAGTCAGGTCAGCCTTCTTTCCACTGCAAAGGAATTTAATGTGAAATGTTTACTTCTATTCATTAAATGGGATGGGAATGTTGTCCCCCCAACCCAAGTCTACTCTGAAATGGTATGGGTTAAGTACAAAGCCTGCATGAAGCCAATTTCAGTCAAAGTCAGTTAGCTCTTAGATCCTAAAATGAAAGGAAAATTATTTTGCTTGAGGGATGCAAGGCCTCCTGATTGTAATTTGAGTCTCCCAACCGGAAGACTTTTCAAACCACCTTCCCAGAACAGTGGCATCACTGATGCACCCTCTCGCCTGTTGCCTTCCTGACAGTCAGCATGGGGAGAGCACCAAGCGTTGAGCGTGGAGATAGGAACAGGCAGGGTCAAATAATTTTGAAAACAAGTATTTGAGAAAATGGATTTTGCTTTTTGAGGGTGAGTGGGTTGGGATGAGTATGTTTCGGAATTGATGTCCTGGTGCTGCCCTTTCGGCAACAGGAAAAAAATTGTGTCCGTTGGGTCTCTCTGGTTGATGGTCCATGTGCTTGTGTGGGACTATGGGTGGTCCATTTACCTAAGGAAGTGTGTGCAATCAGTTTATTTTCCTTTTTTGCTGGAGGTGGTGCGTGCATGTACAGATTAGATGAAACAACCCGGAGGAAAAATAGGGAGGAGTACAGGCCGTGTCACATTTTTCTTTAACTAGCTAGCAATCTTTGATATTGCTGAGGTTATATTTCAAACATTAAGATGTTTGGTGGGGTACAGCTCCAGTTCAGTTCAAGTGTTTGTTCTAAGCCTCGTGTGCATTTTTTTTAATGACCTTGATTGCTCCAAAACAAGAGAAGGCGGCAGGGTGGAGTGGGGTGGGGGCTGATTTCGATTCAGATACCTACTGAGACTGTCCAAATTGGGTGTGTTCCCACAATAACTTAATTTGGGGAGGCTAAAGAGCAAGGCAAGTCGGAGTGATTTACATTGGGCTCAGGGGCACATGAAAAGTATTCTAATCCCTAGCTAATCCCCTTGAGAGATGGACAATCAATTGTATTGTCTCCACCATGACTTTGTCTTCTGTTTAAATGGAGATTTAGTGTGAACCTAAGGTAAGCCCTTCATAGGGCAAGGCTGATAAATATATACATACACACACTTATATATTTTTCCGAGCAGCTGTTCCCTGGATTGCTTGAGCACCTGGGGCTTTAGGTCACTCAGATTAAAAGACCTCGGGCAAATATGTGCTTACAAGAGTCAGAACAATTGTGAGTGAATGCAGCGCCCTGTTCAGAGACCCTGTGTTGCCGCTGATCCTTCAGCTTTCGAACTCAGCCATTTCGCGAAATTAAAGGCACCTTGTCTGAGATTGTATGCAAAGTGCTTATATCAAAGCTCCTCCAACTTGAACAAACTTGCCCAGCGCACTGTGGTGGAAAGTGCTTGATCTGTACCTTGCGCTTGCAAACAACGGGTTCTTCTCTCACTCTCTTTCATCTTCATTACCTGCCCTCTCTGCTGATCAGAAATCCCAAAAGTTCTTCGTGATCCATGATCCAAGATTTTTATCTTCCCTTCCATTTACGTCCCGAGCGGTTTCGGTCGCCCGCTGAGTTTGCATTGAAATGTAGCTGGATGGAGAATGAGAGCACCCCATGGGCATTGAGTTACTTGTAAGTTACAGGTGGCCCTGGTTGGTCTGCAACCCATCCAGACCTACTTGAGTTGAGGATAGATAGGCATACTGAGGGAGCTCACGTTTATGGCTTGCTGCAAGGAGGAAATGAAGTGGTATGTATGTATGTATGTATTATAAACTTTAATTAAGTTTGGGTGCAAGAGGTGTGGCCTAACTCATGATTATGCTAACTAACAGCAAGTCTTACTCCGGCATGAAATTAATGCTGTAATTCAACTTTCTACTGTGGCTTATGCTACTTTGTATGTAAATAGAAGACTAACGAATGAATGGAGGAACAT
This sequence comes from Phrynocephalus guinanensis, assembly GCA_037367245.1. Classification (NCBI taxonomy): domain Eukaryota; kingdom Metazoa; phylum Chordata; class Lepidosauria; order Squamata; family Agamidae; genus Phrynocephalus; species Phrynocephalus guinanensis. The sequence continues at coordinate 11,465,573 of CM074733.1, read as the reverse complement.
AGAGTGCCCACTTCACAGGTGGTAAAATGCATCTTAATGCAGTGTTCATACATACATAATTGAGGCGAGAGGGACACACATTCGTTATTTTGGTCTGCAGCTCCTAGAGACATTTACCATTACCAGGTAGTAATGCTTGTTGAATCGCATCTGAGTACCATCTGTGTAAGATTGCACTGTTGGTCAGCTTAATTAGTGCAATTCAAGCAGTTCTTAGCTGAAATCCAGTTGCTAGTCCACACTAGAATAGACTTGTGGCAATTCAGATAAAGGTGGACTTTAGTGAGTGCCCATTGATTCATTGGATTGCTAGAGCTAAGATTATCAATTGGATTAAATGGCTCATTGCAACCATGTATTCTAAGTCTTTTAAAATGCTTTCAGTGCTGTCTCAGTTGATTATATCCACAAACTCCAAATCATGATTCAAATTAAATTATCTGGTGGATTTTGAACCACATTTTTGGCAATACCGAACTGAAGCGCTGGTGTTCACAGAGACCCTTTCAGATTGGCAGGCGGGCTGTGGGTTCTCCTTCCTTTCTAATCCGTCATTATGGATGTTGAGCTACATTGTTAGGCCTCACCTTGAGTACTGTGCCCAGTTCTCTGGATGCCACACTTCCAAAAAAGATTCAAACAAATTGAAACAAGTTCAGGGGAGGGCGGCAAGGATGATCAGGGGGCTGGAAACCAAGCCCTGTGAGGAAAGACCGGAAGAACTGGGCATGCTTAGTCTAGAGAAGAGAAGAATGAGGATAGCCCTTTTTTAAAATATATGAAGGGCTGCCATACAGAGGAGGAGAAGGATCTCTTCTCAGTCATCCCAGAGTGCAAGATGCACAACAGTGGGCTCAAACTAAGAGAACCCAGCTTTCGGCTGAATATCAGCAAAAACTTCCTAACTGTTAGAACAGTACAGCAACGGAACAAATGACCTCCAGAGGTGGCGCGAGTCCTCCAACACTGGAGGCATTCAAGAGAAACGTGGGCCACCACTGGGCAGGTATCCTTTGATTTGTCTTCCTGCATGGGAGCAGGGGGTTATAGTCGATGGCCATGTAGGTCCCTTCCAACTTCACTCATCTATGATTGTCATAGACTAAGCCAGCCTGAGCATCCATGCTGAAGCTACAGAGGAGATCCTAGGTTGGCTTTTAGGGAGTTCGTCTCCTTGCATCACTGCACATACGGCTAGACCTTCTCTGAAGGAGTTTAAGGTGTACAGGGGACTTTCCTTTGTTAGCCTCAAAGCAGCCCTGAGAAAGAGAGAGGGATATTATATTCGGCTCTGAAGCAGCAGTTTGCTCTGGGGAACCCTTACAGATTAAAGGAGAATTTCACCCCAAGTCTCCTGGGTTGACATCCAGCAGTCTTGTATCTTTATTGTCTTCTTCTTCTTCTTCTTCTTCTTCTTCTTCTTCTTCTTCTTCTTCTTCTTCTTCTTCTTCTTCTTCTTCTTCTTCTTCTTCTTCTTCTTCTTCTTCTTCTTCTTCTTCTTCTTCTTCTTCTTCTTCTTCTTCTTCTTGCTGCCAATATCTTATGGGGGGTAGATGAGGAAGTGGACAGAGCAATCAGAATTGCACGGGAATGGAAAAACCAACAACATACCAACTGTATGAGGAAAAAAGCAGCTTATTCAGTCTGTGGCTCTCAAGATGTTGCTTGGACTATAGTTCTTATCACTCCCAGCACTCCTAGGGTTAATGGAAGTTGTAGTCTGAGAGGGAGTCTGAAAAGGGACACTGTTTCTGGGGGGGGGGGTTGAGTCCTGGGTTCAGTATAGGGCTTGAGAAAATTTAAAAAAAATGTTATGAAATGAAAAGCAGGTGAGACTCCCCAAATCCAAGCTGCCACTGCATTTGGCCTTTTCCTAGGTTATCACTAGTGGCATGCAGGAAAGGGACCTTGACGGAAGATTTTGAGACACTGCAAGGTATGCATCAAAACAGATGGCCCTGTCTCCATTGTTCTGTGGTGGCAGAATCATTCAAGATTTAACCGTGAGGAGCCATTCGTCTTACATTGAATCCTTCCCTTCATTTCCCATCCTCCAGATAGGTTGAACTACCATACCTAGAATTCCTAAAAACTGGCCATGATCCCTAAGGTGGTCGGAAGTTGAAATCCAAACATCTAGAGGGCACGAGAATAGAAAGGCTTACATACCACGTTTGAGAAGAACTGGGCTAATTCTAAATTGCTGGGCTGGTTGTTGGGGAGAAATGGCAACACTGTTGTAGTCCCTAGGTTGGAAAAAAAAACAAATTTAAACAACAGGCATCTTCATTCCTTGACTCTAGGCTTAATTGCATGTTTTACCATTTAAAATTGCACGAAGCAATTTGGTTGTGGGGTTTAATCCAAGCCTTGTGTGTTCCCAATCTGCCCCCTCCCCCAGGGCCACCCAGCTTGCTACCCCCTTCCTCTCCAAGGCATCCTTATAAGGTACACTTTCAACTTTTGTACAGCGGTTTCCTCCATTTTGAGAGCTTGACCGACCTCTTCTAAGGCTTCACCCCTGTTCAGTCAGAGGCTTAGGTTCTGGTGCTACCAGTAGATGGCATGAGGCCCACCCAACAATTATTTGGGGATGAGGTGCCTATTGTAGCAAGACACCCCTGTGGGGAACCTTCCACAAATCATTCCACGTCGTGAGCCTTCCATGAGGTAAAATACGGTAGTAGATTTGGTCATACCTTTGTGCCTGTGGTCTTGTGCTTTCCTTGAATATGGCCTCCCATCAGATAAAATAGTCCCTTGGGGTGAATGAGGTCTCTAAGCATTAAAACAAGTTATCTCCTCATCCAGCTTGAAACAGGGCCATCATTGGTATTTCCTGTCGCCTATGTAGATTCATGCATAAGGAAGTGCGCTATGTTGGGTAGTGGTTCCACCACTACGCCAGGGCTGCCGTTGTAGATCCTAGAGAACACAGCTGTGTGAGTTGGCACTGCTTCAGCCCCAGAAGCCACCCTCATTAAGCAGAACGGAGGCGCATTCTGCAGGTCCATTGTATTGTATCAGCTTGGGTAAAGGGAGTCTGGGATGGGATGAAACATAATGAAGCAAGGCCAGGATGCTCATGCTTATTAGTCCCATTGAAAACTCTTGGAGCATGGTTTATCCCACGGTCCTATATAGGTCTATTTCAAACTGGGTCCCACTGAGTTCTGTCAGGTTAGGCCCAGAAAGTTGTGTAATATACTGTATAAGATGACAACCATAGGCAAGTCACAACTAAACCATGGATGGCAACTCCCACGTTCTCCCTGGCAGTGCTGTCTGGAGATTTTGGAGCTCATAGTCCAAAGCAGTAACTTTTCCAAGCTTCTGTCAAGACTAACGTGTCTCACCACTTCCACTGATAATAAGGGGGCTTATCTGTTGAGTCTTTGTATGACTGTAAGTTGGAAGAAACCCCAGTGCATTCAGTGGCATTTACTTTTGGGTAAAGCTATGTAAAGTTCCTATGTTCTTCTGATATTAGGTGCTCAGCGGAATAATTAAAAGCAAAATTCTTTCCCCGTTCCATTACTGGGTGATGGGGACACCTGTAAAGTGCCTGCCCAAATCTTTTTTAAAAATCTGATAAAATAATCACCTTTTCTTTATTTAGAATTCCACGTGTCATTTGGATGAATCTTTAACTCATTACTGGTGCTTTCCCATCAATATCTTAATGTCAGACTTAGGGTTGAGTTTAGGAGATGTTTTTGTTTTGCTTGCTCGACTTAAGGACGTTTAGAAAGGTGTCATCTTAAAGCACCGACTGTGTAGAAAGGGCAAGAATTAAAAACACATGGCACATGAAGTAAACACCACCTGGCTGTGGCTTGTGGTGCTAGTGAACCCTCCCTAGCCATTGGGTGAGCTGTTCTGGTGCCTCACAACCAGGTAGGGGCAGGGCGGGAATGGGAAAGGGGAGTGTAGAGGGAAGTGGACTGCGAAAGGAAAGAGCAAAGAGAAGGGCGTTGGCACGGGTCCAGATGGAAGCGAGGAGCATATATGATTATCGTGAAGGCCTGCAGAACACCTGCAGAACAACAACAAAGGATGTAGGACTGCCAGAGCTTGGGAATTCAGGACTGCTGGTCATGCTGGCTGAGGGGATTCTGGGAGTTACTATCTAAAAGCAGTGAGTTGACCAGTTTGTTTTGAGAGAACATCAATCAAAGGGCAGGACAAGGAAATAAGAAGGCTCTCTGGGACGTGGAGGGTTGGCATAGTAGAGGAAAGGCATAGGGCTTGAGAGGGGTGGAAACCATCGTGAAGGCTTGAACCGATGGGAAGACTTTGTAAGGCCTTCTGCTTCCTCAGAGGTGGTTCTGCTACTTAGGAACATGTACAGGGATGCTTGCGGGAAAGTTGTTCCACCCCAAGACATTTTTCTATCAGAGGCACAGGCTGTAACCTCCTAGAAATGATGCCCATTTGTTTCTTTCCATGTTCCCTTCACTTGCCTCAGGGCTAGCCCTGTGGGGTATCTTAATGGGAGCACATGTTAGGCTGTTGCAAAAGATGAAAAGTGAGGTTAAAGCCACTTTAAAGTAAACCAGATTACCATAAACTTGCCAAACATTTACACCCTGCCATGTTGTGGTTCATAATGCTACTTAACTATTGTGTACTTTATATCCAATTTTCACTGACACTTATCTTAGATGTTCATATTAAAATTGCAAAAAGCAAACTCGGACTCTGATATCATGAATTCTTGAGACACTGAACAATAATAAGAGTTTTTTGGGGGTGAACGTAGCTTTGGTAGAAACAGTTTGACTATACAGTAATTGTCAACTCATTCACTTGGAATCTAGTTTGGGTAAAATTAATGGGACTTCCAAGGCAATATATTAATACTGTATAGTAATGTGGTTGCTAAACTAATTTACAGCAAACTTATGCTTGGCCACGGATATCACCTTTAGACCATAATTGTTAAAAATGATGGCCAGAATCCTACTGAAAACCATACAAGATGTGCATAATTTGCCACATTTAATTGTGGCTAAATGACAATGGTGCATCTCAGTCACACATCTAATTGTAGCAAAACAAGTTGAGGAGCCGTGTAGCCATCACAAAAAAAAAACACCAAATACAAAAGTAGAACAGGTGATACAACCAAATGATGCCCCAACACCTCGGTTGAAATTACAACCGGTTGAAATTACAACAAGTGACACGAACCTTAAGTGAATACCGATAGGATTGGGCTGATAAGTTGGACCCAGGCTTTATCATGCTTAGAAAGGACCAATCGGATCAAGGGGACTCAACGTGAGAAAGCACAGACACTTAGTTGCTGATGTCCTGTGGCTTAGCTAAGTAAGTTGTAACTAGAGTTGGCTCATTGAGTCAGCAGGGGATTTGATGATTCAAAGGGGAATGGGACTACCCTAGTTGGGGACGTTATATGAAGCAACAAGATTTCAGGGAGTACGTGTTGATATTTTCATGTAGCGTGACTGTATAATTCGCAGAGTAGCACTGGCACATCACTCGCTTTTATCCTAATATAGCAGTTTTATGAGGCTCAAGCTGTTCTACACTGAAATGGAAAAGGAGACCAGACAAACCTTACTCTTCCTACTGATTTTTCTATATGTCTTGTGTTTGCATAGTACTTCTGAGCCCAAACGATGTTTAATTACAATAGTACATGCTCCATCCATACTACAGTGTAGAACAATACTGTTCTACACTGAACTGGAAAAGGAGACCAGACAAACCTTACTCTTCCTACTGATTTTTTCTATATGTCTTGTGTTTGCATAGTACTTCTGAGCCCAAATGATGTTTAATTACAATAGTACATGCTCCATCCATAGTACAGTGTAGAACAATAGTGTTCTACACTGAACTGGAAAAGGAGACCAGACAAACCTTACTCTTCCTACTGATTTTTTCTATATGTCTTGTGTTTGCATAGTACTTCTGAGCCGAAACGATGTTTAATTACAATAGTACATGCTCCATCCATACTACAGTATATGGTGCACTTGACAATGTGATGAATTTTGGTAATTTTTTGGCCAAATTTAGTTAGAAGTAAAACCTGCACCTCCAAAAAAAAACAATCCATTCTTTGATCCCAGGTTTGAATCACAACCCACCAGCAGAAGACGAGTAAGCTAAGGGGACTCGATTCAAATCTCAGTCCAGCCATGAATTTAGCAGGTAGCTTTCAGCATAGGGTGTTGTAGTTCAGTAAGCCTTTAGGACTGAGACACAAATCAAGGCGCTGAGTTCCTTTTGAAGGAACAACTTAGATCCATCCAAATGCTTCTTGTTTAGGGCCTTCTTGAGCAAAACAACTGGGTGTGCTTTGCAAAGTGGTCTATAATTAAGAAACAAGCTTTTAGATAGTTAGGTTTGTCAATCATGAAACTTAGAGCATCGTGCATTGGGAACAGATTGTGAGAGACTGAGAGGAAGGCTGGAGCAAAGGGGTGCATGTGATTGTGTGTGTGTGTGTGTGTGTGTGTGTGTGTGTGCGCGCGCGCGCTTTCACATGCGTGTCTCAAAGAAATCTAAAAATGCCATGCCGTTCCTTGATCCTTAGTCACTTTTTAATTACTCTCCCTGGGCCCCTGCTAACCACAGTGTTAAAAAATTTCTTTAATGCCTCAGAATTCCAAAGCAATGTCTCACGTTTCTTCCCTGTTATTACGACCACCTGGAATTCACAATGTATCCCCATGAGATCCCAATGCAGGACAGCGAATGGGGCATTATAACATCATTTTTCATGTGCTTGCCCTTAAATAAACAGAAAGACAATGGCGACATTTTTCCTTAATGTAAACATATGTTCATGTTATTTAAACATTTGTGATAATAGACTAGTTCAAATATTAACTCTGCAGTATCCAAATAACTGAATGTGCTTTTTCTCCCCCCCCCCCCCCACCTTCCCTCAGAATCCTTGGAACAGCTTCCAGAAAGAAGCGGGAAAACATTACGGCGTTTCTTCTTTGATTTGACCTCAATTCCTAATGGGGAATTTATCACTTCAGCTGAGCTTCAGGTTTTCCGGGAGCAAGTCCAAGACCTCTTGGTGAGCAATAGCAGCTCTTATCACCGTATTAATATTTATGACATTATCAAGCCGGAGGGAGAAGCCTCCAAGGACCCAGTCACTGCACTCTTGGACACCCGCTTGGTGCACCACAACGCCAGCAAATGGGAAACCTTTGACGTAACGCCGGCTGTGAGGCGGTGGATTGCACACGGACAACCCAATCACGGCTTTGTGGTTGAGGTGGTGCACTTGGACCACAAGAGCAGTGCCTCCAAGAGACACGTCCGGATCAGCAGGTCGTTGCATCCGGACGACGCGAGGTGGTCTCAGATCAGGCCGTTGCTGGTCACCTTTGGGAATGACGGAAAGGGACATCCTCTCCACAAGCGAGAGAAACGTCAGGCAAAGCACAAAGAGCGCAAGCGCCTTAAATCCAATTGCAAAAGGCACCCTTTGTACGTGGACTTCAACGACGTAGGGTGGAATGACTGGATAGTGGCCCCGCCGGGCTATAGTGCCTTCCACTGCCGTGGAGACTGCCCCTTTCCACTAGCAGATCACCTGAACTCCACCAACCATGCCATTGTTCAGACGCTGGTAAATTCTGTGAACTCCAAAATCCCCAAAGCTTGCTGTGTGCCGACAGAACTGAGCCCCATCTCTATGCTCTACCTTGACGAGAACGAAAAGGTGGTACTAAAGAACTATCAAGATATGGTGGTGGAGGGCTGCGGGTGCCGCTAACACAGCAGCAAAGTGAGTTTTTTTTTAAAAAAAATGGACAAAAGGAAAAATTGAAACACACACACACACACACACACACACACACACAAAACTTGACACTTTAATATTTCGCAATGAAGACCTTATTTATGTTATGAAATGGAGAATTAAACACATCTATTTTGAAAAAAATCTATTTATGTCTACAGAAAAAAAGTGAGGAAAAATATTTTAATCAGAGAATTATTCCTTTTAAAAGATTTTAAAACATATTTTAGTTGTACATTTTATAATGGGTTTAACCCTCCTTTCCCTCAGCACATGAAGTATAAAGGTCAGAATCTTATTTTGTATTTATTTGCTATTATAACCACTTTTTAGAAGAATAGCTAATTTGTATTTATATGTATAATCAGAAAAAAAGGCAGAAGAAAAAAAATTACGGGCTTGTACATAATTTAAAACAAATGGTAGCTGTTTTCAGTTGTGTGTATTTAAGTACATTAAAATGTGTACATTTGAAGGGTTGCTATGGCAAAGGTGCATAACGCATTTTGCTTTCTGCAGTTCTACTGTTAAGGTCACAAGTGCAAGCCCAATGAAAAGTGGCTAATCCACCCTGCTGACTCAAGATTATATTGTACGATTCTCAGGAATGCTGCAGGGTGGGCTGCCCAGTCCATGAGAAACTGGCATCCTTCAGATGTGGAGCAGTTGGATAAGAACCAGGCGGTTGCCAAGCAGGCAGAAAGAGAACAGCCATTCCTCCTGGAGGTGTGGGATGTGACCTCCCGCTGGGCTGATGAAGAGCCTCTCACTGGCTCTCTTCCCTCCGCACCTACAGAAAAGCAAAATGTTTATGCTGTTCCTCCCCTTTACGTAATTCCAACCATTGGAATCCATTGTCCCGGCCAAATATTAAATAAAAGACCAGATTTCTTCAGTTTTTAAAAGCTTATTTCTGTTTGCCTTTCCTAACACCTTGGAAGATATTTCCTCCCTGCCCCCCCCCCCACTTGTTTAACTTTACTTTAAAGATGAAACATCAAGGATGGAATTGTTGCTCAGGCCCCTTACAAATGTACAGTGGTACCTTGTATAAAGGAATTAATTCGTTCCAAATGAAATTATGTTATGCACATTTTCCTTTATACAAATTTCCCATAGGAATGCATTGAAAACGGAGTAATCCCATTTTTATGTTGTACAGATTTGGCCCATAGGCAATTCTGTTAAGCAAATTTTCCCTATCTCCAGAATATTTTATGTTGTACAAATTTTATGCTATATAAGCTGTTTGTTATACAAGGGTCCACTGTATGTAACTCAGAGTTTGAAAGTAAAACATCAAAAGGGTGTAACCGAGTCACATCTGATAAGCAACATGAACCATTTTTTTAAAAAAATGGACAAAAGGAACTATGTTAATTTTTCCTTTTACATACATGCTAGTGTTTTCTACTTATTTTCAGGTGTCAAAGGGATTTTTCAATTTGTTCTTTGGAGGCATTAGGACTGGAATCCTTCCAGTTTGTTCCTCTTCCATTTCCGTATCAATCCTGAAGCTGTTGTCCGTTGGTTAACAATGGAAAGTGAACAGCGTAACAAAAATAATGCACCAAATTATTGAATAGTTTTTGTAATAGCTGAGAAGATGGAGCTTTATGGGAGGTTATATAGAAATTACATTTTGAAGGACACACTCAACAGAGCTTAGAGGGGGAACTGCTTTGAGAGAAGGATAGGGGTATATAAGCTTGCTCTTTCCTAAGAGAAATTATTGCAAGACCATGCCGAAACAAATCTGGGAAGTCTAGGAGGAGGCAGAAGTTCATGTGTCATGAAAAATCATCTCCAATGCAAAACCATAAAGCCAGGTGGCCAGGTTTCATGGGTCATACCATATGGCCATATGGAGAGAGAATGTGGTACCTGTCACCATTAACATGATGATGATGATCTTGCAGCTGCAGCAGGGGCTGTATTGTGATTCCTGGAAGCCTCAACTATCTGTATATACTCCAGTATAAGTCAACCCAAGTATAAGTTGAGGTGCCTAATTTAACCGCCCCAAACTGGGGAAACTTATTGACTCGAGTATAAGTCTAGATAGAGTGGGAAATGCAGCAGGGCCTGGCAGCTCCTCCTTTGTGAGCCGGGGGAGCCGTGTGTGATGTTTAAAATGACTTTTAGCCACCGAGGCAAGCGTTTCCCTCGGTGGCTAAAAGTCATTTTAAACATTGTGCGCCGCTCCCCCGCAACATGGTGGGGGAGAGCAGGAGAAGCGGTGCATGATGTTTAAAATGACTTTTAGTAACTGACCCAAGCACCTGCCTCAGTGGCTTTAAGTACTGACCCCTTTTTTTCAGCCCAAAATTAGGGCTGAAAAACTAGACTTACATTCGAGTATATACAGTACTTAGGCACAACTGACACACGGCCAGGACACTCACCGACGATTTTATGGGACAAACCAAGGCTGATCCTCCAATTTTCTGATTTTTCACACACCACACTTCATTTTGAGATGGTATTCCACACAGATATACAGGTATATACTGGATCACGCTGTAAGTTTATGACACTATATGATATGTAATCAGTTCCTATTGTTTGAACACACTTAGGGCCTTTACGACCCCTAAGCTCCGCAGGAAATGGCTGCAAGGTCCGGACCTTACAAGTGTTTTCCCACCAGCTCCGGACTTTGCAGACAATTAAGTGCGACCCAGCCCACCTAAGCGCGACCCAGCTGCACTTTCTTGTACCTGCTTGAGGTGGGTGAAAATCCCCAGGTCCGGATTTAATCTGGTCAGTGCAGGGCTCTCCTGGCTTCTGCTTGTGTTTTTTTTGCCTCCTGCCCCTTTAAGAGAAGAGGTGGGAGGGAAAAAAGCAAGCAGAAGAGAAACAGAAGAGAAATGGAGCTCCGGGAGGCTCCTCCAGGTGAGCTGCATTTCCCCCCCCCCTCTTTCTCTGGTGGGGAGGAAGGAAGGGCAACGAACCCCTAAGATCTTTGGTCCGAATTTAAGGGACCAGCAGATCTTAGGGGTCGTGTGAAAAGGCCCTTAGAGAGATAGACCATCTCAAGGTAAGCAAACCATGGGGGGGCAGTTGGACTGGACTTGCTGTGAAGAAAAAGAATGAAATGAGGATCCTCAGTGTTTTGGTTTTTTAAAAAGGACAGAAGAGCAAGAGTGAATGGACTTGATTTGTATCCAATGTGTACGGAGTAGTCTGTTAATTAAGAATAGGGAGCCTCTGATTCCCCAGATGTTGGTGAATTATTATTCTTCTGCTCAGTTTGAAAACAAGACTCTTCAAGCTCTAGAAAAACTTAAAAAGTGTTGGTTTCACCACAAGGTCTTACTAGTTTCTTTTCCTTTCTTGTAATAGGACAGCTGTGTGTACTGCTGCCCTGAACCCAATGGTGAGAGGGTGGTCAGAAATGATGATTAATAAAGGGAATCTACAGAATCATTATTTTGAAACGGAATGTGTTGTTCAAAAAAAAAAACACACACCCTTTTTTTTTTTTGAAAAATTGAGAAAGAGAAAAGCAACATCTCCAAAATGTGCACAAGAAGTGCAGCAAATGTAATTTCTAAGTGAGTCAAGATAGATAGTCTAATGTATACTTTACCATATTTGACCATAGTAGCTCAGGAGGGATGTGCTATCTTCTGGCCAAATTTGCTGCACACTTACCAACTCTGAAGTTACGATTGCTTTGTGGGGACTAAAAATAATTATCTGTTTGTTTCCATCCCTTTTATTGAAAATGAAGCTGATCTGGATTACATATTCTCAAAATGCACCCAGAAAAGATTAATCACTGATTTGGCATTTGTTTTCAACTCCACATTAAGAGGCCACTAATTGCTGTTCGTGGCCTTTGACATTTATCCTTCAGCTAGTTTTCTTTATGAGGATGTTAAACTTGGTTCCCCGATTTCCAGAAATGTTTTGTGTGCCGTCACTGCAGAGTTTCAAAAACTGTTTTATACTTCCTGACAGTGGAGGCCTGCCTTAATGGTTTGTTTTTATTGCTTAAGAGTAAAACCCTTTCTTCAGCCAACGTGTGGAAAGTCTACTCTCATCTTGCATTACACATTTTTTCATTCGTCATTCACTGTTTTTCCTTTCTTGCCAGTGAAGCACCTTTACTTGAGCTGTGTTCAAACACTGCTGTGATTTATAAGATAAGATGCTTTCCAATTTGCTTGTTTTGTTGTTCCCTAACACAACACAGGACACAAAACACATGGGATGTGTATTGCATCCCTGCATGCGGGCATACACACGTTTTCAATCATTTCCCTGTCTTTGGAGCAGAGTCATCCAGTAGCTGGTGACTTTATCCAGAAAATGAAAGACACCCTCTCTAAAATTAAAATATGCACATTTTGAACGATTGCACAAAGTACAGTGAAAAACGCTGCTCTGGTATTGGCATGTTTTTCAGGGAGGAAAAGATTCTGACTGTCATTGCTACCATTACTAATGGTAGCGGCAAAAACAACAATAAACAGACTCCTTTACTTTTGTCCAATTGTAAGCATCCACTCGGACCCGGTAGGCTTCCTAGCGCATGACAGGTTGGATGATCAATCTCCCAACCAGTTATTCATTTCGTATAGCAGAACAGAATACGGCATTATTTGTGTAAGACTCCACAAAGACAAAATTTAAAAAAATGTATAAAAGGTAACATTTTTCAGGACATCTCCTGTGTCCCTTGTCAGTTCTGCAAAGAGCTGTTCTTTTTAACTTCTGTGTTCATGCTGATTCTTCTTGATGGGAAATCCTTGTGAGGTCCAGCCGCTGAAATGTGTAGACTGTTTAGCCATGACAAGTCACATTGCCCAGGCTGCAACATGAGGAGGTTCATGTGCAAGAAGGGGAGCCTGCCCGAGCAGAGCAGACCTTGCTGTAATAATGTCCTTCCTCTCTGCATTTCTGCAGTAGGAGACTGGCCGTAAGAAAGGATTCAGCAGCACAGTGCTATGCCTATCTGCTTTGAGGAAATCCATTGGAGTTAAATGGGATGTACTCTCAGTTGAACATGCATAGGACTGCTGCATTGGTGTGTGAGCTGGAACCAGGATTTGCTCGGTCAACGTGCTGCAAATTCCAAATTTGCAGGAATGCTGACATGACCACCATCTCCTTTCATACTTCCTTCTGAGTATAGTCGCCATCTTCACATTTGCTATGAGGAAAATGGAAGACCTCCTCCAGCAGCAAGACATTGCTGTGACCAACCATATATTGTGAAATTGGTGGATAGCTCAATAGTTTATTTAGGTATCTGTCTGTGGGGTCAGAGGTTAGGAGTTAGGTTCCTCACAGTGCTTCCTGAAAGTAGAACCTGTGTGGGCTTCGGGGGAACTCCACAATTCCAAGACGCCCCCAGGAGAAGGGAATGGTAAACCTGGTAAACCCAGAAATGGGTCACCGTAAGTCAGAATTGACTTGACATGATTAGTTATTTTTACCTCTTCCTTAATGCACAGTATTTTGGATACCTTGCTTGGTCTTCCTTGGTCTCTGGTTGGCATACATCTAAATACACAGTCTTCTGTACTGTACTGGCTCGGGCTATGAGGATCATCATGATGTCCCTTAAACAAAATTTACCACCACTATTTCTCTATCTATTTATGCAGTTAAAAAAAAGCACCTTTATGAACTCAATGGAACTTAACTGGACTTATTTTTGAGAGATTTTGTACGGGATGCTCTGAGATCAATGCTCCAATTCAGGAGAGAATAAGTGAAAAATCAATGTTAGTTCTAGAACAGGGTCCAAAGTAAATGGATACTCCAAAGGAAGCACCACTATGATTATTGCTTTCTTGATAGAATTTCTGGACTGCTGCTGGCATCCTCATGTTGACTAGGAAAAAAGAGACCAAACTCCACCAGGAGAATAGCTGTGTGCAGAGGGGCAACCACACAGTGGTTCTTCTCTTCATGCTGGCTCACCTTTGTGCAGTCATCATGCCACTTGTGGTGCCCAGTTCTGCCACCATTGCAAGACAGGGGCTGCATGGTGCAGTGGCTAAGGCATCTGGATGTAGAACCAAAGGTTGAGAGTTCACTTCCCCAGTGTGCCCTCTTGAGAGTTGCTAGGCTTGATGAACCATTGTTCCATGGTCACCTAAACAACAATATTCTGACTTATGTCCACATTTCTGATTCTAATATTTGATCATGTGTGGTGTCGGTGGAGGGAAATAATGGTTTTTGTCTTCTTTCTTTCTTTCTTTCTTTCTTTCTTTCTTTCTTTCTTTCTTTCTTTCTTTCTTTCTTTCTTTCTTTCTTTTGCATTGGGATGTCAACACAAAGAGAAGGGTGCAGCATCTGGTTGTGGCATAGTATTTTCAGAATACAGTGGAACCTTGACTTACATACTGCTTGACTTGCATCATATTTGACTTGCAGCAAGAAGGGGCCTGTTTGACTTGAGTCGCAGGCTTTGACTTACATCTCGGAGCCCCGGCGCAAGGCACTGGAATTGGGCGGCAGCCACAACCCAGCATCGCGGCTTCCGCCTCCAAACTGCTCCTGCCTTCTTCCCCTCCTCCGGCAGCGGCGGCTTCGGCGAGGCCAGCTCAGAGCACCTGGAGCTGGTCCTCGGCCTCACCAAAGCCGCCACTGCTGCCGGAGGAGAAGAAGGGCCGGGAGCTCGGGGCTGGCCTCGCTGGTTAGACAATCGGCTCAGTCTTGTAAAACATCTAGCTGCAGACGTCTGGTCCACAATGGAAGCATTTTAGTTGGGGAGCTGTAAAGTTGTGGGACTCTAATGGTAAGCATAGAGTTGTTCAGAACTTGGAACGTCAGGTTAAAAATCAGTAAAACTTAAATGTTAGACATTGTTGCTATGAACATTAAAAAGTGGAGGCATATAACTTGTGGACTATAATTCCACTGCCTCCTCCTCTCTTTGAAGAGCCATTTCATTTACATCCCCAGAAGGAATCTCCTATCCCGGTCAAATTTGTGTTAAATTGCTGTTTTCGGGGGTCTTTTTCATCATCTGGAATGGATTAATCTGCTTTCCCATTACTTTCTATGGGGAAAGTTTGTTTGACTTAAGTCATGTTTGACTTAAGTCTAGACCACTGGAACGGATTAATGACGTAAGTCAGGGTTCCACTGTATGGGCTGAAACATGAGAGATCCATGTTCAAATTCCCGCTGAACCATGAAACCTGCTGAGTACTTGGAGGTCAAGTCACTGTCTTTCAGTTTGGCCTATGCCACACAGGCCCACAGCCTCTTCTAAAGGCAAAAGTGGGACAAAGGAGAGCCCAGAATTGCTGCCTTGAGCTCAAGCCAGGAAACAAATGCAACTATTCAATTGGTTTTGCACACTGGGATATATATTAGAATGAAAAGACCCTTGGAAAAACTGTTTTCAGGAGTGCTTGTTTGTTGGATTTCTATACCACCCATCTAGCTATAAGGCGACTCTGAGCGGCTGTAGTACGCAGACCTGCAAGAGTCCTCCAATTCAGAAAGTTCCCTTTCCCACAACAGCTGTAACATGGCAGATTTACAACTTAATGAAGCTGTTAATCCCATTAGAGATCAAATTAAAAAAGACTTTCTGGGAGATCACCAAAAGCCCTTGAATTCTGCACTGTAGCTCTTCCAACTCTATGGGGTGGGGGTGGGGGAGGGGGCAGAGAGGAGGAGGCTGGCATGTGTGTTTGTCTTTAAAACTGCATGATAGCAATCCCTGTAGTGGGTCTCCTTAAAGGAGAATGCCTTTGGCTCTATCTAGCAGCATATAAAAGGAAACAAAAGAGCACTTTGATTCTGCACTGCCACCGGGAGATAAGAGCTTTAAAATATAAAGCTAATCCTTAACTGGTGTAAACTGGCCTGGGTCACATTAAAAGAGGCCCCAGGCATGCCTTGTTAAACCCAAGCCCTTTGCAGCTAGAGAGAAGGTCTCTTTTGGGAGAGCTGTCCAGGTGAAGGCACAAGGAGCGCCAATAAGAGCTTGTGGTGGCATCTAATACACTCATATTCCAACAACGTGCAGCGCTGAACCTCTTGGTTTCAAGTCGGAGGTCAGCCCCCCCCCCCAACCCCAGGATATAGTGATTCTGTTCTTGCTGAAGAGTCCTCTTTTCTTTTTCTTGGGGCCTTTTTACACGACCCCTAACATCCGCTGGCCACTTAAATTCGGACCAGAGATCTTAGGGGTTGCTCGCTCTTCCTCTGTCCCCCCCCCCCTCCGCACTTCCTGGTTGCTGGCTGCCTGAGGGAGGGAGAAAAAAGAAAGAAAAGAATGCCTTCTTACCTCCTTTTGTTCCCGGCAGCATTCAGATCTCTTAAAGGGGCGGGGCTCAAAAAAAGAACAAACAGAAGCCAGGAGAGCCCCGCACTCACTATCCTTACACCGGATCAAATATTTGTCACCATCAAAGACCAGGTACAAGAAAACTGCTGTTTGGTCGCGCTAAAGTGGGCGGGGTCGCACTTAATTGTCTGCAAAGTCCGGAGCTGGTGGGTAAACATTTTTAAGGTCCGGACCTTGCAGCCATTTGCGGCAGAGCTTAGGGGTCGTGTATAAACGCCCTTGGACGAAACCCCACCTCAACTCCAACCCCACACAATCTTTTTGATAGTCACAAGCCCTGCACAGGTACAATCTACTCCATATTGGGAAGGTGCAGTGGGAATACCATGGCAGGCAGCATACAACAAAATAAGCTGCTTCCGTACAAGGACCAGAGGGGCAAACTAGAGTAGCAGGGCAACCCAGAGACCCTTATGGGGTCAAAGTGGCTTTCTGGGAAACAGGCTGCCCCCACCATTAGGCACTGTGAGACAAGCAGGTAGTAGACTGAGGGTAGTGGCCAAGCCATGGCAGCCATCTGGCTATTCCTTCTGGCCATGATCCTCTGTTGAAGCACTTCCATAACTTATTCGGTGCAACCTAAACTATCCTGCTGCTCCTAAGTGTGCTCTCCTGTTTTTCGCCTCTGGCATCAGGGTGACTGGGGCCAGCATGAGAAAGCTCAATCGAGTTTGGGAAGTGTGGCATTTCTTTAGAGAAACAGGCACGGAGCAGTTCAGATTGTAAGGGCATGACAGGTGTGGCTCGGTTTGCATCTGGAAGCCCTGGAATTTAGTCCGACAGACCTGTCACCAACTCTGTGGTGTGGGTGGAGCTGCAGCCTCCTCTTAAGACTGTGTGCCTTCGGCAACCTTCTGAGATAGAAAGAAGCTGCCCTCTCACCTGTTTCAGTGCATATTTATGGACAAGGCGGGGATTCTAATCTGTGTTAGATATTAGAGATTTAGCAGATGCTACAGGAGGTTCTTTGTTATTTCTACTGAACTGGCCTAGATGACATCAATGCACCCTGTTCACATACCAATAAATCTGTTTAAGCATGTTGCTTTCTCTGTTCCCCCCTCTCACACTCAGACACCAAGCACTTACCTTTATTATAGAATGGATAAAAAGGGTGTGGACTTAAATCTTGGGGGCAACTGGGTTCTCATCACCACAGAGCCACAAAAATTCGTAGAAATGGCCTTGGACCTGTCACTCACTCTCAGCCTGACATCCATAGGGCTGATGTTGTGAAGGTAAAATGGGGCAGAGGACAGCCTTGTGCTCCGCCTTGAGCTATTTGGGGGAAATGGTGGGTTATTATTGTGACTAATAAATATCTAACCTTGAAGGAAGGCATGTCACCATACCAGTAATGCATGGATTAGAGCAGAGATGGACATCATCGGCCACGCAGGCCACAATCAACCCCACACTGATGTTTGTAGCCCAGCAAGCCCCCCCCCCTGGCCCCCCAGTTATTTTTAAGGACAATTTCACACACACACACACACACACACACACACACACACACACACAACACACACACACACACAACACACACACACACACACACCCCAAATTGTGGGAGCAAGTGGCTGCTAAAAACCAGAGGCACACTCCCAGCAGCTTTCCACTCAATATCTGCAATCATTTAAACCAGTGGTTCTCAACCTGTGGGTCCCCAGATGTTCTTGGACTACCACTCCCAGAAGCCTCCACCACTCGCTGTGCTGAAAGGGGTTTCTGGGAGTTGCAGGCCAGGAACATCTTGGGACCCACAGGATGAGAACCACTGATTTAAACTCACCTCACCTTGCTTAGAAGCTCACTACAGTAATGTTTAAAATGTTCATTTTTATCTTAAATTGTTGGTATCGATATCTAGATCAATGTCAATATAAAGACAGAGGTAGATAATGATTCAATTGATTCAGAAAGTGTTCAGCTGGTCTAGGTACTTCTGGATACTTGGGAGTTGAAAACCAGGAAGTACTTAGTCTGCATGAAGACTTCCTGAATCAATAAAGGCAAATGAAGTGAAAAATTAAAAGTTTCACTCAGGTAGTGTGGAAACAATTTAAAAGTCGGAGTAAGGTGGTATAGGTTTCAAAGTCTTGCTTAGATCTCTCCTCTCCCCCCTCCCAATCTCTTTGTGCTGCTGTGAACCACCTTCTCAGCTCTTTCAGAATAAATTACCCCATGCCAGAATAAAAACAATACAAATCTGTTTTTCTCCAGGGCCATTCCAGATATGCTAGAGGCAGAAACAGCTGGAGCCCAATCAGTCATTCCTGAATATCGAGCAGCTCTTGAAAAGCAAGAGAAAAGAAATATGACAGAAGATGCTCCAGAAATATCATCCAGGGAACCTTTTCAGGGCTTATGCATTACTTACACCACACCCATGCCTACGGTGGAATCAGAGTTTTTTAAATTTTTCCTCAGCATTTTGGTGGAACAGCTGCTGAATATGCTGGTGATGCTATTTCCTGAGAAGGACTTTCCGTGGGTTTATAAGAGACATCCATGAACATGGATGGGTCGCATAAAGAACAGGGGGAAATGTTTTATGAATTAGCAGCATGGGACCTGGTAAGGAGTTGATTTGGTATATGTAAGGACACACTTTAATATTTACAAACAGCCACTGTGGATCAATAACCCATGATATGAAAAGCTTGGTTACAACCTCCTGATTTGTACCCAGGGTCACATTTAAGAATGAGACATTTGTTTTAGTGGGGTTTTTTGCATATAACTTGAGCACACTTCCAAGTGTTACATCTTCCTGCTCGCACTTTGAATCCGCAGTTGAAAAGTCGATAGAAAAGAATCTGGCAATACATATTCCTACAGAGAATGGTTGATGGAACTTGAAGAGTTTTCTTCCTCCAAGAAGAAAGTTGGAAGAGCTTAAGTGGGTGGAGCTAGAAAGGGTGGGGTTAACAGGGGGTGGAGCTTTGAGCACCACAACTTAAGAAATTGGAAATCAGCCATTTTTGCTTTTTCCCCAAGAAGAAGAACTGTACAGTGCATTAGCTTGACAACAAATATGTTAGAAGTGGATGCTTGTTACTCCTAGGTTTTTTTTAAAAATCTGGTTCTGCTAACTGTTTGCTATGTTTGTTTTATCTTATATTGTGGAACCGATTATTATTATTATTATTATTATTATTATTATTATTATTATTATTATTATTATTATTATTATTATTATTATTATTATTATTGTTGTTGTTGTTGTTGTTGTTGTTGTTGTTGTTGTTGTTGGTTTTGTTTGTTTGTTTGTTTGTTTGTGTTTCTATATTGTCGTAAGCTTTTCTTGTTAACTGCCCTGAGTTCCTGTCTGGGAAAATCTGGCAGTATATAAATATAAAAATAAAATAAAATAAAATAAAATAAAATAAAATAAAAAATGCAGCACAAAGGAACTCTGAAACCACAACTAAGGAAAGCTGAGTAGGAGCTGACCAGTTTTGAAGGATCTTCCCTACCCCCACTTCACTAGAACCTTTCTGCCAACTAGAATCAGGTGCCAAATGGTGTCGCAGAAGATTGGAGCCAAAAGCAGAACTGTGGCTCGGAGGGGTGGAGCCAGGTGCAAAATGGTGGCTCAGAGGAGTGGGGATAGCCATCTCCATCCTCCTTGAATCAGAAATTGTGATAATCTCATGATTGAGCTATTACAGATTAGGACCCTGACACCGCATTTTAGAGATCAGGGAGGCCTTTTCGGGTGCTGTTGATGTGTTTAAATAGGAGTCGGAAATCCTTGCCAATCTATTGCAGGTTATTGGGCAACTAGTGGGAGATCCCCTTCTACATTCTGCCCACTCTGGCCAAAGGCATGGATGTCTGTGTTTCACTTTCCAAAGTCCAGGTGGCTTGTCAGCATCAGCCTGATACTGGGAAAGGCAATCGAGATTGGGTTTGAGCCATTCCGACACTTGAGTGTGGGAATTAGGCCAAAGGCATAGGAGGCATAACATATTCCTACACACAAATAATCCTAATTACTGGAGATGTTAATGTAGACAAGATTTTATGAGCACAGCACATCACTTGATCCAGCACTGTCAAATCAGCACACACAGCAGCAAACTGTCTTCAACATTGCAGAAGGGCACAAAAGTATTATAAAAGGAAAGCATTGCAAAGGTACTGAATGAGGATCAATCTACACAGAAGAATTTTAAAAATCAGCAACCTAATCCCCATTACGTGAGAGCAAGAGAGCTTTCTGCGGGTGTTAAAGCTGGGACAATACATCACCATATATTGCCCCCACCTAAGGAACTACAGTAGTGATCTTCCAACTGGGTCAGGGACACAGGTGGCTGTTATTACGTTTGAAACAGGGCATTGGCCCCACGAAACAGCACCCACTAGAATGCAGAGTGGCTTTACAAAAAGCAAACCTGCATCTGTATGCACATTTTTCTTTTTCTTTTTTTTAATGTCAACAAAGCTTGGTTGGTTGCCACCGTTTCTTCATATCCTGGTCTTCACAGATGTACGGTGTTAAGGTGAACTCAACCTTCCTGTTAATTGCAGCTCCAACTGATTAGGGGGCACAATAAAGGGAGAAGAATGAATATAACTGTGTGCATTGCATGGTTGATGGTTCCAGGGAGGGAGAGATTCAGGTGCACTGCCCCAGGCTGCAGTTTTTCTTAAATTAACATATTTAGAGAAAAGAAGAGAGGTGGGACAGCTCTTAGGGAATTTACCCACCCACATTCCTGCTGCCCTGGAAACCAGCAATTCTAAGTTATTAGGAACCTTGCTACAGGTTGGGCACGGCAAAGCACTTAAGTTCACATTATGCTTTACATAAACATACACCCAGGGGAACCAAAGCACAAATATTTGGGGCTGAATTCTCCAAAAATGCCTTTTTCAAAGATGATGACGGGTCATGTGAACAAATCCCGTTGCTTGTGGCAAAATCGTAACCCCAGATGATCTTGCAGCTGGATCTATGGAGAAACCAGAAGTGTAAAGGGTTTTTTTTTGTGGGGGGTGCACTTGATGTCATATCTTGCAACTCTGGCTCACTGGTAACTGCATCTTCTTCACCATAACGCACATCAGCATACTCTTATGCAGGCCTATTCCAAAGCTAACCCCACTAACTTTGGTGGGATTTCATTTTAACTGGACTGTAAACCTGGACATGGACAAAAAGGGAGGGAAGTGTTCAATCAATCAATCAACCAACCAACCAACCAACCCCCCCCCCAAAAGATGCAGGATGTGGAACAAAACCCCAAGATTTTTGGGATCCATAAATTTCCAATGTGCTGTAGTGTCAGAGTAATGGATGGACTCTGGAGAACAGGGTTCAAATTCCTGCTTGGCTGTGGACACTGACAGGGGGTGTGGGACTGGTAAAACCGCTCCTTTATAAAGATGGGCATGAACTGCAGTTTGGCAAGGTTTGGCTGTTCAGCTGCGCAGCTGTTCCATGGGCACTTCAGCTTCCTTTGCCCCACCTCCTCTAGCGGGTGCCCACTCAGAGGCAGTGCCCAAAGGTGATAGGGCTCAGAAGCTGTGCTGTTGTCTTTCAGTGGGTGCCTGCTGGAGTTGGTGAGGGAAAGGAAATGGAGGCGCCTGTGCAACCGCTGTGCGCCCGAACAGCTGAACCTGGACAAACGGCGGAACTGCAGTTTGTGCCTGTTTCTTATTAAACATTTCACCTGCCTCGAAAACCCTGCTAGGGTTCCTATAAAAGTCAGTTCCGACTTGACAGCACATAATAAAAGCAATGATCATTGTGGAAATTCCTTTTGCCAAAGATTTATAGAAACCCAATGTTCTTCTACATATAGTTTAGAGGGGAACTACCTAGAGAAAGGAGCAGAGAGTTTTTGTGATGATCACACCTAGCATTTCCCAGCCAGCATGGCTCCTGGTCAACCTGGCTGGTAATTCTGGGAGCTATGCATTTTCCCCAAGCTTTATGGTGTAAATCAGTGGTTCTCAACCTGTGGGTCCCCAGATGTTCTTGGACCGCAACTCCCAGAAGTCTCCACCACTCACTGTGCTAGAAGAGGTTTCTGGGAGTTGCAGTCCAGGAACATCTGGGGACCCACAGGTTGAGAACCACTGGTGTAAATTCTAGAATGTGTACTTGGTAAAAAGCCTCACTGGATGCTGGGGGAATCTAACCCTCTAAGTAAGTCTGTTTAGTATTGCAGTCTCAATGACCGGTCTATTCCCCCCCCCTTGGAGATCTGCCTAAATCTTCTAACCATCTTCTAGGTCTAGCAAAAGAGCTTTTGTTTGTCCTGGGATTTGGCTGACTGGGTTAAGCAAACACCGGGTCCCTTTTTAAGTTCTGTTGGTTTTTGTCATGTAGGCAAGCCACTCATTTACTAATTTTAGCTGCTCTGCAGTGCATAGGGATGTCAGGCTATATTAATGGGCCAATTAGGAACAGAGAGCAAGAATGCAAAGAGCTCTGTAACCATCGCTTAAGAAAGAAAACTTAGTTTGGAAGTAACTCATTACAAATGCTTTACATGTAATTAATTCCATTATCCAAAAACTAACTAGATTGGTATAATTGGATTTTACTTGCCTTCATAGCTATCAGGATGTGGGGGTCCATTCCTTCCCTGCATTTTATATCACAGCCCAGCAGTCTGTAGTCTATTTTTACTTTTAAATAACAAGTAAGTAAAAACCTGATGTTTAAAAAATCTGTAACTATCGTCATAATTAACTACTTGAAGGCTTTGGTTATAAATGGTCTTTTAATAATGCTGATGTGGAATTATAAGTTGTTTAACTGTTTATTTGTAGTACTTAAAGTCAGGTTTGCTTGTGGCAGGGGACTAATTATTTGTTGATATATTGTATATTTGTTTATATGTTTGCATTGTATTACATATTATTCAATTGAATTTATTGTTGCAAACCACCCAGATCCTGCTGTGCACTACAAGTTGAAGAAACAAATAAATAAATAATTTTAAAAGTAATGTTCCAAGCACTGAATCCTATAAAATTAAAAAATACCTTGGCCGACTGTTCATAGTCTATATCTGTCTTCTCAGAATTCCTTGTTGAATTCAGGACAACTGGGTGTAGGTTTGCAACTTTCAACTAAACTTGAGGCTACCCTGGGATTACCTCCAGGATGTTTCTGAATATCAGTGGTTGACATGACAGCCTTGACCAACATCAAGAGAACAGTTCCTCTTAACACATCTAGATTGCATGTTCCGCTCCAATTGGATGGGTGCTTTCGCAGGTAGGAACAGCAATGCAAAACTTACATTGTTTAGAAAATGCCTTCAGTTCATCTTCCATATTAATGCAGGACTGAGACTCAAACATGCTTTTAATGCCTTGTGGAAAACATTTTAATGGAGCATCCTTGACAAAGGGTGTAACTTCTAGAACCCTTGAAAAGCGCAGCCTTTTAATTTCTTTTAGAACTGATTGTCGTTTACTGGAACAGGACAACACATAGAGTGCTTTGTGGATGTCACTGTGGGACACACTTCACACAATGTATATTTTAAAGAACAGTGTTAAAGGTAGGCACAAAGCTAGGCTGACCTGACCTGACTTCCTTCAGAAGAAGACCACTCGGGTGAGGAAGTGGGAAAGGAATTCCCCTCACGCTACCACTGAATGGCCAACTGCCTGAGGAGGTGGGGCTGGGATGGTTAAGCTCCTGCATGGACTGGTATGGCATCAGAGAAGGCGACCCCCGAGTGGTGTGCAACAAAGGGTGAGTAGAGCAGCTGGCTGGTCCAAGGGCTAGGAAGAAGTAAAGCATTATAGGGTTAGGTTCAGGGATTGGGGTTTAGCCTTAGGTTTAGGGTTTAAGATTATAGGTAATGTATGCTTGGATCATCCATACAATCATCCTATGGAAATCATCATGACATGTAACAAGCCTGGGTTTACCACTGTGAACTCAGTTACCTTGAAAGCTCTATCAGGGTCGCTAGAAGTTGGTTCTGACTTGACGGCAAATAACAAGATGTGCTGGGTTTTAATCACTCCAATGATTGGAAAGCCCACATAGTCAGAAAATACACCAGAAGTCACAATGTGGTGGGAGAGATTGTTTTGATTTTTTTGTTTTGCTTTTTAAACAAATCTGTTTTCAATAAGACTAAAATACTCATGAAAGGTTTTCAGCTGAATGAAAATGTTTGGAACCAGCAAGCCAAGTGGAACATTAAAAGAACTTCAACCCTAACTATGAATTGCATAGACCTGAGTCAAAAAGGAGACTAGGGGCAGGGGAAGGAACTGTTGCATGAAAATTATCTCTTGTTTTAAATCAGGACTGTGATATGAGGTATGGCGGCGGGGCAGGCGGGGGGGGGGAGGATATTTTTCAGTCGTGACTGCAAATATGAAGTTTAGCCCTTAGTCTTATTTAGAGCCTGTCCTCACTGGCTTATAGTTATAGTATATGGGTCTTGGAGGGCACAGTTTGGATCGGGGGTGGGGGTGGAGTCTCTGTCTGCATTTCAGTTTTGAAATTCCATCCTTCTCCTTGAAGAGCTGTCAGACACCTTTCTGGCCAGCAGTAGGACATGCATTCTTTTTGGCACACTCATTCTAGTCAAAAGACAGCAGCCTCTTAGTGAGAGCATGAGAGAAAGTGGGTGGAGAATAAGGAAAGGGAAGCAGGGAGGGAGGGAGAAAATGGAAGGGCACTGACAGAGGGACAGATGTACAAAATAATTTTGTTTTCCCTGAACATTCATTGTGGCAGGAGGTTGGACTGGATGACCCTTGAGGTCTCTTCCAACTCTACTACAAGAGGTTGTTTGCTTATTCAGACAGGAGGAGCATGCCTGACAGCATGGCACTCCTTCTCCCCAACCTCAATGGCCCCTTTATAGCCCAATCCACCCCACATCCAAAATGGCCAGTCTGGACAAGTTCTTACATTTGTTGTTGTTGTTGTTGTGGTGGTGGTGGTGGTTTGTCCACCATTCTTAAATAGCTCACTTACACTATGATAAACTCCCTTAGCTTCATTAAGTCAGTATAGACCCAGATCTGAATAGCTACTCTATATGGATGACCCAGTCAGGAAGCCCATTCAGAGTAAGAGCAGTAACCCTTCCACATTTGGTTGTGGGCTTGTGGCTTTCTCATTAGACAGTTCAATAAAACAGGATGCATGATAAGGTGGTATCACAGAGGCCTGAGTGATACTTTATGGCTTGAGATTATCTTGGAGGACTCCCTGGGTGGTGGTGGTCTTGTTAGGAAGGCAATAAATTAAAGAAAGAGACAGCTGTGAACTAGCATGAAGTGAAACAGATAAGCAAGCAGGATTTCATAGAACTCCTTCTGGCTCTCACACTTTAGTGGACAAAAGAAAGAAAGAAAGAAAGAAAGAAAGAAAGAAAGAAAGAAAGAAAGAAAGAAAGAAAGTTTTCATTTCTCCTCCTCTCTCTGTCCACACACATACAAGATTGTGGTTTTTTTAATTTTACTTATTTATTTAGAGTATTGTTTCCCTGTGCTTTCCCCAATCTGCAAATTCCACACTTGGACAAGCTTTCCCCAAATGGATTTGCCTCATGAAAGCAGCAGTGACAGCTCTCTCCACTTTCCTCTTTCACTGATAGCTCTGACCAGAGGTTTCCAAAACCTGCTTCTACAGAGTCGATCAACTCATCCTGCTGCGTGCAAGATAATAATCTCATGGATCTTTGGCTTCAAGCATCTGTTGTCTTTTTGCCTTGAGTTTACTTTTAAGGTAAACACAAAGCACAAATGAGAGGAGGCTTCACAAAAAGAGGCCCACAGCTTGACCTTTAATTTCTAATGTCTATATAAGACCAACATTATGCATATAAATATATATCAGGGCTGTCCAACTTTGAACAGGCTGAGGTCTACTTTTTATGTCCCAAAGTGCCTGAGGGCTACTACACTAATACCTCTACTTACGAAATTTATCCATTCCAAGCACATGTTCGTAAGTAAAAAAAAAATTGTAAGTAGAGCAGCAGTTTCCCATAGGCATGCATTGAAATCCATTCCCTCTGGAATGGATTGATTTTCAATGCATTCCTATGGGAAGGCTGACCATGCATATACTTCCCTTGCACCCGCTCAATCATCTGGCCAGTGTGTGTGTGTGTGTGTGGGGGGGGAAACAGGGGACCATGCCATAGCCCTTGAACTGCCCCGCTCGGCTGAGACAGTGGGTTGGCAGACCCAGAACTTTGCTGGAGCAGTGGTGGTCCTTGGGTTGGGGGAGGATGGGGTTGAGAACTTATCCCCTCACTTTTTTATTGGTGGCCGACAGGCTACTTTTGAACCCTTCGCGGGCTACTTGTTGGGCAGGCCTGATATATATCATGACTACAATGGCTAAATTGGGACTAAAGGTTTTCTCTAGAACAATTTTACATGAAGAATTGGTGGGAACAATTTATTTATTTATTTTAGAAAGAGCCACATGTTTTTTTAGCACAAAGAATGGAGTTTGCAGACTGTCTTCTTCCCCATGAGAAACATTTTCTGCTCAGATTTCACTTAGAGGGATTCTCCCTGTCACACCTACATTATCTAATATCTACCAGCTAACATACACCTTTCAAAATCATCAAGTTTAATCATCCCATCACCAGCAGATGGCAACAGTCAGCTCAAATATATGTGGATTGTGAAATACTGGGTCCAGATTATACCTATTGAGGACATTTAACAAAGTATTGTGTAGGCCCGGCTTTCTAATAGGCATTGGATTGATCACACTATACAAACATCCAGAAAACAAGTCAAATTTCGCTGTGTTGAGTACTTCAAGGCTACAAACTGATCACATGCCTAAAGGCATATTCTTGGCACTGGTGATGGCTGAGGCGTTAGGTCCAATTCCAGCAAGTATTTTTTTTAAGTAGAGGTAACTTCTCTGTACCTTCCCAACGTAAATGTAGAAAGAAATGGGATTTGTTGCTGGAAATCAGCATACTAGCAAGTTTGCAATGCATTATGGCCAGGAAACTCCATACAATTCCTAAATGTGCACACATATGCTCTAGGCCAGTGATGGCGAACCTATGGCATGGGTGCCAAAGGTGGTACTCGGAGCCCTTTCTGTGGGCACCCAACATTGCCCCTTCATAGCCTCCTGTATACAGGTTAAATTACTGTATTGGCATATTGCGGAAAAAAATTAGTGGGTTTTGAATTGCAGTTTGGGCACTTGGTCTCTAAAAGGTTTGCCATTACTGCTCTAGGCAATGGAGCACAAACATGTTTTTGAGAAACATGCACAAATATTAGTAACATGGAAAACAAACATATCTCAAGAATATTCAGTTTACTACCACCAAACTCATTCTACATTGGTAGAAAGTCAAGAGTGTTGATGGACCACCACCGACTAGACTAATCGTTAGAGATGAGACTTTGGGATCTTCTATACTACAAGATAATAATTCTCCAGTCTGGGAACTGTACTTCCTTAAACACCTGTATGTGATACACCTGGGAGAAAAAACCTCCACTGGAAACCTGTGGGGCTAAGCTAGGCCTAATTCCACCCAAGCTTCCTGTTACAGTACCAGCTGGGAGATTTCTTGTTGAACAGGAAGCATGGGTGAAGCTAGGCCTAACTAAGCCTTAAATCAGTGGTTCTCAATCTGTGGGTCTCCAGATGTTCCTGGACTGCAACTCCCAGAAATCCCTTCCAGCACAGTGAGTGGTGGAGGCTTATGGGAGTTGCAGTCCAGGAACATCTGGGGACCCACAGGTTGAGAACCACTGCCTTAAATCCTCTCAGTTGAACTATGATATTTATAAACCGAAGATCCCAAAATACCAACTTAAATATCTACCATTGGTTGGCATATACAATTTTAAAACGTTTGAAACTATTCTTCAGCATAATATAGATGAAAATAACAAATATCTCCTGCATTATTTGTTCCTGCAGACTTACAGAATTGTTTTTCACAGTTGTAAGACCTTTATGACTACATTACTACTAACATTATTACTAGTTTAAAACAAGGTTTTACTCCTGAAGAAGACTAAAATTTCAGTTCCAGCGAGAACATTTTTTAAAATTCTCTTCTGTTGAGCATCAATTAGTATGTCTGGAGCCATCTAAACTAAATTCTGAATCCTACATCTTTACTATAAATATTTTGTATTTCTGCTGTAGACTTCAGGTAGAAAAAGTCCTGGTTTTCAAAAGCTGCGCAATCCAATTCCAGTCCAAGTACAACAAATGGGATCTGTTCACAGTACTGGTGAACATCTGCTAATTCAAACCACACCCACAAATTTGGCACATAAAATGTGATGAAGGCAAGTTTTGCAGAAATAAACTTTATTACCAGAGCAAAATCTTCAAATGCTTAAGAAATGTTTGACTGCACATTCACACAGAAGTATGATGATGACGTACTCTTGGTGGTATTTTTGTACAGTATTTTTAAAGGGATATATAATTTATACCAAACAGAACTTAGAGAGACTTTGTATCCTTTAGGTTTTGTTTCTTGCAAGGTTCCTCTGAGCAGCTGCTATTTCCATCTTTGATTTCTCAAATCTGTGAATTTTGTGTAACCCCATTAAAAATACATTTAGATAGGAACCTGTGAAATCTATGACCGCTGCATGAACCGCTAGACACAGGCACAGAAACAGATATGAAGAGAGGGGAAGCCGGTGCTAGTTGTTCACATGTTCAACCGTACTTTGGCTGTGACCATTTCGCAAGGCTTTTCCTGCCAGGGATTTTAAGTGTATAGCTGGATATTTATTTATTTATTTATTTATTTATTTATTTATTCATTCATTCATTCATTCATTCATTCATTTATTTTTACAACGTATATGCCACCCACTACCCAAAGGTCTCTGGGCAGCTTACATTCAAAAGAATTAAAACAGTTAAAACATAAAATATTAATAAATAATTAAAACAAGAATAAAAACCTCACACTAAAATCATTACACTAAAATTGCCATCAGAGGACCCACAGTCTATATTGTATCAATTAAAAAACTTCTGCAATATTTGTTATTATTTGAAACCTTCCAAATAATCTTAAAGTGCTTCTAGTTTTGTGGCTTAAACCTGGTTCAATCTTTGTGCTTCCCCTTCTGCCACTAGTGCAAAACAGCTGGTCCCAGTTGGCCAATAGTGGCAGTACAAATTTCATTAGTCAAGAGCATGTACAGGTTTGGTGAAGCAGTGGAAATAGATAGTCATCATCAGATTGGTTACTCTGAATGTCTTGCAATGCAGCCATAGACAACAACATGGTAATGATTTATATCAATAGTCAAGAAGCAAAAAAATCCATCTCTCTCTTGCTACTAACATTACAGTTTTGGGCATAGTTTCACATGTGGCAGAAGGGGAGAAGCAATAAGCAGACTTTTACAGCAGGCTGGCAATGCACAATCATGAGTGGGAATGATCACCCAGGTTTTCCCACTTATAAGAGATTGTTACTGAACTAATACAGATGAAGAAAACACTAGCAGTGCAGGTGTAAGCGTGCAGCAAGACATGCCACACTTTTCATCACCACACTTCCTTCCTTCCTTCCTTCCTTCCTTCCTTCCTTCCTTCCTTCCTTCCTTCCTTCCTTATGTGTCTTCTGTATTGCAGTATATAATATTTTTTAGGTCTGAAGGGTGATAAAGAAGCCAGCTTTCAGTAGCTAAGCAAGTCTGGATACAGTCTGATTGGGAGATTTATCGGAAAACCTTTGCCTTGAGTTCCACAAAGAAAGGTATGATATAAATACAATAATAACAAATCTCATGAAAGTGAACAGCAATAGTTTTTTCCCTTTAGGATTCCATAGGGCCTTTTTACACGACCCCGAAGATCCGCTGGCCACTTAAATTCGGACCAGAGATCTTAGGGGTTCGTCGCTCTTCCTCTGTCCCCACCCCCCTCAGCACTTCCTGGTTGCTGGCTGCCTGAGGGAGGGAGAAAAAAGAAAGAAAAGAATGCCTTCTTACCTCCGTTTTGTTCCAGGCAGCATTCAGATCTCTTAAAGGGGTGGGGCGCAAAAAAAGAACAAACAGAAGCCAGGAGAGCCCCGCACTCACTATCCTTACACCGGATCAAATATTTGTCACCATCAAAGACCAGGTACAAGAAAACTGCTGTTTGGTCGCGCTAAAGTGGGCGGGGTCGCACTTAATTGTCTGCAAAGTCCGGAGCTGGTGGGTAAACATTTTTAAGGTCCGGACCTTGCAGCCATTTGCGGCGGAGCTTAGGGGTCGTGTATAAACGCCCATAATTCACTTCTTCATTCTATA
The DNA here is from genome assembly GCA_037367245.1 of Phrynocephalus guinanensis. Lineage (NCBI taxonomy): Eukaryota > Metazoa > Chordata > Lepidosauria > Squamata > Agamidae > Phrynocephalus > Phrynocephalus guinanensis. Next base: position 11,435,175 of record CM074733.1, on the reverse strand, counting down.
CCAGGGTTCATAACCTTGGGTATTCAGATGTTGTTAGACTAAAACGCCCAGAGGCCTTCACCTTCTCCTGTCCAAGAACTTTTGGGGACCCAAGATTGGGAACCACTACTTTAGACCATGAGCTTCTCCAGATATTTCTGGACTGTAGCTCCCATCACCTCTCACTCTTGACTTGATTGGCAATAACTGTTGGAAGTTGTAGTTCAACAACATCTGGAGGGCTACAAGTTGTTTGCTCCTGATTAAAAGACTGTAGTGAGTATTAAATATCATCCACACGAAGAGCCTTTCAAGTCTATGCTTCATTAGTGAAGGAGTGGTGACTACAGGGGAAAGCAAGGCATGGTGCAGCCTTCACCCAGTGATAGAACAAGTTCTTTGTATGAAATTGGGCCAAGGCTTGACCCAACCAAGGTTTGAACAACACAGAGCTAGATAGATGGCCCAGAGGTCTGACTCAGAAACATCATAAGAGGCAATACAGATTTCTTTTTCAACACATTGCAACAGCCACTTGCACTTGCAAAGCATATTTTTGTGGGCTGGAGCACTCTAGGTGGCCCAAGCTGGTTCTGACCAACCAGAAATATTTTCATCTGAATTGGATGCCTGACACTGATGCAATGTTATGATAAATATTATTGATCAATGCATCCTCATATGTGGTGACACTTCTTAATTACTTTTTGTTGTTATTGCTCTCCCTCTTTTCTAATTAAGATCCAGCACAGCTCCATTTCCTTTTCTGGTTGTTGAAATTTCATTTGTCCTACAGTGCTTTTCTTTTGTCCTCCTTCTTGACTTCCATATCCCTTCTGTTTGTGCAACATTCATTTTTTTCTTTTTCTTTTTCTTTTCTTTTCCCTTTTTGCTATGAGAGACAGCTGTCCAAAAACAATGCCAGAATGGAAGAAGGGTGGGTGCTGTCATGTCAATTTTGACTTATGGCAAACCTTTGCAGGATTTTCTCGGTAGAGAACATTAATTTCTAAGAATGTAATGATATTTTGTTTTAATGTTTAGTAAACTGAGAGAATCTCTCTCTCTCTCTCTCTCTCTCTCTCTCTCACACACACACACACACACACACACACACACACACACACACACACACACACACACTGCAGTTAGCTCAGTCTGAGCCCTTTCTAGCTCAGGAGAGATTTTACAATTTATTTTGGGGAATCAACAGACACACACTCTTTGTTTTGGTGCTAGAAATTCAGTCTACAGTTACTGCATTACTTTTGATTTCACCTTTCCTCAGTTCAAATCACAGACTATCTTTTTACCCCCTTGAAAGTATGCAAAAGAGCCAATGGCTGAAAGATGCTGAAGTGCATCTTGGCTCCATTGCATTCTGGTAAACAAAGTATCCCAGACACAGTTCTGGGGTACATGGGGACACACACCAAGCCAGTGTGCATACACACTCTGAGAATCATGGCACAGACTGTTTGTTTACAGAGGAGGAACAGCCCCAAAATTACATTTTGACTTGTGCTAAGCAACAGGATTTCCACCATTGTGTTTTTGTTCCACCCTGAGGGTGAACAGCAGCTCCTTGCTTTGTCTTTTTGTCTCCCCTAATGTTGTGTATGCATTTGTCTTTAAACCGTCTCCAAAATCCACTCACAATCTATTGTTACAGGAAAACTACCACCTCCATGCCTAGCTAGCCTTCTCCCACCAAGCTAGGGCCAGATAGACTAGCACAGTGGTGGCACCTTTGGCACTCCAGATGTTTTGGACCACAACTCCCAGAATTCCAAGCCTGTACTGCCAATGACAAAGGACTGTGGGAGTGGTGGTCCAAAACACCTGGGGTGTTGAGAGTTCGCCAACACTGGCCTATTGGACAGTCTACTTTGACAGGCTATGACTGCCCAGGTGTGTGATATGAACTTCTTTCTCACCTGGAGGTGGCAAAACCAAGCCTGGGATAAATTATCCACTAAAAAAACATGAAAACAATAGAAGGCAGCTGTTTTTCGTTGGTTGGTTGGTTGGTTGATCAAGGCCATTCACCTCAGAAAGGCAAAAGGTGTAGTTAGATTGCAAGCTTAGAATTCTCTTGCTCTCTTTTAGGTTTTGGCAGGAGCTCTGTGCTAATTAATTGGTGCAGGCGGAGCAGTAGATTCTTTGCCAGTCTTAGGCGGTCCTAGGAAAGGCTCAGCTCTCTGGAGTTGATCCACTGATTCAGCCAGGGGTTGGAGCTGCTTGGCCAAGCGGAGAGCTCTTGGTTTCAGTGTCAGTAGGACACCCTTGGAAAGGTTCTTTTGTTGGATTCTAATTCCCAGAATCCTCAGCTACCACAGACATTAGCCATGCTGGTTTGGGGTTGGGGGAGGATGTAGTCCAAATTCTGGTTTGATGCTTCAATCCAAAAGCGTTTATACACGACCCCTAAGCTCCGCGGCAAAGGGCTGCAAGCTCCGGACCTTAAAAATGTTTTCCCACCAGGTCCGGAGTTTGGAGACAATTAAGTGTGACCCCGCCCACCTAAGCGCGACCCAGCTGCACTTTCTTGTACTTGTTTTTGGGAGGTGAAAAATATTTGATGCGGAGCGTGCCTGAGCTCTCCTTGCTTCTTTTTGTTGTTTTTCTTTCGCCTCCGCCCCTTTAAGAGCAACCAGGAAGTAAAACCGGGGCTCGGAGCAAGCTTCCACGCACGGGAGGTAAGGGTTTCTTCTTTTGTCCGTGTCTAAGGCTTTTCCCCCCTCCCTCCCCTCCCTCAGACAGAACAAGGAAGTGCGGAGGGGGTGGGGATGGAGGAACAGCAAGGAACCCTCAAGATCGCTGGTCCGAATTTAAGGGACCAGCGGATCTGAGGGGTCGTGTGAAAAAAGCCCCTATATCTGTATATGAGGTTGCCTAGGTGCATGGGGTGGAGTATGTGTGTGCCAATGGATCTCTCAGCATAGCACCATGTTTCAGGTGCTTTGCAATGATACTATAACATACACAGATGGTAAAATATTGAGTCACACACATCTTAGTGGGTCGGCTCTAGCTGGGATCCAGCCAAAGAGTTTCCTGTAATAATTTCATGTCAAAATGTAATATTTCCCTCCATCCCATTCCTTGAGGGGTGGGGAAGCTGGTTCTTGAGCACAGTGATCTTCTTAGCCTGTTTCATCAATCACTTTTGTGTGACCTCTATGTATGCTTCATGATTTTATTTCGTTTCATCCAGACTAGGCAGAAGAGCCTTGGCAGTACCACTGAATTAAAAGGGAGCCTCCTAACATCATATGTTGTTCCCTTCCTTTTGCTGACTGTAGAGAATTAATACAATTGCACACGAACCATTCCACTTACAGCAAGAAGGCAAGGGAAAGCTTGCAACTTCATCCAGGAAAATTGCTTCAATTTCAAAGAGAAAGTGAGTGAGTGAGTGAGTGAGTGAGTGAGAGAGAGAGAGAGAGAGAGAGAGAGAGAGAGAGAGAGAGAGAGAGAGAGAGAGAGAGAGAGAGAGAGAGAGAGAGAGAGAGAGAGAGAGAGAGAGATCAAAACCTAAAAAGGGTAGAAGCTTTTCCAAGTCTATGTTTAAGATTAACACTGGGCTTAATCATTCTTATTTTTTTTTTAAAAAAAATGTAAGAGTAGACCAATTTAGCCATGAAATTGGGCACAACAGGTTAGAATGGAAAATAATACAGTGGTCCCCTGCCTATTCACGGTTCATATAGTGCGGTCCCGCTGTATTGCAGAACAACAGTATATGAAAAAATGCCCCCTGGGGTAAGGGGGGGGGGGAAAGGGCTGTTTCAGGCCTCCCTTACTTACCCTAGGAGTGGCGCTGCCCCAAACAGGCCTGCAAGGGCCTTCCTGTGCCTCCCTGCAAACCAAAAGTCGCTTCTGGGTCACCAAAAATCATATCTGAGGCCTCCTACAGCTTTTCTAGGCTTGTCAGAGGCCTCAGAAATGATTATCAGCAACCCGGAAATGACTTCCAGTTTACCAGAAGTCACTTCCAGTTTGCAGGAAGGCTTGGGAAGGCCCTCACAGGCCCGTTTGGGGCAACGCCAGGCTGGGGGTAAGTAGAGCTCTGAGCTAGGTGCCCCAGGGCTGACCTGACCTGCATCAATATATCACGTATTATCAATTATTGGGGGTTGGGTCGGGTTCCTAACCCTGGCGATAGGTGGTGGTGGTGGGTCACTGTAGCTTCATATTATAAAAACATCTAATCATGCAGAGCAAGATGAGACAATTTCAGACCACCTATAATCCCTCCATAATGGCTACTCTGGGTAGGGCTGACTAGAGTTACAGTCCTACTACATTGAGAGGTTGCAATCCTGCCCATCCTACCCAATCACCTCCAAAACACAGAGGAAGAAGTAGCAGGGAAGGATCTGACAAGATAGCAAAAGGAACAGATTTGCAACCTTTTTTGTTTTGAGTGAAAATCAACAGAATGCAGACAAGCAATATGGTTTTTATGGAGAAAGCATCACTTGGACTGTGCAGAATGATTATGATGGTGCCTACTTTAATAGTCAGGTAATTTCATTTGTCTCAATTTTGCCAGTGGACTCCAAAGGTTGGCATTTGTCAACGTGTCATGAAGTCATGAAGAAGAAGGAGGAGGAGGACCAAAAAGTATTATCAAGCACGTATTAACGGTACAACATAAATTACCGTAATCAACTTTTTTAGACTAAAGGGAGAAGTTACTTTTGGCTTTCCCTCTGTGATCTTAAATGCATACAGAAATGTTAATGTGGTAGAAGATCAGTTATATGGCTCATATTGTTCATATGCTTTCATGGGTTTCAGCCACACTGAGAGAATTGTGAAGCTATATTTGGGTAATAGTAGTGTGGGAGTGGGGTTCAGTGCTAGAACAAGAGAAGGTAAGTGAACATAAGCAACAGACTATAACTTGCATCCAATGGATCCAAAGGTAAAGGGGAATTTGGAGACTGCAGAGAAATTAAAATGATTTCTTTGCAACGGTCTGCATGACAGAAGGCCTTAGACAGATTCCATGGCCCAAACAGCCCATCCTGAGAACTGAATCAAATACAAGTTAAAAGACAGAATGTGTTAGAACTAATTGATATACTGAGGATCAATAAGTCACTGGGCCCACATAGCATTCATCCTAGGTTTATCAAGGAACTGAGAAATGAAGTTGTGTGCCTCTTAACTAAAATATGCAACTTGTCCCTAAAAATTGCCACAGTATCAAAAGACTGGAGGGTAGCAGATGTCACACAAATTATTAAAAAGGAAGGGAGGGAGACCTGGGAAACAACAGGCTGGTGAGCCTAACATCTGTTCCAGGGAAGATGGAAAGCCTCACCTAAGATAAAATTTTAAAATACATTGAAAAACAAGCTGAAATTTGAGTCACAGCAATTGGACATATTTTCTTGTGAGCTCGAAACATTTCCCTACTCATCCAAGCTCTTCGCCAGAGACTGGCAAAGCTGCTTGGATGAGTAGTGAAACATTTCAATCTCTCAAGAAAGTAAGTCCAGTTGCCTGTGAGGAAGGAGTGCAGAAAGAAGAGAAAACGGAGTGTGCGCCATCTGTCAATGAAAGAGAAAAGAACAGCAGAAGGATTCAGAAGATATCAGTTTAGAGAAAGGAGCAGAAGGTGAAGAAAAACAAGATCAGGCTGAAGGGAAAGAGAAACAAGGATTTTGGGTAGGAGAAGAAATAGGTAGTGTTGCAGGGATAGGAATGACGGATGACAGCTGGGGCATGAGAGATGTCCACGAGAGGGGAGAGGCGCGAGAGGAGTGAGGGAAGGAGGAGGAAAAACGATCGTGGAGGGACATTGGCAAACAGATGTTAGGATGAAAGGAAAAGGAGGAGACCTTTGAGGTGCAGGTAGAGAAAGATTGGACTTGGGTAGTAGATGTGAAGGCTTTGCAATGGCCAGCCAATGTCTTAGTGAAGAGAGGAAGAGGCAAACCTATTCTGAGAGAGAGAGAGAGAGAATCCAGTAGCACAGTGGTCTCGCCACCCATGCTGTGGGAGCCAATGCCTAGGACGGGGAACTCTTCATTAATAAATGTATCTGAGGAAACATGTAAACCTCCAAGTTTGAGCCCTGTTGGCAATCTGTTTCTGTCTGAAATTATTGTTGAAAGTAACAAACAAGCCATGAACATAAACCCACCAACTCAAGAGTTTAATACTGTTAATAAAAGTTTATTAGAAAATGTTACTGAAAGACTGGACAATAGAGATGGGCACGACCAGGGAAAATTACGTTTCGAGTTGTTGTGTGTTGGAGCCGGCCCGTTTCGGCTTGTTTCCGTTTGTCGTGAAATTTTTCAAAAATTTGTCGTTTCGTTTGTCATTTTTTCGTCTGTCATTAGTACTGGTTTTGGGGGGGTAGCAGGCTCCTGGAGGCACCTCTCTGGGGTGGGTGCCTCCTCTGGTCCGCTATGAAGGGAAAGCGGGCTCCTGGAGGCACCTCTCTGGGGTGGGTGCCTCCTCTGGCCCGCTATGAAGGGAAAGCAGGCTCCTGGAGGCACCTCTCTGGGGTGGGTGCCTCCTCTGGTCCGCTATGAAGGGAAAGCGGGCTCCTGGAGGCACCTCTCTGGGGTGGGTACCTCCTCTGGCCCGCTACAAAAGGGTATGCATAGCCAATTGGATATGCATACCAAGTTGCAGTGGCAGGCAGAGGCACCTCTCTTTCGGGTGCATCTGTGACTCACTGCCTGGCATACGGTGCACTTGGGCTGGGAATGGGGAGGAGGAACAAAGTGAGAGAGGACCCCTATGGGCGCCCTCTGGCTCACTAAGAAGGGAAGTGTACTTGCTATAGTGCAATGCGAGTACACAGATCTGGCTTAGGGTTAGGGTTAGCGCAAGGGCTAGGCTTAGGGTTATGGGTAAGGTTAGGGTGAGTTACTGGGTGCACCTCTGGGTGCCTCTCTGACCCACTAAGAAGGACAGTGTACTGGCGTATGGGTTAGGGTTAGAGTTCGGATTCGGGTTCGGGCTAGGGTTAGTGGGCTTTTTATGCCCGACTGGCACATCCCAGAAGTCTCGGTCAAAACCTGGCCAAGTGGCCATGCAATTGGTGGAATGGCTCCAAAAATTTGCATGGTCCACTCCCATGGCCAGCCCATCATTGTGCAGGTATAAAAAAATAAAAATAAAATAAAATAAAATAAAATCAATGGAGACGTTTTGTTGCAAGAAAAACCCACTGCTGCTACTGTAAAAATTCAGGCAGTAGCTATTTTCGCATGTTTCTGTGGTGCTTTGGTGTGTTTTTGGACCACGATTTCAAAATAAATATTGCGGTCGCCCCATTTTGGATCCCCCGCCCGCACCGCATGGCGCGAGTTGGCGAGACGACGAGGATTCCCCCCACCAGAGCAGCCCAGGACAGGAGGGGGGAGGCTGGGGACCCCCGCCCCAGAAACCACCCCTCTGGTAGGTGCCCTCACTCAGGCAGGCATATTTTCGCCTGCTTTTTTGGCCGGGAATCGGAGTTTTTTTAATTTTAAAAACTTTTTTCTGTGCCGCTTGCGCTTGGCATCGCGCGATCACCGCGCGATGCCAGGAACGACAACGACAAATCAGACCCAATTTTTCTTTTTTCAGTTCGAGTTCGAGTTCTGGCGGAGTAATTGTCGTTTCCGTTTCCGTTGCATAACGGAAACGAGGAACGGAAACGGAAACGAGAATTTCGCCAAGTCGTGCCCATGTCTACTGGACAATATTTATTTTCAATCGGAACCCCGGTATCCGGAAGACGAACCCTCACATTGCCACAACTCAACTTCCAGATAACCTTACCTAGATGACTGAAAATCTTCACAGACATAGAACAAGCCTTGCTGAGAGAAAATCAGCCTGGCTTCTGTAAGGGTAAGTCTTGTCTCCCAAACCGTTTAGAATTCTTTGAAAAGGTCAACAGGCATGTGGATGCAGGGGAACCAGTGGATATTGTCTATTTGGATTTTCAGACAGCATCTGACACTGTCCCTTTCCAAAGGCTGCTGAGAAAACTCCACTGTCAATGGATAAGATGGAAGGTCCTCCTATGGATTGAGAATTGGTTGAGAAACAGGAAACTGAGAGTAGGTGTCACTAGGCAATTTTCACAAGGGAGAGAGGTAAAAATGGCATGCCCCAGGGATCTGTCCTGGGACCAGTGCTTTTCCACCCTGTTCATAAATGACCTGGAAACCTGGATAAGCAGTGAGGTGGCTAAGCTTGCAGATGACATAGAATTTTTCTGGGTAGTGAAGACCAGAAAGGATTGTGAATTGCTCCAGAAGGATCTTTCCAAATGTGGGGAATGGGCAGCAAAATGGCAAATGTGTTTCAATGTAAGAAAATGTAAACTATTGCATGTTGGGGCTAAAAAAATCAAAGCATTACTTAACAACTAATGGGTTCTGTGCTGTCCATGATGGATCAGGAAAGAGATATTGGTGTGCTGGTGGTGGACAGCCCGATGAAAGTGTCAACCCAGTGTGTGGCAGTGGTGAAGAAGCCTGATTCCATGCTGGGGATCATTAAAAGGGGGACTGAAAATAAAACAACCAATATTATAATGCCATTGTGCAAAAAAGAAAAAAATGGTAAGGCTGCACTGGGAGTTTTGAATATACTTCTGGTTACCACATTTCAAAAAAAAGGGCATAATGGAATTGGAAAAAGTGCAGAAGAGAGTGATTAAAACATTTTTCTGGGCTGGGGCACTTCTCTTATGAGGAAAGGCTACAGTGTTTGGGACTTTTTTAGTCTTGAAAAAAGGCCTCTGAGGGCGGGGGGGGCATGGTTGAGATGTACAAAATTATGCAGGGGATGGATAAAGTGGATAGCGGGAAGCTCTCTCCCCTCACACATACTAATAGAACCAGGGGTCATTCACTCAAGTGGAGGGTTGGGAGGGAGAGCAAGAACGGGTAAAAGAAAATATTTCTTTACCCAGTGTGTTGTTAATGCTATAGAATCACCACAGGATATTTTGATGGCACTTGGCCTAGATGCCTTTAAAGGGGGATTGGACAAATTTCTTGAGGAGAAATTCAATGCAGGTTACAAGCCATGATGGGGACACATGTTATCTCAAGGCTTAAAAAGAGAGGACCTCAAAGTGCCAGATGCAGGGGAGTGGTTTCAGGAGTTAGGTCTCTAGTTGTCTCATATGCTCCAAAGAGGCATGGGGTGGGTGGGTGGGGTGGCACTGTGAGATACAGAAAGCTGGACAAGATTGGTCCTTGGCCTGATACAACAGTGTTCTTATTTTCTTATCTTCTTATGGAAGCTTTGTGCTATTGGTAAAGCTCTGTGTAAAGTGAAGCATCTAATTTTTACCAGTACCTCTTACCCAGGCTGCATCCTCATGCACTCTTTCCTGTGGGCATTTCCCTATGGAACAATATGGAATATAGCCAAGAGAACTGTAGTAGATAGAAGGGATAGGCCCATATCAGATGCCCCAGATTATAGGACCACATATGCTTTGCACTGCACCCTTGTATACGGCTGTTGTGGGTAGAGGCAGGAAGAGACTTATTTCAAGAACTTGGGCTCCTACCTCCTTCATATCCAAAGCAGGGCATGGACTTTCCTCATTAACTGCCATTAGCAGCCACAAGAAGCTCATTAACTGCCATGGACAGCTTCCCATCATGTTTAGCATGGCCAAGTGAGGGCAATATTCGCCTCTGTAATATTCAGTCCAATGAGCCATCACCTCCCTCTGTCTCATAGGTTCCTCGCCATTCTGAAGTCCCAGTCAGTGTCTGGGAGAGAGACGGCACTGCACAGAAAGGGAGTGAGGCCAATAGATGTTAGTCAACTAATTGATTTCAAGCCATTGTCAGCAATCACCTTGTTACGAGTAATCATATCAAGTATGGTTGCGTCCAACAAAAATCTGAGCTGTTCAGATGCACTACTTGGTTGCTGGCTTGGGAAGGGAAGGTGAAGCAGATGAGTCAGGGAACAGTGTGTTATATGATGCTTACCATAGGTACTTTACATAGGTTGTTATAGAAGGGAATCCTTTAAAGACTCGAGCATACATTTTCCTTCCATTAATGATGGGATGGGCAATTCTAAGGCAATTGCCTCTTTCTATCAGAACATAAAAGTGGATAACTGGAATAACAGCGGATTTTTCATGCGAAATTTGTTGTAGAATTGAACAAGCTAGAAATTCATTCCAGAAAATGAGGAGAGTCTTGACAAACAGACTTATCTATCATACTTTGTGCCCGAATACTTCGATCTTATGTATTTATAAACTTCCCTATGGTGTTGAAACGTGGACTAGAGATGGGCACGAAACAGAAAAATGGCGTTTCGGTTTATTGTTTGTCGTTGAGAGGTCTGTTTCAGTTCGTTTCCGTTTATCGTGAAATTTTTGAAAAATTTCGTTATCATTTTTTGTTTTTTCATTTGTCCTTTCTACCCACTTTTTGTGCGATTTTTAAAGCATTTCCATGCACAGGCATCCCCCAACGCCCCAGACCAGAGGGAAAACACTAAAAAAATGGATGCTGGCAGAGACACAGTATATACTAGGTATGCAGGGAGGCTGCAAAGGCAGCGGCGGGCGTTGCCCAGGGTGCAAGGCAGCCGCAGAGTGACTGTATTGTGGGGCAAGGGAGGGTACTCACCGAGAGGTACGCAGCACGCACACACACAGGGAGGCTGCAGAACTGAAGCTAGAGTCGCAGCAGAGACAGCAATCCCACCCTAACTCCCACCAGAGATTGCAAGGAGGACGGGGGCTGCCAGACCTTTTTATGCCCTCTGTGGCTGCCAGACCTGCCCGCCCAGTCTGCAACCTGGGCATGCTATTGGTTGAACATGATCCCATCACATGGCTTGCCTCCATTTTGTGGCTGGTGGCGACATCCATTTTAAAGGGAAGAGAAAAATACATCGTGATGGGAGAAGACTAAAACAAACGTTTTAAGGACCCCAACCCCCCTGGTAGGTATTATCAGACAATATAAATAATTATCGCTGCGTTTTTATGGATGTCCAGGGCGTTTTTTAACATTTAAAACAGCTCATTTCATTGTGCGTCGCCATTAACGGAAACGAAACGTAATGACATCAATTTTTGTGGTTCTGTTCATTTCGTTTCATTTTCATCACAATTTTCGTTTGTAATTTTGTTGCGTAACGGAAACGACAAATGGTAACGGAAACGAAAAAATGTTCGTTCCGTGCCCATCTCTAACGTGGACCCTTATAGACGCACTATGCAAGAAGCTGGAAGCATTTGAGATATGGACATACAGAGGAATTCTGAAGATACCTTGGGCAGCCAGAGTCACTAATGTGGCCATATTGCGATGTATGGATAAAAAGCTAGAATTCTCAACACCATAAAGAGAAGAAAATTGCAATATTCCAGTCACATAATGTGCAACAACAAATATAATCTACTACAGGTTATCCTTCAAGGAAAAATAGATGGGAAGCATGGCCTGGGGCGTTGAAGAACATTCTGGGTTAAGAATTTAAGCCAATGGTTTGCAGTTGGCACAGCATCTCTATTTAGAACAACTTTGGAGAAAAATCAGATTATGCTGTTGATCGCCAACATTCTACAAAGACATGGCACTTAACGAGGAAGAAAATAAAAGTGGATAGTCCAAATTTTCAATGCTGACTCAGTGCGAAACAGAGGAAACACCAACATTTTCCTTTTGGCTTTTTGAAAGGAATGAAGAAACAGCACAGGAAGGGAATGCCTCTATAATACTAGGTGATGGGGAAAACCACCACCTAATATAAATTGTCTAAGAGGAAATACTCATCTGTCAGCAGCACAATGTAATCGCTCCGCCGCCGGCATCGGCAGATGGGGCCCGTTCCCCCCCGGCCAAACTCACGCGAGACGAGAAGTTGAAGTCTCGCGAGGCCGGGGGTATTGTGAGAGTTCCTGCTATTTAAGCAGGCTCCCGCCCTTCCCCGGCCTCTTCTTCCTGCCAGCGCCGATGGATGAGGACGTCTGGAGCTGCGGCTGAAGAACCGTGTGCGACGGTGGCGGCGAGAAGCAGCGGCGGAGATCAGCGGCCACGGAGAGCGGCGGTGGCAGTTTTTAGCGGTGGCGGCCTTCGGCGGCAGAGACCAGCAGCGCGGCCTTTGGTGGCGGAGACCAGTGGTGGCCGCTACCAGCAGTAGAGACCAGTGGCGGCAGCCTGCAGCGGCAGCCTGCGGCAGTGGGGACCAGCAGCGGCAGCCTACGGTGGCGGAGGACAGCGGCGGTGGCCTTCGCCGATGGAGAGTGAAGCGTCGGCCACGAGTGGCGATGGGCAGCAGCTGCGGCGAGGCGGAGCGACCATGGGGAGCTCAGCACTGAAGAACCATCCAGCGGCGGCCGACGGGGACAGATGGCGGGAGGCCGAAGGCAGCAGGCGCAGGGCCCCGGCGGCCCTGCGGGGGGGGGTTGGAAAGGCACCGGTGGGAACATGTGGGAGGGGGAGGAGCTGAGATGCGTGTGCCATAGGGCTTCGGTGGTACCATGGGGGTGGGTTCTGGGCGAGGACCGTGGGGGCAGAGGAGCTGAGCTGCACTCGCCCCGATGGTGGGGGGCTTGACTCCCGGAATTGGACTAGGCGGGACAGGGTGCACCCAGGCTGAAGAGGCACTAGAGGCCTCCACCCGGGGTTGTTGAGCTAGAGGAACCGGGGGCATCAACCAGGCACCCGGGTGTACGGTAGTGGGGACAGTACCTGAGCACTGAGGATTATTGTGAACTGGCTGCTATGCCCCCCCCTAATAGGAACCCCAAGTCTAAGGGCAAGCGCCCAGCTAACAGGGCCCCCGTTCCCCAGAGATCCCCCCCTGAGTCCAATTCGGGCGACAACAATCTCACAGCGTTGGAGCGCTTAAGCACAAGGGTAGATGCTTTTGAGCAGGCAAGAGGTGCTGGGATTGCCACAGAGGGGAGCTCCAGCCAGGAAAGGCAGACGGGTCGCAGCTGCAGATCACGCAAAAAAGCCAGGATTAGAGAACTAGTGGAAGAACTTTCCTCTCATTTAACAGCGCTTGAAGAGACGGGAGGCCGCGGCCGGCCAAATGAGAGGCAGCCGCGACCACGAACCAAGGCCAGGAGCAAAAGGCTGTGGAGGAGGAGCTGGCCGTGCAGGAGGCGCAAGTCAACCATGATGCCCAGGAACCCACAGAGCCTGAAGCTCCAGGGCCGAGCAGCGGACCGGGTGAGTTCCCCCAGGCTCAGTTGCCTAACACGGGTATGGGTGTGTGGCCTTGGGATAACGCCCCACGCTTTCAAGGGGCAACCAATCACCTAGGGGGGACGGGAACCCAAGACGCCTTGGGGCACCAGGCTGCGGCCAGCACTTCGGGGATGGGACATCTATCGATGGGCATTGCTGGCATGGTGGGGGGACAGGGGATACCCAGTATGCCCAGGGCAGGACTGCAGCAGCAAGCAGTGGGGTGGCCTGGTAGCTCCCAACCCCTGATATACCCTCCTATACAGCAGCCCAATCTCATGGTCCCGCAGGCTAACAACCCAGCACAACAAATGAATCCCACAGCCCAACAGTACAACCCCCTGGCTCAGCAACCCAACTCTCCAGCTCAGCAGCCTAATCCCCCTGTCCACCAGCCTAATGCCCTGCCCCAGCAGCCTAGCCAGGCTGGACAGCCAGCCCCTCAGCAATTCCCAGGATGGGTGGGATGGCCAGCACCGATGGGACCGGGAGCTGGGCCCTTGTGCCAGATGCCAACATATGGGGCCTACCCCGGGCCAATGTACGTGGACGTGACCGGCGTGCCAGTGCACACCATCCCTTATGGAGATCAGGCTCTCCCGATAGGCGGCCACCTGGCACCTTCAACCAGGGATCGTATCCTGAGGGGCGAATATGTGGACATATCCAGCCTTTTAATCACTGAGGTGGAATACAAGGATGGGGGAAAGGAGGACGAGAAAGATAAGGAAAGGCGCTTAAAAAGGAAGCTGTAGCAGAATTGGCAGAACTGGCTCCCGGCATACTCCATTTACATGTTGGTTATTACCAGGGTACAATCTTGGCAGGCACCAGCCCTCATACAATACCAGGATTTGATTTACAAGGCACATGTGAATTTTCCTGGCCACACGTGGCTCATGTATGATGAGCAATTCAGGAAGAGGGCAGCCCTCAACCCTACCCTCCTCTGGGATGTTTCCCTTACGTATCTATGGCTCCAACTCATGACCCCCTCACCACCAGCAATGGGTGACCGTTTTGATAGCGGCCACCTTATTAGGAAGCCCCCTTCCAGCAACACACCCTGCGGCAACGCAGGGCAGGTGGTTCAACCCCACCTGGTTTGGTGGGACTTCAACAGGACTGGGGGGTGCGGGAGGAAGTCGTGAAAATTTAAGCACGAATGCTCAATCTGTGGTTCCCCCCACGCAGCAGTCACCTGTGCCAGATCTAGGCCCAACAGGGGGCAAAATAGGGACCAAGGTGCCCACGGCAGATCCAACCAGGGGGGTGGGGGCAATTCAAATTCAAAAGGGCCCCAGTCCAATTAGAGTCCCAGTCCTCACCCGGTGGCTGGAGGCCTATCCAGACAGGGTAGCAGCCGCCATTTTGATAGAAGGCCTAGGTCAGCACACAATCTCAAATCCCTGAAGGGCATGGAAGGGGTAGCCAGGCAAAAAAATCAACAAGGAGGTGCAAGAGGGCAGAGTCCTGGGGCCGTTTGAACACCCCCCGGTTCCAAACCTTAGGATCTCCCCCCTAGGGCTGGTCCCTAAAAAGACACCTGGCGAGTTCAGGTTAATTCACCACCTATCATTCCCAGAGGGGTGTCCATTAATGATGCAATCCCACAAGAGTTAGCTACTGTTCGCTACACGTCATTCGACACGGCTGTCCGCATGATTACATCCTGCGGGCTCGGGACGGAGATGGCAAAATGTGATATAAAGTCCATGGGGATGTCTACCGCAGCTCATTACTTGGATGATTTTATTTTCTGTGGTCAGAAGGGTTCAGGCAGGTGCCAGAGACTGCTGTCCACCTTCCAAGACCTGGCAAACGAATTGGGTGTCCCGCTGGCGGAGGAAAAAACGGAGGGCCCTGCTTCAGTGCTGATGTTCCTGAGGATTGAGCTAGACACATGGCAGCAGTCATCCAGGCTCCCCCCCCCAAAGTGGAGAATCTCAAACAGCACCTAAAGGGTTTGCAGAATGCCAAAAAAGTCAAACTCAGGGAACTGCAGGAAATTGTGGGTCGCCTCAATTTTGCCTGCAGGGTCATAGCCCCTGGCCGCGCATTCTGCAGGCATCTATGTGATGCCATGCACGGTCTGGTCAAGCCCATATAGAGGTTTGGCTTAGGTTTCTCCAGGACTACAACGGGGTGTCATTCTGGCGGTCCGAAATCCTACTATGAGGGGAATTCCAAGTACACATGGATGCAGCCGGGGCGGCGGGCTACGGGATTTATTTCAGGGGGAGATGGGCCCACGGTTCTTGGCCCAAAAGTTGGCATCGTAGGGGCATAACGAGAGATTTAACCTTTCTAGAGTTCTTTCCCATTTTGGGTGCCCTTTGGCTGTGGGCAGAGTCGTGGGCCAACTCCTCTGTGACTTGCTGGTGTGATAACATGTCAGTGGTACACATCATAAACAACTTGTCTGCAAAGTCAGAATGGGTCATGCGGCTGGTAAGGGCATTCGTATTGAGAACATTACAGTTTAACATTATTGTCCATGCTAAGCACATTCCAGGATTTGATAACAGCCTGGCTGATGCCCTTTCCCGCCACCAGATCGACAGGTTCAGGGAACTGGCACCAGGAGCACACCCCCACCCAGACGAGCTACCGGAAGCAGTGTGGGCGATTGGAGAAGGGAGGCTGCCCGGGCCATAGGGCCTGGCCTTGGCCCCACAGATGAGGAGAGGCTACAATGTGGCAGTCAGGGAGTTCGAGGCTTTCTGGGAGGGTGTGGGGTTATGGCCCCAGTGGCCAGTGCCAGTGGAGCACCATCAACAGTTTGTGGTTTACCTGTACAGAAAAGGGTTGGCGTCGAGGTCAATACAGGGGAAATTGGCTGCACTGGCATTCCAGGAAAAGGCAAAGGGTTGCTAGGACACATCCACAGACTTCAGGGTTCGGAAGATGGTGGAGGGCTATGGTAGGGAGTGGTGCATGCGGGGTGATGACAGGGCACCCATCACTCCTGAGATCATGAAGCGCTTGGTGGACGTGTGGCCAGGGGTTTGTAAGGATGTCTTTGAGCAGGCCCTTTTCAGGGTGGCCTCAGCGGTGGCCTTTTTCTCGGCTTTGAGAATAGGGGAGCTGGTGGCGGGTGGCAAAGGGGACAAATCCAAGCTGGCCCTTCAAGTGTTGGACGTGGAGGTGAGCTGTAGGGGCCTGTTGTTGAGGATCCACAGATCGAAGATGGACCAGGAGGGTAAGGGGGCTTTGCTTGAGTTGGGACCATGTCATGTCAAGGAGATTTGCCCAGTGCGGCTGAGGAGGGAGTACCTATGCCTTAGGGGGATGGGGATGGCTATCTGTTTTGCCACCAGGATGGCGTGCCTCTCACCAGGTACCAATTCTGGAAGATCAAATCGGCGGCCCTGGCGAGGGTTGGCGTCCCCGGCGCCCGCTTCGGAACACATTCTTTCCAGATAGGCGCCACATCAACGGCAGCATCACTGGGCTACGACCCGGCCAGGATACAGTCAATCGGCCGCTGGAGATCCCAGTGCTATAAGGTGTATGTGTGCCCCTTGCCTCCTCTGTGAGTGGTCATACCTGCCCCATCCTTTCTCCCCTCTCTCCCTCTGCTTTCTTCCAGTTTTTTATGTTACCAGACAGAGGATGCACATCCTGATCATTGGACACAGTTTCATTTACTGGACAGCCCGCTTTGCGACCTGATCTGCCTGGGGATCGCAGCTCGGCCTGGGGGCGTTCACCATCATTGAGTGGAGGGACCGGCAGGGCCTGAGGTGGGCAGATGTCCTGCCCATGGCATTATAGCTAGCCGAAGGGAGAGCACCAGATATTCTCCTCACCCATGCCGGTGGTAATGACCTCGGGAAGCAGATGGGTATATCCTTGATCATGGAAATCACCAGAGATCTGACAACTTGGAAGACCCAGTACTCGGGTTTGAAGGTGATATGGTCCACAGTTGTACCGAGGCGTTGTTGTGACGCGGCAGGAGCCGAGGTACCTATCAACTGAGATCGCAGGTGTTTGAACCGCGAGGCTAGCCATCACGTCCTGCGTACGGGCGGAGCGGTTGCGGGCCACACAGCTATTAACACCAAGATGGTGGAGCTGTACAGATCAGACGGGGTGCACCTCTCCGATGCTGGCTTAACACTATTCCTGGACAATTTGAGGAGGGGGCTGCAGGCTGAGGTAGGCAGCCTAGTGGGCTGTCACGGGGCATAGAAAGCTTGCTCCGTGCGGTGACGGACCCAGAAATTCCTGCACTACGTCTGCCCCCTCCTCTATTGGTTTTATGTTGGTTTGACCCAATGTTTGTGTGTTGTTCTTTAATAAATCTGGCCCCATGTTTATCCCATATCTGTGTCTCGCGTGTTCAGTTTCGGCTGTGGGGGGGAAATCCAGCTTTACTCTACGTATGTGAGCTCTGCTGGCAGCTTGGGAACACTCATAATGTTTTTGGCAAGCAGGAGATCACACTTGACTCTCCAAAACATAACTCATTTAAAAGATGCTTTGATAAATATTCGCATCTGATTCTGAGCAACTTCAAAGTCCATTCATTTTTTTCCCCATCAGCCAAAGGCACAGGCTGTGGTCAAGAGCAAGATTAGCATCTTGGGTTTTTGCTCCCTGTGTGGAAAACGAGACCACCCAACATTTTTAAAAGGTGTCCAGATCTTCAAAGATCAACAAGGAACTGGTTTCCTTTCTTAGGAGGCCCTTGCGCCTTTCTGTCCCCCAGGCCATTCACATAGGAGGGGGCATGCCTTTACTATTAAGTCACCGGTGTTTGCTCCATTACATGCAACTTAGTTATAGTAGGCCAGCAGTGAAGACAGAGTAAGACACGGGACTTTCAAACTCTGCAAGGGTGGGGAATAGTTGTACACTCTAAGCCCTGTTGATTTCTAGGCCATACCTCAGGTTCTATCAGCTGCATTGACATATTGGCCAATGACTAGGCCAACATCAGGAGGACCACAATGCTGTGCTGCAGATCTGGATGGCAACTTTTATGTGGCCACTTGAAAAACTGGTTATTTTTAGTGTGAAATTACAAAACTCAAAAATTTCCACAGTAAGGGTTAGGTCCCATAGCCCCTGAACCTAAGTCCAACATGTTAAGCTGCCTCAAGGTCACAAAAAAGTGTTTGACCTGCTTCTTGAAATGACTTTTGGGATTGTCAGGAGCTTCCAGTGGTGTAGAGGAACCAGGAGTTGAAGCCCTGGGTCTTCCAGAGTAGCATGGATCACCTGCCCCCCCTTTAACGCTTCTCTGTTCCCCTTGAGTTTAATTGTAATTTGGGTGAAAAATGGATTTTCACAGTAATTTGGGCGAAAAATGGATTTTCCCAAGAACACTGTATTGTTGCAAGCTCTCTCTGATGTATTGCATAATAAGTGAGAATGTTTTTACCTTAAATAGCGATTAAGATCCATTAGCTTTACAACAGACAAAAAGAAAGACAAAATGTTAGAATTAATTTTTGAATACAGTTTGATCCAACTGCTTGCATTTTTGACATTCCTTGCAGGGTACAGATGTTGACTGTGAAAATGAACATCTATGCTTCAAGATGTACCATGACACCACAGGGTGTGATACAACGTGTCAGTAAATATGTGCTTCTTTCTAGCCTATGTGGTGCATCATCAAAACTGACGCTGAGAGAATATCTTTCTCCAGGGCCTGAACCCCTAACTGTCCAGACCGGACCTTCATAAATAGGAAGTAGTACCTTTTACACGGATTACATGTCTGGGCTGTGACCCTGCCTGAGCAACCAAGTCTCCTTGGCACTGACTGTATTTTGTACATTCCTTACCTATCAGTCTCTGCCTGGTTCACCTCTGAGAACCATCCACTGTTCAGATTTTCAGCAAGGACTATGGGAGAAAAGTCAGGAAGTGTTCAGCTTGAGACAGCAGCATTGAAATATTGTAGTGTGAGATTTAAGGTGGCGGGGGTGGGGGGTTCACTTGCAATTTCACTCCTGAGAGCACCAGTAGCTGTCAACCCAGGAAAGACTGTTGCCTTTTGTCTGCTTTCAACCTCGGGCCACAGCGATGTCCGAGATTTGCCAAAAGGAGCCTGCAGACCTTGATTTCACTTGCAAATAGGCACAGCTAGAAGACATTCCCACAGGATTTTCAATGTAGGCGTGCCTCGGAGGTGCACTCCCTGAATTGATAACAGTACGCAAGCAGCCAGGAGAGGCAGCCAAGCAGCCCTCTCCATAATCTGGGAATCCCACTTCTCAAGTGGTCGAGCCCACACAAGACATCTCCTCCTGTCCTGTGGGTTGTAGCTGCCTGGTGTCTTGGGAGTGGGGGGGCATCCTTTGTGCTACCATGTTAGTGAATGCAGAGGCATGTGGTGTGCAGGGAATATGGGGAGATCCAGAGTTATATAATCTGTTGCCACACATTAGGAATCAAGTGTTCGCTCCTCTTCAGCCCTCCTCCTACTCGATTTCTCTGACATTAGACCCACACAGCTAGGAGGCTCCGTTGTCTCCATTAATCCGTGTGTTCTTTACAAGGGCACAGTTTGGAAGATATGGGTGCTTAAGATATTTTCCCTCTCCCCTCCCCTCCCTGTCTGTCAAAGCTCACACAACCAACACACCTGCCCCGTGATTCACAAGCAGGGCCTCGTCTGCTCCTCTGCTTCATCCCAGGGAAAGAGTAGCTGAGCAGAGCTAGGCGGCGCTGGTGCGAGACGTTGCAACAAGCAGGAATCACCTCAGGGGAGCCACTGGCGGGCAGGCCAGGCGGCAGGCAGCCTGGGAGTAGGAACTCAGAAGCTGAGAGCCAGACAAGACACACCTTGTTGCTGGCAGGAGATCAGCATTCACTCGGGGGAAGAGGGCATAGTGGATGGGGAGGAGGGGCAAAAATGTGAGCTGCTCTCTTTTGGCTTTAATGCTTCTCTGGAAAAGCAGGAGCCTTGTGAACAAGGGCAAGACTTTTTTTTTTGCTTCTTACATTCCAAGAATGTGAAAATATAAGCCCTTTACCATCTCGGTCAAGCATGTGGGAGGCCTTCCCTCTCTTGTTGGGCAGCAGCTCTTGCAAGTGGGGAGGTAGTCTAGGAACGGTAGTCCAAAAAGCCCAACGTCCTCCAGCACTGATCTCGTCATGGAGTGGATGGGAGCTGCAGAAGGATGCTACGCTTGGGATAGTTGCTCTTTTGACTACAGCTACCAGAATCCCCCAGCCAGCACGGCCTCTCCAAAGCAACATGTTCAAGCTCCAGATCCCACCCCCACTGGAAGCCCCCCCAAGTTCTCCAGCCTCAGTTTACCACAAAGATGCTGTCTTATTAGTCCAGCGCTAGGCCACATTCCTCCAGGATGCCCAACCAGCACCAGGAAGACAACGGCTCTCAGCTCTTTTCTCCCAGGAAATGGAAGTTCACAGGCAGCTTCTTTTAGCCATGGGGGACAGCCTGTGACACAGCCACGTGCTACCCATTTCACCAAATGAGAACAGCCAAGTGCCAGTTCTGCTTTGATTAAAGCCACCGCTGGCTTTAAACTCCACCATTCGTCAAAAGTAGCTGGGGCAGGCAAGGATGGAGGCCTAACCCTAACCCTAACCCTAACCCTAACCCTCCAACAACATTTGGGAAACCACTCATGGATTAAAGTTAGCAATATGCCTTCTTGCTGTAAAGAAACCTTCCAAGGGTTGTCACAATCCATGTGTGCAGAAACACACACACACACACACACACACACACACACACACACACACACACACACACACACACACACACACACACACACACACACACACACCTCCTCAAAATGGGTCAGCTATTCATTCAAAAACAGAAACAACTCATGCTCTTACCGAAGAGAGAGGGACAAGGTGATGGATTTTGCAGTTACCAACATTTGGAAGGGTGTCTGCTGTGCCCACCCCAGTCTGGAAGTATCACAGCTCAGTGGCCATTGCCCCTTCTGAAAAGTTACAGAGATGCACAGATGGAACAGCAACTGGTATGCAGGCAACAGACTTGCACCTGGGAATACTTCAAATAACTTGCCTGCACTTTTTCCAATGGAGTGGATTACGAATCCCATTAGCTCCACTCGGCATGTCAGCCTAGTACAGTGATGGCAAACATTTTAGAGACCGAGTGCCCAAACTGTGATTCAAACCCCACTAATTTTTTGCAAAGTGACAGCAATTTAACCTGAATACAGGTAGCTGTAAAAGTGCGATGTCAGGTGCCCACAGAAAGGGCTCCGAGTGCCACCTTTGGCACCTGTGCCATAAATTTGCCAACACTGGCTTAGTACATGGCTGCGATGGATGGGTTAGGTAAAGTTACAGTGTTTCCTTCCTCATGCAACATTTCACCCCATCCTATACTATCCTTGTTGGCTATAAAAATATTAATAATTCTTTATTTTCCTCCTCACTTATGTCTTTGGGGAATCAAAGTTGTATATTTTTGATTTTATTTATTAGAAGTGTCTTTTAATTATTATAATAGAGCAATAGTATGACATGTTGAGTTGGGGTGTTGGAGCATGTCTTAGGAGATGTGGTTGCAGTTGCCACTGAGCTGCAGTTCAATGGGTGTGCTTGGGCTAGTCACACTCTCTTAACCTGTCCTACTTCTCTGGGTTGCTGTGAAGGTCAAAGGGAGAAGAGGAGATAGATGCACACCGCCTTGAGTTAGTTGGATGAAAGAAGATAGAAATGTAAATAATAAAGATCTATACTTTTCTCCCTCACAAAAAAGCATGTTGTGTGTTGAATGTAAAATGCACTCACCTTCACTTACTG